>CM039136.1:18083383-18443474 GCA_022036555.1 Microstegium vimineum | reverse complement strand
ACCAAAAAAAGCCCACCATTCGATGCCCAAACTACCAAACGCCCCCCATACGTTCGACGACCTTCCAAAACACCCCATAGTGTTCGATGACCTATCCATAATGCATTACGACGTTCTCATCCAAATAGCCTGGCCATAACCGGAAGCCTCGAATCTGGCCTACCGATTCCCATAATGCATAGAAGTAGCTACCCTATACGCTATGACATGTCGATAAGACTTCCCAAATGACGCTCTCCATCAACCGGGAACATCATTTGGGTCGGGCCATGAGGTTATGTGCCCAGATCTGTACATGACCATGGTATGGCTTTTCGCCCAGCGTCTGCAGGAACGGTCTCCACAGGCCCTATCATGCCAACGATCGACCTCTCGAAAAAGGTTCTGCCCTTTGGGCATCTCCCTAAGCGTGCATGAGCTGCTCTCCCTCGTGCCGCGGGTTGCCAGCAGCGTACCTCCTTGGTAATCCCTGTGGCACCTACGCGTGCAGAGGCTCCGCATCCTATCGAACCCGGGGCCATAGGAACACAAGGGCCCGAACGATTCATCGCTACGCTCACATTTAGTAGCACACAGGACATACAAGTGAAACAAAACCCTCATCGCCCGGATATAATACTTTGTAGTTTTTCACTTACACGTCAAAATCTTGTATTCGAGATACAAACCAATGTTGTTGTACCACAGCAACAAACCCACTACAATCTCTGGACGTATGGGCAAAACAAAAGCTGGCAAATACATATCACAATAAGTCCACACCATAAGCCATGGTTGCCCTTCTGGATTCGCTGGGTTTCACATGATATAGCATCATAGCTCGAAGTACTGGCACCATCATCTCCAGCTTGCCCCGCCTGGCCAATAAGCGCCTTCGGGGGATCCCGTCCCACAACACAACCTCTTCATGCCGTGAAAAACACAAAGCCTCTCGGGGGTTGGCCTCGAGGAAGCGTTTACTCAAAGTATAGACTCCAGCAAAGGGCGGTAAGGCCGACAGTAGTGCTGAATCCGCGAAGGATAGGAGACAAATCATCATAATGTCCTGACAAATCCTACGAAAGACACGGCAGACCCCACGAAGATTCGGTACTCGAGGGTGTCGTCACCATTGTTGACAATGAGAAAAGGACTGGGAAAATAAAGTCCTCCGGCAGCATCAATAGGCGTCGAACGCTATGGAAAGGCAAGTGCGATCCGCATCCATCTCTCCCAGCTAAATGGGTGCACCTCCTGTGGACCTTCTTGGCGATGACGAAGCCCTCTTACTCTCGCTTGCTCAAATTATTGGCAAAACTGAAAAACTAGGCAAGGCGACTAAGAGTTCCACCGTTCCCCAATATATAGCACAAGTCGTCGTCCCCTCATATCCCGCCGCGCGCACGCCCTTGGTCATGAAAAAAACCTTCGCATCCTGCACGTGCTCTTTGGTTGTAGAGAATTGACCCTTCGCTTCCCGCCCCCCGCCAAGTCCGCCTTTTATACCAAACGGCGTGGCGCTTCGCCGTCCAGGGTTTTTGGAAAAACCGCAACGACACCTGCAGCGCAGACGATTCACCTTACATGGGACGATTGTAGGCGTTTTTTTGGCCCATTTATCTTTAACATAATTTCTTTAAATTTATTCGTTTAATTACAATTCCTTAAATATCGCCACGTAGCAGTCCCCGGGACACATGTCTAAACAGTTTTTGAGTTTTTCGCAATACATCTCGCGGCTATAGTAACCAAAGCCCAGGTTTGACAAAACTGCCATATACGGTGATACTCGGGGACTTCGTCGAACGCAACCACGCCCCAACTACCTGGTCACAATCTCGACCGGGCTCGGGACTTCGTCAAACTAGTACGCCAAGTTAACACCCTGGGTGTTATGCTTGCATTGAATATCATTTCATAAGCAAAAAGCACAGCATCTTTGCATCATCATTTCAATGACATATGAAATGATAACCCTAGTGATCCCCTTTGTTTCCATGTATTATGTTAACCTAAAACCTAGCTTTAAATTTGATTATACTTGTATAACTAAGTGCTTGATGTTTTGATCACTAATAATCATCTAGAATGTTTAGGGATAAATGAATCATGTTTATTTTCATGATCAAATCAAAATTTGCTTCTAGGGTTTAAGCTTTAATTTGTGACCCTAGGAACCCTTTTGCTGATCTAACAAGTTGACCTTGTTATGATATTGTTGACAAGTGGGTTTAAGCAAAGTTGTAGAGTTTTTAATCGAACAAACTTTGTTTTAACCACCTTGAGTGATTTAGAACCTAACTTATCCAATTGGCTAATTAAAGCTATTTGGGGGGTTGTTTTGTTCTCTGAAATAGCCTAAGTCCTAAGTGACTGTCAGTTTGAATGTTGCTTATTTTTGAATGCTTGTAGTTTGAAATCAAACCGTTTTAGTTCAAACCCAAAATTTCACCAAAGTCCTAGTCGGGCTTTAAATCTAAACATTGTGCATTTGGTTGAAGCTAAACACGAGGATTTAGGGGGTTAATCGTGTTGCAAGATCGACTGTCAGTCGGTCTGATGCCGTTTCAAATGCAGAGGCAGCGCGACGCCCGGTCGGGTCGACCGCATCAGGCATCGCCACGCCGCGTGGCGGCCCGCACACCGCGTTTGGCCCGCGCCGCCGCGCCTTGGCCAGCTGAACACCCACCCTGCGACCGGCCGCACACTCGCCCTCGCTCTCTCCCTCTCTTCTCTGCTTCGCGCAAGAAGCGCAAAGCCGAGCCATTGCCGAGCAACGCCGTCGCCGAGCTCACCTACGCGCCCCGCCGCATTGGCCACCAAAACGCAACCACAACCCGCCATGCTCCCACCCACCTTTTGCAACCGCTCAGTTTCCGCCTAACCGCACAGGTGAGCCCAGACTAACAGCCCCCGCGGGCGCCATTGACAACCTAAGCCCGCCGTGGCCAGCCCAATCCGCACCTCTCCCCTTTCTTCTAGCTCTTGTACGCGGTAGCCTAGAGGTTGTAGAATGCTTGTCAAGGGGTCGGTTTTAAGCGATTAGGTTAGGGTTCGCCGAACGGGAACTCCGCCGCGCGCAATGGCACCCGCAACGCCGGCGAGAGTTGCCTGGGGTTCTCAGCGTTTCACGCGTTCGCTAAGTCGGGTTGTTGAAAGCGTCATTGCCTCGCCATCCGCCGAACAGAGACACCAGCGCCGCCGTGAACTCGCCACCGTGCCGTTTGCATGTGGTCGAGCTCATCGAAGGGTTTTTCATGGTCCCAATCCGGGCTAGATCAACTGCTAGGGTTTAGTGTAGGTGTAGCAGTCGTTAGTTTGGCCGGAGGAAGCTTGCGCCGGCCAGCCTAAGAACCGCAGCGCCGCCGTGCCGCCATGGTCGCCGTCGAGCATGCTCCGGTGAACCAAAGGGACAACCAGCTACATGGTTCGATGCGGGTTGCGAAGGAGAACACCACCATGGAGTCGGATTGGCTGGAGACCTCACCGCTGGTGAAGGGCCGACGGTCGAGCACCTCCATGCATCGACTCTGGGAGAGAAGAACCTGACCAGTGGGTCCCGCATGTCATAGGCCCTAAGTGTTTTCTGCTTTGTTCTTTTTTCAGTTTTTTTGCTAAATTTGGAAATGCATAACTAATTTTAGAAAAATGCTAAAAATGTGAAATCAGCTTTGTTAGCTTTGTTACTGATACCTTTGTGCTGTTTTAATAAAAATAACAGCAAGCTTTATATGCTTAGTTTAACTTGCTTAATTCATAACTAGAGTTTGGCATGTAATAAAATTGTGGTTCTTGTGGTATTGAGCTTGTCTTAGCATGCTCTTTCCATGAAAAATGTTAAAGTGCCAGTAACCTTTAATTTAATTGCATGTTGTACTTCTTTTGATCAAATGCTTATATATTAATTGCAACTTTATTTAATTTGATAGCTTAGTTATATGTTTTTCTATGTTTGGTAATTTTTGTACATGTGTTGCTTGTTTAGTATAAGATAAGAAAAATATGAAATATGTTGTTTCACACTTTTCAAATTGTTTAAGTAGTTAACGCTTAAAGTATGCTTGTTTCCTTATTACCAGCAAAGAAGTAATTTTAACCCTATTTATATATATTTTGCTGTTGTTGGTATAATACCAAAGTGGTAGCTATTTATGTAAACTTGCTTGTCTAATTTATCATAATTTTTGGGAAAACTAGTTGAAAGCTTTATAACCCGTTCAAAGGCCTGCGAGACCGTGCAGTAGTAGAGCTTGATCTCCTAAACATCTAATGTGCTTAGGCCACTTCGATGATCGATTCCAGGTGTGCCAGTCAATTTGACCTGCAATTGACAAGGAGATGAAACATCAAATTATGCAACCTGCCGGTTGTTGCGAGACAGTTCCATGCGTGTGCGCTCTTATATAGCTGATGAATATAGGACATTGACTAAAGAGTCAACTCCAGATAGTGCAAAACATAATAATGGTATAAAAACGGCTGTCATAGGATTATCAAACATACAGTTATGATTAGCCGATTATATATGAGAGTAAGGTAAAGATGCACACATGTAGCATTTTCGTCATCAAACTACCAAATCTATCAAGCATACCGGAAAAAGGGTTTAACCATCAACAGAGGTGTTTTCCCCCATGCAGCCATGATGACAATTAACCCGATAACCGACCGATGTACAGCATTGGGTGTTTCTATGCAGCCATAAAAGAAACAAACCAGACCACGTCCATTATATTTAACAATATAAAGGTTTGAGACGACAAAGTATATGCATCGTATGATTGAAGCATAACCAGATCGGCTACTTTAAACCGATCTGGGATCCAAAGGCTTGAACAAGATCCATGCATCTAGGCTCAGAGGGATCAAAGGGTCTGGACAACATAACTCAATACACATGGCATGGGTCCGGTAGATACAACCGTACCACATATGTTGAATCAGAATCCAACCACACCAAACCCAAATTTCTAATAACCGGATGCATGTCTTGAACCCGTAAAAAGTGACAATCACAACCAATGGAATAAGCCCTAAGATCTTAGATCTATCGCCTCTCTAAGTATGAAAGTAGATGATGGGAGGCAATAGATCTAGAGAGAAAATAAAACGCAGGCCAATCCATCAATGAGATTGGACATGATATTGTAGCAATAGATTGAACAAAACATAACAGACAATATCGTAACTTAATGAATCTATAGATCGTCAATCTAATAGAGCCGATAACTAGCTCAAAACCGAGCTTGCACGAGTTATACAATATAGCTGTGACACTTAAATTTGGCTTGAGTAGTGTTTCACATGAACACGTCCACTACCCAAAATTTTTTACGTAAATGGTTTTATTCGATATTTAATTTGGCTACAGAAAAGGGAGGCCGGTTACTTGATAAGAATTGGCGTGAAGATATATAATAAATATATATATATATATAAAAATATATATATATATATATAAAATATGGTATGCAACGAGATTGACTAGGGAAATCAACCGTAACATGATTGGTTTGTCAAGGTTCAAGAAAGGAAGTAATTTTCATGGATGGATCTAATATTGTTACGTGATGATAAACAAGGCAAGCTAGGCAAATACATGTGCATGGATGCAGGCGACATTGCTTACGTGAGTAGATTTGTTTCGGACTTGAGATATACATGCATGCATGGCGTGTCTATTCGGGGGGTCCAAGAGGGAAACTAATATACGTACGTGCTACAAGAAAACACTTGCGGGGTCAGGTTGGGATCCGAAAGGATACAAGCCGATACATGGAAATTTGGCTTGTATGCGTATTGTACAGGAAAACAGGTTTAACCGAGTCGCTTATGATTGAGTCTGAAAGGAAGGCCCCACGTCCTATAAATATGAAAGGTGACGGCCGATTGACAACACACAATCGAACAAATAAATCTACTAATTATTTTGCATCTACTATTTTCTCTCTGCCTATTTTTTTTCTTCTTGTTCTTCGTTGTCGCGATCTACTTCGTTGCGACGACAGTACAAGGTCATAGGGGGGGTCAGGCCAAACTAGGGCAGCCCATCGCTGCCGTTCTCCCCTGACGGGAAATCCTTCCCGGGAGCGTGGGGTTTGTCAGGTTTCCAAGAGCTCTCGCCGGCCGTGTCTTGCGTATCGCGCTCCCGACAGACTCCCCTTGCGATGTGTCCTTGCGCATCGCGCCTCGCCCGCCGGGTGCACACTGACTGGTTCGTGTGCGAACACACTTTTTGGCGACTCCGCTGAGACAAGGAAGATCAAAGTACATCTAAGCCCCGTCATCATGTCTGGCAGCAAGATACCAAAGCCCTCAATATCAGCACGGACAACATCGTCAAGCCAAACTTTGATGAATTGTCCGAAGAGAAATCGTCAACTTCAAAAAAGATCGTAAAGGGTAATATTAAAGCAGTTGGCGAGACACTTTCCCTCCTCTACAGGCAAAGAAAAGGTATGAAATTAAGTAAGTAGCGTTTTTTCTCATGAACAGTTGGCTGAATTAGAATTTTGCGTTACACATAATAATGATCTCTTAATGATGCTATGATAAATTTGATGAAAACTAAATAAAATACCCCAAACAACCCTATAATTCATATCATGTAGATCCATCTACTAGTGCTGTAAACCCCTGACCCAAACAACACCTGTTAATTCATCGGATTTTGCCACAAACAACCCTTATATGGCATCCCGATAAATTTCTTTCATGGCAACAAGCTAAACCGGGAATGAATTAATGGTAATGCCTGCATATCCTAATCCCATTTTAGAAAACCATCTTCGGATTTTCAGCACCAAAAAAGCTATGCCACAAATTTTCTACACCACCAATGCCTACATTGCAGGTTTTAAATACGGCAACACTCCTATAAATTTTAGACCACACCTAGGCTCTTCCAACCAATTTAGAAGAATTATGGCTGGTTTACAAGAAAAATATCATAGGATGTTTGTTGAGTCTTTTGGAGTTGAACCAAAAATTAAGGACGAACTTACAAAAGCCATACCCATCCAACTTTGATGCTATTGCTTATCCTCAAGTTACAAGGTTCCTGAATTTTCTAAATTTAATGGCGAGGATAGCAAAACGATGTGGGAGCACATTAAGTAAAATATCTTGCTCACTAGGTGAAGCGGGTTCAAATGGATGAGCTGAAAGTTCGTTTATTTGCTTTATCTTTAAACTTGTACACCCTTTTCATGGTTTTCTGCTTTATCTCCTGGTTCAAATTACTACATGGTCATAGCTAGAACAAAAAATTCATGATCATTTTTATAGCGGTGATAATGATTTAAGCTATCACATCTTACGGCAAAAGCATGATGAATCATTTCAGATTATGTCAAAAGATTTAGAGATTTAAAAACCGTGCAAATAGTCTTGTGATAGAGAAAGGCACTTGGCTGATCATTTTGCTTAATGGTTTTAAAACTCACATTAAAGTTTTAAAACTCACATTAAAGAAAATTTAGAAGGTTATGAGTTTCTAACTGTTAACCCCAAGTTTTGTACGAGCTTTGGCTCAAGAAAGTCGAAGCAAAAGTTAAAGATAATTATAAAACAAAAACTGATCGTCCTCGCATGCATGTTATTGATTATAATTATTGTTCGGATGATGAAGTTGATGTCTATGCTGCTGAATTTGTTTTGGCCTTCAAAGACCAAACCATATGCTTGTAGTGCTCTTAAACCGATTGGGAAGAATCGGAAGAAGAGATGAAATTTACTTTTGATATTGCTAAATGTGATAAAATTTTTGATGCTTTTGCTGCAAACAAGTACTTTAAAAAATTTCACATACTATACCGCCATTTAGGAGCTAAAATGGCAAGCTTATTGCAAGTATCATAATTCTTTTTCTCATGCACTAATGATTGCAATGTTTTTTCGCGAAAGATCCAATCGGCTATCAATGAGGAAAAAATTGAGTTTTGCTGAAATGCAAGTTGACAAGTTTCCCTTTCCCATGAATATTTTAAACTTGGAAGGAAGAAGGTTTTACTTCACCTGAAAAAGGGCCAAAGCTGCTAGAGGGAAGTCAGCAAATTGTTATCGTGAACCGAGAGTTGTAACTACCGATGACAAGATTTTTGAGAAGAGGGTTGCGCTTGAGAAGGCCCCCAATGGCAAAGAGAGATTAAAAATCACCATGAAAACCCCTGTATCTGGGGCAACTCAGCAAGGAGGCCATACAAAATTCATCAAGCCCAATAGTCCAAGGGGTTTGGCAAGTGAGGTAAATGAAGCAAAAGTGCAACAGAAGAAAATTCAAGCCAACATTTGATATGCTGCTGTCCAAGTATCCAAACAAGCGCCGATTCTAGCTCAAAATCGGCCATCACAATTGAAGCATTCAAGGTCACCCTCCATGCCATCAATTTCAGCATCAATATGGTCCATATGGACCATGGGCTCCTGCATCAGATGGCGCCACCCTCCCTATGCGCCAATTATCCCAAGAATTACTATGGAGGATGGAGAAGCCCCCAATGGCTCCATATGGTTTTAAACCTGGGTGGGCAGCACCTAGAAGAGACCTGTGTTTGAGAGGCTAACTCATTCCGCAGAAGGCCGTTTTGGTAGTAGTACTAATGGGCCATCACAAGTCTCTCCAATGAAGAAAATGGTAAAACAAGAATGGCGTGCTAATCACCAAGTGTTTGATTTAAAGAACCAACAAGCAAGCGAAAAAGGGGGATCTAGAAGTGTTAACATTATCAAATTGGAACTAAAGATGTGGAGATCAAGGACCTAGGTAAAGGGCCGATTATTATTGATAATTCGACTAAATCTAGTGCTGTTGTGGTTGCTGTCCAGCAAGGTGTAGCAGCTAATGATCATGAATCTAGTACCAACTCACCAAGAAAATTGATCCTAAATACACCCAACCGACATGGTTCCTCCTGGCTTGTCCAAGACTAAAGAGGAGGAGTTGCAGCGCATGAGAAACCCAACAAAAGGAAGATGAAAGGAGGGAGAAGCAAAGGATGAATTTTTCAACCAAATTCGGCATGTCATCAATCCGAAGCAAGTGTGGAAGCCTAAAGTTGATGAAAAAACGAAAGCATTTCCATCTATTCCAGCATTGTTCTCCAACTCACAGATACAAGAAGCTATCCCGACCTCAAACATGTCACCCACAACACTTCCTTCATCACAGACGTCTTAAATTTACATTGGGAGATGACGAAGAGATGGTGGATTTTGAGCCACACCCAACAGGAAGTATGGATATCAATATGGTTTATTACTTACCCGCTGAGTATCGTGTTGTTAAATGAAGAGGGAGAGGTAGCCCAGCTGAATTTTGTCCCAAGAATGCACATTGAGAAGCCTAAAGAACGGGTGAAGCACTTGAAGCCGCTGTACACAAGGGTCATATAACGGATCGTCGTTGCTAGAATGCTTGTTGACGGTGGAGTTGTGGTTAATCTTATGCCATATTCATTTTCAAGAAATTGGGCTGCGAGATAAAGATTTGAAGAAGACCAATATGGTGTTGAATGGCTTTGAAGGCAAGGAACCATAGAGGCCAAAGAGTATATTTATGTGGAGCTCACCGTTGGAAGCAAGACTTTGCCAACTGCGTTCTTTGTCGCCGAGGTGCAAGGTAATTACAATATGATTTTAGGCCATGAGGGATACATGCAAACCAATGTGTGCCATCTACCATGCACCAATTTCTAATCCAAGGGGTTTGAAGACGCAGGAGATGATATATCAGATACATCGCTTGTCTTGCTTTAAACCGATGCCCATGGGGGATTGGCAACATCGGGGAAGCTACTTGTTTGATGGGACGCAGCGATCTTCGAGACTTTGTTTTTCCTTAGTGCTACAAAAAAATGGTTTGTGCCCGTCATGTTAAAGCCGATTGGCGGTGATCGGCTAAAAAATATAATGTGATTAGATGGATCCTAGCTTAGTTTGGGTTGCAAAAGCGACTCGAGAATTATCGTTCTCAAGAGAACGATATGCATGAATCCATAGAAAGCTAGAAAATAGGGATAAGCCTAGACAAGGTTTACATAAAGCCGATCCATTAGAGGAGGTAGACTTTGGGTGATGGAATCGGTTCCTAGGCCGACTTTTATAAATAAAAAACTGAAAGCCGATTACAAGGTTGAGTTAATCGAAGCTATTAAAAGAATAAGTTGATATCTTTGCTTGGAGTATCATAAGATGTCTGGCTTGAGCCGAGAGTTAGTTGAACATGGGCTGCCCATTAAGAGGGTTTTAGACCTTTCAAACAGCCAGCTATAAGGTTCCATCCCAAATGTATGACCGGATCAAGGGAGATCGATGGGTTGCTTAAAGCTAATTTTATTAGACCTTGCAGGTATGCAAATTTGGGTTTTCCAACTTTGTGCCCATAAAAAGAAAGCGTCCGACAAATTGAGGGTGTGCATTGATTTTAGAGATTTGAACAGAGCAATTCCCAAAGATGAGTATGCTATGCCTATAGCCGATATGTTTAAATTAACGATGCTTTCTGGACATAAGGTCATTAGTTTTCTTGATGGTAATGCGGGTTTAAAACCCAAATTTTTTTAGGGCCGGAAGGGGACATATCCAAAATGGCTTTTCGCAGCCCCGGTTTTCTTGGTTTGTTTGAGTGGTAGTAATGAGCTTGGTTTGAAGAATGTTGGTGCTACAAAACAAAGAGCTAATGAATTTAATCTTTCATGTTTTTGCTTGGGTTTATTTTTGGAGGTTTATATTGATATATTGTTTTGTCAAATGGGATGCCATTGAACACATTTGACCGTTTTGCTTTTAAAGCTTTTGATAGAATTGAGGAAGTATAATCTGAAGATGAATCCTTTCAAGTGTGCATTTGGTGTATCGGCTGGGAAGTTTTTAGGATTTATTATTCATGAATAAGGCATAGAAAAATACCTAAGAAATTGAAGTTATCCAGAAAATTCAGTTTCCCTTTAATGCAAGGAGAGATGTGCAAAAGTTCCTTGGCGGGTTAATTATTTAAAGGAGATTCATAGCTAACTTATCAAGAAAAGTTGATGCTTTTAACACCTATCCTTCGATTAAAGAGCAATGCATTTCACTTGGGGGCAAAGCAGCAAGAAGCATTTGAAAAGTCAAGCATTATCTAGTTACTACACCACCGGTTTGAGAGCACCCAAACATAGACACCATTTAGGTTTTATATGCAGCGAAGATAGAGTAATTGGTGCTGTTTTAAACACAAGAAACTAAAGGAAAGGAGCATCATGTTGCGTATTTGAGCCGACGTTTATTAAGCTGAAACAAGGTACACCTTATTGAAAAATTATGCCTTTCACTATATTACGCTTGCACAAAGTTGAGGCATTATTTATTATCTAGTGCTTGCATAATAGCATTTCAAACCGATGTCATTAAATATATGTTTGCATAGACCAATTCTTAGTGGTAAATTGGTAAGTGGGCTATGCTTTAATTGAATATGATTTGGCCTATGAACCTTTGAAATCTATGGGGCCAAATTGTTGCTGATTGTATATTGAAAATCAGATTGAAAGAAGGCATAATGTTGATCTTGACCATGTTCCCTATAACCATGGAAATTATATTTTGATGGTTCAGTTTGTAGCAATGGGCCAAGGTGTTTTGGGGTTGTTTATATTTCTCCATATGGTGCTGTTTTTAAAGCCTCATGCCGCTTAGAATTCTTTTGTACAAATAATCAACCCCAATAGAAGGTTTAATTATTCGGCTTCAAAGGGTAGAGCAGTTAGCTGCTATAGGTGCTACACATATTTGAGGCTTTTGGTGAATTTTTATTAGTGGTGCAGCAAGTATCTAAGGTTTTCAATGTTTTGATGAATCACTTAATGTTTATCTAGATACGTGTCTAGATATTATTGCTACATTAGATTCCTTTAGTATTGCTCATATATCTAGACATGAAAATTGGAGAGCAAATGAGTTAGCGCAGCAAGCCGTCCGGCTATCACGTTCATCTTGACATCTTTTACATCTCTCAAGAGCCAATGTCTTGTCTTGCTAACATAGGCAAGGCAAAAATGCAGCCCACCGATTCGACCACTAATTTTAAAGCTTATGTAGGTGAAGACAAAGATTGGGGGAAGCCCATTGTTAATTATTTGCAAGATCCTAGCAAGGAGGGTGGACAAGACGTTTGGCGGATGGCTTTCAAATATTTATTGATTGACAATGATCTTAAACGCCGAAACATTGATGGTATTCTTTTGAAGTGCTTGGATGAGGACCAAGCGGAGTTGCTATGGGAGGTACAGAAGGCATAGTGGTACACATCAGTCGGCACACATGATGAAGTGGTTGCTACGACGTGCGGTTTTATTGGCCCCACGATGATTAATGATTGCTTTTGATATTACAAGGTGCGAAGCTTGTCAAAAGTTTGGTAATATTCAGTTAGCTCTCGCTGCTAAACGTTGCATCCTATTGCAAGCCGTGGCCGTTCAGAGGTTGGGGATTGGACTAAATTTGGACATATCATCCTCCATCGTCAAAGGGCATTCGGTTTTGTGTTAGTTGCTACTGATTATTTCACCAAGTGGTCTGAAGCAGTAAACCCCTCAAAAATATGACAAATGTGATGTAATAAATTCATATCGAAACACATTATTCATAGATTCGGCATTCTCAAACATTAACCCGGATCAAGGGTCTTTTTTTATATCATCTCAAGTTCGAGAAACTTGCCGAATTATATAACATAAAGTGCTAAACTCCTCTCCATATTATGCCCAAGCTAATGGACAAGCAGAATCCACGAACAAAATATTGATCAAAACTCATCAAGAAGATTTAAGATAATCCTAGAAGGTGGCATAAGGTATTGTTTTGAAGCACTTTGCACACATAGGATTTCAAGGCACGGGGCAACTAAGGTGACCCATATGAGCTTGTAATATGGACAAGAGGTTATTTTTCCCGTGGGTAAATCTGGACGCGTTGAGATTAGCCAAGCAAAATGATTTATCAGGGTGGGTTTCCACAACTTAATGATGGACAATATTGATGAGGTCACCTATAAGAGATTAGAGCATTGAGGGCTATTTAAGGGACAAACTGCGGGTGGCAAGACCATATAACAAGAGGGTCAAGTTTAAAAGTTTTCAAGTTGTGACTATGTGGAAGGTGATTCTACCAATTGGCCAAAAGATAATAAGTTTGGGAAGTGGTCTCCGAGTTGGGAAGGTCCTTTCAAATTGCAAGAGTGGTTTTCCCGAAATTCATATTTGGTAAGTCATTGCAAGGGACTTTGCTGCCCAGCCGTGTCTCAATGGTAAATACTTAAAGAAGTTTCATCCAAGCGTATGGAAAGAAGCTTAAAGCACATATGGCCGATACTTATCGCCCTCAGTTTTTTTTGGCCGATATTTTGTTATCGCCCTTAGAACAAAAAAAATATGGCTGATGATTGTGTTGACATCGCCTTAGTTTTGAAGCAAAGGTGCTTATTTTTTGGTAACACAAGCTTTACCAAAAAAAAAGGGGGCATGTGTTGACATTTAAATTTGGCTTGAGTAGTGTTTCACATGAACACGGGCCACTAGCCAAATTTTACGTAAATGGGTTTATTCGATATTTAATTTGGGTACAGATAAGGAGGCCGGTTACTTGATAAGAATTGGCGTGAAAATATATATAGGTAGCACGAGATTGACTAGGGAGATCAACCTAACAGATTGGTTTTTCAAGGTTCAAGAAAGGAAAGTAATTTTCATTGGATGGATCTAATAAATTTTTACTGATGATAAACAAGCAAGCTAGGCAAATACATGTGCATGGATGCAGGCGACATTGCTTAAAGTGAGTAGATTTGTTTTTGGGCTTGAGATATACCATGCATGCATGCGTGTCTATTCGGGAGTCCAAGATGAAAAGCTAATATACGTACGTGCAACAAATAAAACATGCACGAGCAGGTTGGGATCCGGAAAGGATACGACCGATACATTGAAATTTGGCTTCTATGCGTACGTACTAGGGCACCAGGTTTTAAAACCCAGTCGCGTAATGATCGAGTCCCGTAAAGGAAGGACCAGCGGCCCCATAAATATGAAGGGTGACGGCCCATTGACATACACAATCAAACAAATAAATCTACTATATTATTTTGCATATACTATTTTCTCTCTGCTCTGGTTTTTTCTTCTTATTCTTCGTTGCTGTCGATCTACTTCGTTGTGACGACGAGTACAAGGTCCTAGGGGAGGTCAGGCCAACCTAGGTACCCATCGCCGCCGTTCTCCCTGACGGGATCCTTCCTGGGAGCGTGGGTGTTTGGGTTCCAAGAGCCCCTCGCCGGCGTGTCTTGCGTATCGCGCTCCCCACGAGACTCCCCTTGCAACGTGTCTTGCGCAGTCGCGCTCGTCGCCGGTGGCACCCCTTTACGTGTTCGTGTGGGGAACAAAAGCCATACAAACAAGACATGAACCAAGGTTGTACTTACAAAGCAAACCGGAGTCGATCTAGTCGATGCAGCCCAATCCGTAGAAGGTTCCCCGAAATCTACTCTACTCCTACTCCTAGGGGTGGACGGAGGCCGGAAACTAAGAACTAGTTGTGTATTTGATTGATTGGATGTCCTTCTCATTCTCTAAGCCTTTCTATTTACAGACCATACATATACCCTAACCGGCTGTCACGCATGCCCAATAATAACAAACAAAACATGACTTGGGCCTCAATTCACCTCCACGCCGAGATCGTGTTGTTGGTAATGGCCGAAGATCTCTCCACATCCCCTTTTTTCCTTTTGGACTTTTAGGTCCATCCTAGATACTTCCTCCGAAGGGTTGCTGCAGGCCCCTAAGTGCATATTTGGGCGTGCCAAAATACGGTGTTAACACATGCCCCCCTTCCCAAAATCCCAACAGTCCCCACCAACAGTTTGGGTCGCCTTCCCAAAATATCTCTGTACTACTGGGATCCGAAATGCCAACTCCTCTGCTTTTTGCCGCAGCACGTCCTCGAATTGACTCTTCATCCCTGCAGAGGGTCTATATAATCTATGTGCCCCCCGGGGCCCTTTGTAAACCCATTCATAGCCAATCCATATTGCAAAACCTCCCAATGCCTTCAAGAACTCCTCAAGAAAGCACTAATGGCCGGAGATGGGAAACGCCCGACCGAAGGGCCGTTGTCAGAGGGTTCTTCTTCCCGTCGACCGCCTTGCGTATGACACAGGATTGATTCTTTACATACCTCCAAGTTTTCCTCCTGGTATGGTCATACGCTTGTCCACTGATTTACTGCCCCTTCCAAAATCTGCAACAGTGGCGAGATTTCGGCATCTGACTCCAATCTAGGGAGTGCCGATCTGGCAGCCTACCGCTCTGTGATGGAAGAGCGCTGCCGACTCCGTGAAGCATATTCGGAGTCGACCAAGGAAGTGGACGTCTTTGAGATTCATCCGATGCTCACTAGGTGGCTCTGACCGCCCCTCGAGGAAGAGATTGCCAATAGAGGCATCGACTATCTGAAGCTGATGGTCAACGACAGGTAATGCATACTTATCTGCCTTAGTCCTCCATTGCATCTTCTTCGTCCTCTGTTTTGACAGCAAATGACGGCGCAACTTTTAGAATCCCGCGTCGCATAGCCTCCACGCCGCCAACGCCCTGAATGCTCAAGGCGATACCCCAAACCAGCGCCTTAAGGATATCCCCACGCTAGAAATTTAGGAGATCGCTCTTCATGGCGTGCGCCACGGAGCTATCACTGCCCTCAAATAAATGCCGCTAAAGCCGCCACTGACTACCGACTCCCGTGGTGGCACCCGGGTTCCCAGGCAAAGGGTCCCCAAGACCATGAAGATCAAAAGGAAGCCTTTTAAGAGCATGGCGAGGCAATAGTTTTACATAACAGTGCGAGGACATTGTAAACAAAATGTTCCCGACAATTAGTTTGTAATTAGGGATGAATCAATATAATGACCTTGAAATGTCTCGTGTACCTCATGATGATCATTACGATTTTATTTTTTACCTGAAGGAGACCACCATTCCGTATTCTTTACATCATCGAGCTCCTCACGAGCTGCGATTATCGATCCACACCTCACTATAGAAAACTTTGATCGGCTAACTCAGTCGATTTCTCCTGTAGTAGACTTTACTTTACCCACCGAACATACATTTTTTCATTTACGCCGACGTCATAAATATCAGCCAGGCATCCCTAAACTAAAAGTATCCAACGCATATCTCCCTTTCCCCCTATTTCCCTGAAGCGCTCCCATGGCAAAAACCGACAGAGCGTCCAACAGTGCTTCTGCAGCCGCCACGAAATCGGTTCTTTAGGTAAGCAATTGTTACCCTCTCCATATGACTCGTCCTTTGGGGAAATCTGATCGTCTTTCAGTACTGGCGTTGGTGAAATCCCAGCTCTACCCCCTATCACGTCACTCTCAGATGACGACCCCTTGGATCTTTTCCAAAATATCTTAGCGGATAGGCGTCTTTTTCACAAGGAATGTCAGAGGTCATCTCTCCTGGAGAAAGAGTTTGGTGTCGGCCAAAACCATCATTGCGGACACCCTGATGCTCCTGGACTCCTTAAATGCCAAGGCAGGAGGTAAAGTTCTCAGAGTTTGGAATTGATTTTTGATTCGACACAGACCCTCATCATCACAACCTTGCCGATTAGATCTTCCCTGATCACATCGGGTATATCGACTTTATGCACTTCTCTAGTATCTTGTCAAACCGCCCGCCTCTCCGATGCAATAAACATTCTGGCAGACACTCTTCATGCCCACGGGTCAACCCCAGAGGAGCGCCTTAAATCATATGGTCAATACCATCCCGGGGCTTGATCTTCCCCCTCCGTCGCTTATGGATCCACCTTCGCCCTCCCAAGCAGAGGCGCCGACGTAGGTATCTCGGCGTCGTAGGCCCAGGCTTTACCAGCACCCATACGAGGTGTGACTTCCTCGCAATGATGGGGAGAATCCAACCAGTAGGCAAGCCGTCGCTAAAGTGATGCCCTGGGTGAACTAAAACGACTGCTTGTCTTTGGAATAGGATTTTACCCTCCTATAAGCACACCCCATGGCTGTAGATACCTTTCCTTCCCCCGGGATAATCCATTGTGTGGGAAATGCTGTCCCCCATGTCCCTCAGAGTATCCTGTTTTTGCTTGAACCGCACCCCATCCCCTTTTTTTTTTATATTTTTGATCTAAAGGCGATTTCATCGTATTGGCTATTACCAACTTCAAGCTGACTACCGTGTTGCTGAAGGCGATATGAACCATACCGCTATCCATCCTGGCCGACTATGATAAAGTCGGCTCACACGCTAAGTAGAGCTTCCAAAATGCCACCCTCAAGGTTTCCTGAATACTTTCCTGCCTCCAGAATCCCATAAGCCTCACCTGGGATGCTTTTCGCAATCTGGTACAGGTTGTCCTGGCTTGGCGTCCATCCACCGTATTCGCTTCTTAGCTCCCATGGGGAAGATGACTTCCCCAAAACCCAAACCCCCTCTTGACCCCTTTTTCCCCGGGAAGAATTTATATTAGCCCCTAGAACCAGGCAAGCCCGTGACATCTCCATCACGCTCCAACACTTGCTCTTGAATTCATGTAAGCTGCATGATCAGTTAATTCCCAGCCGAGAACCTTTGGGAACATCACATCCCTCTGGTCATCGGTAGTTTGTTGGCCTAACCAGGGAAGCATACATGAAACCTGCCCCCCGAGACGGTCCAAGACGACTCCGATGCTCCGCCCATCGCCGCAGGTAGGGCCATAAAGAACGGCGCCGTGAAACCATGTCCACTAAACTGACTTCTACTCAATGACAGTGAGCGGAAAGTCAACTATCCTCTGACCCTTTGATCGCCTTGGTTGACTTTTACCTCAAATCAGATTCTGGTGGCGCAAAAATCCATTTGCCGATTCCTCCACTTGGAAAGGGATTGATAGCAGTATTTGATGACAACAAACTTGAAACCACCGTGTACTCGATGATAGCAGCGATGGCGTAGTTTTGGGATAGGAAATGTTTTAAGCATGACTTCTCTATGGGAAAGTAGCTTGTTTCGGGATCGAGTAATCCTTGGCTCAATTATTAATCTTCTCCCCTCCAATTCTCATATCAAAGCCGATCCAATGCATGGTCATCAGCTGCACGCGTTCAATCCAGAAGGCCTTCCATTCTGCGGAGGGGCTGAAACTGGTGAAGTCTTCAAATATCCTTATCCCTTCGAAAACCTCGTGTTTTTTCGCTGCCCCACTTGCATCCTTACTGATTCCCCTGGCTTTTGCAGGACCAGAACGGCGTGATTCCGGTTGACAGGTTCAGTGTGAACCGCGAATAAATTAGTCTTACCGATCAGAGAATGTAACTCGGTTTTTTGTGGCTGGTAGTACGGCCTGATCATGTCGAAACCCTTCTGTTATCCTTGACCGCCTTGGTTTTGTGCCGAGAAGCCCCGAAACTACCTAGTAGTATAACCGAAGAACACTTGTGAGGGCTCATCCTCAAACCATGTTTCCTTGCCACCCTAAGGTGGCTCTGAGATCTCAAGGTGCTCTTGGTAATTCCTTGGGCTTTTGCCTTCAGTTGTAGATTTCGCCGACCAACTTATGAAAGACATAATTTGTAGCTCTCTGAAAGTTGTGACAAAATTCTTCGATCTAAAGTTATAACCCTTCACCCGCGTAATCCCAACGTGTTAGGCATCCGAAGGGAATCGTGCGCCAACTCCCATTACAAAGATCTGATTGTACCCAGCATTTCCATCCATGCGCTGATCACTTTGTGGGCCTACTGCTGCGTTAACAGCAAATCAACAACCGCATTGGGTACTCATTCATGGGGGTTTTTGCTGTGGTCCCTAAGATCGATGCAAGTTCTCACTTGCCCCTCCTTCTTGCCACACAGGACCATGTCGGTGACTCTTTGACGTATTTGCTTTGCCGAATAACCTTTGCTTCATAGAGCCGAACGATTTCAGTTTTTGTGTCGGCCATGATGTTAGTTCTACCTTTCCTGGGGTCGCCGTCCATCCTAGCCGATACCTTTTGTTAATTGGTAAATGATGCTCAATCGGCTTTTAACCAAAACTGGGGATTTTGAAATCCCAAACCAAACAGCCCTCGTGTTCCTTCAAAGCGATCAAATCGGACCTTGGGATCCGGGTTTTGGGGCGTTGTACGTTGGCCTAGGTTCATCACCATTCAGCTCGCTAGCCGACGTAAGCCTCTTGCCCAGCTTGCCTCCGCCGTCACCGACACTTGTCACTCCACTTCATTTAAGCCAACATCTCGGTTCAGCTGTTTGACACACAATGTTGAGTGTAGTAAGGTCTTGTTACAACTTTTGCTCAAAAGTAGTCGTAAGCATAGTCCTCCAAAACCTAGCGAGTAGGTCAACGGTTGCTATGGAAATCGAATCATCGGCCGAAATGACTTCTAGTTCATCATTGTCCAGCCATTGTACTGCAACCTAATGCATCATGGATGGGATGCAACAGTTGGCAGGAATCCAGTCTCTCCCTAAGAGTAGATTGTACGAACTATCACCATCAATGACAAGAAAGTTGTCAACAGAGTCTTCCTGCCAACTGTCAATTCTGCCTGCTGACCCCCCTTGGCTTCGGATTTCCTCCCTCCAAAGTCGCCAAGTGCCAGATCTATATTGAAGAGCTTTTCGATTCTAGCCCCAGCTTCAGGATGATGTGAGCTGGCATTAGGTTGACCGAGGCACCGCCATCAATTAGTATCCTCTCGACGAATCTCTCGTTAATGTACCCCTTGGATGTACAGTGCCTTCGGGTGCGTATGCTTCATCAGGCTTGCAGAAAACCGCCTGGAATTCATGCGTGAGCGCACCAGCCTACCCCCCAAACTCTGACTCATTAAAGTCGGAATAGACTTTGGTGTCCATCGGTGCCCTGAACTTCACAGGCAGGAAAAAGCTAGCGACGCGACCTGCTGCATCGCGACGTTGCCTGTCAGCCATCTGACGTCGAACTCCCCTCTTCTGGTCTTGTCAGCCTTCTAGGACTCTGAGATGCTTGGTGCCCGTCAGGCTGGCCTGGTCGAGATTGAGCACGGTCTATGCTGACAACCTCAGTACTTGGCCAACCATGAACACCATCTTCGATGACACGCCGATTCCCATCCTTGTATTTCCACTCGTCCCGGAGTGAATCGACTGTCAGCTTGAAGCCTTCTGTACTCCCAGAGTCGTTCGTTGCACCCAGGACAATTATCCCTGGTAGGTAGCTCCAGATTCTTGTCAAGGCAGTACGGGAAGAATGAGCAATTCTCATGCACGTCGATCGCTCTACAGCTCCAAAATGCTCTGTTAGTGGTTTCTTCCCTTTGTCTTCTTTGTTCTGACGCCTCCACCTGGCCTGAGCAGCAGGAAATACTCGGTGCCCCGGTGGATCAATTATCCCATCCAAGATGAGCAAGGCTCTTTTCTCTCCATCCTTCGTAGATTTCCTGAAATTCTTCCTCGTCACTCGGGAGTCCGGACCGAGGGCCCTCATCCTCTCGTCTTGGGTTGGGTGTGAGACCCCAGCTTTGCCTTTGTCCATGTTTGACGATTGTGGTCCCACTGGTATGCCAAAATGTGTTGACGCCAAAAATGGGGTCTTCTGGCATCAGCATTGCGTAAGGCCGGCGAAGACTGTGCAGCAATAGAGCTTGATCTCCAAACTCTGAAGCGGCTTAGGCCACTTCGATGATCGATTCCAAGCGTCGCCTCAATTTGACCTCAATTGAACAGGAGAGGAAACGTCAAATTATGGAACCTGCCAGTTGTTACCTAAAGACAGTTCCATGCATGTCGGCTCCTTATAAGACGATGAATATAGGACATTGACATAGAGTCAACGCCAGACAGTACAAACAGAATAATGGTATATAAACGGCTTTCACAGGATATCAAACATAAAGTACATGATTAGCCATTTATATGATGAAGTATATGGTAAAGATGCGACACATGTTCATTATCGTCATCAAACACCATATCCTACTAAGCATAAGCGGATAAAGGTTAACCATCAACAGAGGTGTGTTCCCATGCCGCAATGAAATGACAATTAACCCCGATAACCGGTCGATTTACTAGCATTGGGTGTTTCCAGCAGCCATAAAAGTAAACAAACCAGGCCACGTCCAATATAGTTAACAGATCTAATAGGTTGAGACGACAAAGTACATGCATCGTATGATTTAGCAGACCAGATCGGCTACATTAGCCATCGGGATCCCATGAGGCTTGAACAGATCCATGCATCCTCCACAGTCGGATCTCAAGTCTGGAATAGACATAACTTCAACACACTGCAGTGGGGTTCGGTAGATACACGCCGTACCACACGTATGTTGAACCAGATCCAACCACACTCAACCAATCTGATAACTAGATGCATGTCTTGAACCTGCAAACATGTGACAATCACAACCAACGATTAGCCGATAAGATTTCAGACTATTGCCTCTCTAAGTTATTAAAGTAGATGCTTCGGAGGCAATAATCAGATAGAAAATAAAGCGCAGGCCACTCCATCAGATGTGATTTTGGCATGATATTGTAGCAATAATTGAACCAAAACATAAACAACAATATTAGAACTTAAGGAATCTATTAGATTCACAATCTAATAGATCCGATAACTACCTTGAACCACGATTCATGTAGATTGAAGCTATGCCAGCCCCATGAATAATAGATGCAAGACCGATAACTAGCTCATATCACCAAGCTTGCAACAGTTATACAATACAACCGTACAAACAATAACATGAACTAAGCTAGAACATTACAAGCAAACCGAAGGTCAATCTAGTCGAGCAGCCCAAATTAATCGAAGTTCAACAAAATCTACTCTACCTCCAACTTGGTAGGGGTGGCCCGAAGGCCAGAAACTATGAACTAGTTGGGTATTTGATTGATTGATGTCCTTCTCATCCCCTAAGCCTTGCTATTATAGACCCTAGCAATATACCCAACCGGCCTTCACGCAATCCTACTAATAAGGAAACAAAACATGACTTCTGGGCCTCAATTCACTCCATCCGCCAAGATCGACTATTGTTTATTGGCCAAGATCTCTCCCATCCCTTATTTCCTTAGTCGATCCTTCGGGTCCATCCTGGATACTTCTCCGAAGGCCTGCTGGGGCCCATAATCACAGATCTGGTCGTGCCAAAATACGGTTTAACAAAAACTATAGGCATTATTAACTCCTTATGGGACTAATGGACATTTGGAGAGGGGACACACTGTATGATGGCTGAACAAACCTCTATCGGTCAAATGATTGTAAAGCTACTCTATGTGACCGCATCAAGACCGATGTCAGGTTTGGTGTATGCATGTGTGCAAGGTTCAAGCATCTCCTAAGAGAGGCAGGTGAAAAGCCACAAAGAAATATTTGAGATACTTAAAGCATACACAAAGGTTGGACTATGTATCCCAAAGGGTAAAGATTTGAGTTGATGGTTATTGGACTCCGATTTATCTGGATGCAAGTGGATAGAAAGAGGACTAGTGTACATGTCAAATGTTGGGGAAGGTCAGTAGTCCAGGGGCAGCCTAAAGCAAAATATTGTGCCCACTCTCTACCACCGAAGCGAAGCCGAATATTTTTACTGCGGGGAGTTGTTGTGCACAACTACTATGATGAAGGCCACATTGAATATTAAGGGAATCAAGTTCAATAAGGTTCCACTATTATGCAATATTGAAAGTGTCTACAAGCTTACAAACATTGCCATGCCAACATTCAAGGAACATGCACATAGATGGAGACATCATTCATAAGAGATCATCAACAAAAGCGGGACATTTTCATTGACAATGTGGCACCGATGATCATTAGCGACATATTCACTAAGCCTACGTGATGAGAAGAGATTTTGCAAGTTAAGAGAATGATGATATTTTGGATTTCTCCAACATGAGTTGAGCACCCCACTTATGACTCCTCTACTCCAAGATAGCAAGGTACAATTGGTTGAACATATGCATTCATCCTTTAGTAAATGTGAAGTAGAGCATGTAGACATCTACTCATGTTCATTAGGCTCATTCATGAAAAACAAGATGAATTTTGATGTACAGATGATGCCACTATTGCCTCTTTGTCTTGATTGAGCTAGTGTACATATGACATGTGGATAAAGCTTGCAACGTCACATGTTTAATCTAGAATACTTTCTCTTGATATTTAACTAAATGGATAAGATAACTGTTTGCAAGACGTGTGAAAAGATTGTCCTTGGGTTTAAAAAAACCGGTTAAATAGTTAGGACATGTGAGTAGATTTGAACTTAATGTATAACACCTACTCACATATTTTCAAAATGACTTTGATATAACTTTAACAAGTAGACCCTTTGTGTATTTTGTTGACAAGGGGAGAAATTGGTGAATAAAAATATGTGACGTGCATGGGGGAGAAATAAAAAGTAGAGATAATAGTTTGAGAAGTGAAAATTAAATTTGAGCACACAAGTAGGGGGAGCAAGCCTATGGACAAAGTTTTTTGCATTTGAATGTGCTTTACTCATTATTCTGTCTTGCATTGTATTTCATTCAAAATAACATACTTGTGTGTTGTATGCAAATGGGTGAACTGTGGTTGATTATGAACCCCTAGCCTGTCTTAGCATGCATAGGATTAGCCACTAACCTTCTAATGAATTTGTAGGTATTCTAGTTGGTTATCACAAGCTAACCATGTGCTACGGGATGTATAATGGCGCACTCTCGATTGGTATCACGACACGCTTCAAAGGTCCATGTCTTAAACCTTAGCACCAATTTTGAAATGGTTGTCCACATGTCTTTTCATGACATATGGATTGGACAAGCATTTCAATGAATCAAAATCATATGTCATAGCTTTATAAGTTGGGTTTCACAATTAACAAAAAGGGGGAGATTGAGAGATCTCTAGTGGTTTTGGCATTGATGAAACCTAAAGTATACTAACTTATCTCTAAATTTTGTGATTAGGTATTACACATGAATTGACCAAGTGGTGGAGCAGCAAGGGGCTAGGAGAGTAAGTCACAAGATCATGGA
The DNA here is from genome assembly GCA_022036555.1 of Microstegium vimineum. Lineage (NCBI taxonomy): Eukaryota > Viridiplantae > Streptophyta > Magnoliopsida > Poales > Poaceae > Microstegium > Microstegium vimineum. The sequence goes on along the minus strand of CM039136.1, from coordinate 18,419,434 downwards.
TGATCATGATTGGAGCTCACACACTTGGAACTATGTGAAAGGTGGTACTCTTTGTAGATGAAGCAAAGCTATTGTTGGCTAGGAGTTTCTATTTTGTGATCAGGAAACCCCTAGTGGGTGAATTCACGTTTAGGATAAAGCAATCATACTATCAAGAGGGGAATATGGTTATTGGTTGCCAATTGTCAATGCATTAGGTGAATCAAATCAGTCAGTGCAGTTAAAACCTAATGAGGAGCCCTTGAAAAAACTTGCTAAAATATGCTAAACAGATGAGCACAAGTTAGTGGAACTCTTGGTGTTAGCAAATGGAACAAGGGGAGACATTAGAAGTGATTTTAATCTGTTTGGAGGCTCTGGACTAATGCTAGGATTGCGTCAGACCACTGGTGGTGTCCGGCAAGGTAACCCCCGCACTTGGCCACTTCTACTGTAGGCTCCAGACCAGAGCTGAAGAAGGGCGCAGACCAATCTCCATTGGTCCGGTTGTATTGACTCAGTACACAAGAGTTGACAGCAGGGCGTCAGACCTTGAGTATGGTCCACGTGATACTCTGGATGAAGTCCGATCAAAATCGGACGGTTGGACCATCACTATTAGCGTCGACTCGGGCTGCATGACTGCGCCGGACCAGAGGCTCGTTCGGACCGTGGACAAGTCGTCGGGGTACAGGTTGGTAATTTTTCGCAGCCAAACGGTCGGTTTCTTCATGTAACTACACGTGGCGAGCTGAGAAGGCGTATTGGACGAGAGTGTATGGTCCAATGGCCTCGAAGTCCGGTCTGACGGTCGAGTTTCAGGCGAAGAAAAGCCATAACGGCTAGCTACCCTAGAGGAACTATTTAAGGTTTTGGCCGGCTCAAGCTCACGCTCTGCACACTTGGCTATTGCATACACATTGTGAGCTTGTGACACACACTCCCACTCCATCTCCAACTGATTGTTCCAGACATTTGTGAGATGAAGTGATTCGAGTGCTTTGCATGATAGTGAGTTTCATCTTAGTGGCAACTTGGGAGTTGTTTCTTCTCCCTGCAGATACGTGTTACTCTTGGTGATCTGCCATCACCTAGGATGGTTTGGAACAACGGAGGTGGTTCGAGAAGCTTGGTGATTGTGCTTCATCGACTACAAGTGATTGTGAGGGTGTAACACCCTAGCTGTTATGCTTGCCTTGCAATATCATTCATAGCAAGCATGAGCAACCATGCATCTATGCATTCATAAGATAACATAAATGATAATCCCTGTAATCACCTTATTCTTTGCATATTGTGTGTTAACCTACAGCTAGCTTTGAGGTGTTATGCTTGTATAACATGTCTTGATGTTTTGATCACTAATAAACACTAGGCATACTTAGGGATGTTATGGAACCTTGTTTATATAGGTGATTCATGGTAAAAGTGTCACTAGGGTATAAGCTCATGTGTTGACCCCTAGAACCCTTTTCTTTTGACAATAACTAATCAACCTTGCTAATGACCTTGCATGACAGAATGGGCTTAAGCAAAGTTGTAGAGAATTTTATAAGAACAAACTTTGTTTAACCACCAATAGGGGATTTGACCCTAACATGCTCCAATTTGCCCAGCTAAGGCAGAATTAGGGCTGTTTTGGGATTCAAAATTTGCCTAAGTCATATACTAATTACAGTTTGAAAGTTGCCCTGTTGAATGCTTGTAGTTTGAATCTAGTTTAGGTTTTTAGCTCAAGCCGAGTACATCAAAGATGGAGTTGCGCACATAGCTCTATCTAATGGTGAAACTGTTGATGCGAAGGTTCGATAGTTTATTAGGGGAGTAATCAAGGCCTAAGAAGCTCTGTCAGGCTCGTTCGGCTCTGAATCGCAGAGCGGACGTCCGCGCCGGTGGCCGACTGTCGCAGAGACCGCGTGCCACGTGTGGTCGAACGATGCCGTTCAGCCCGCACCGCAGCGCGAGTGTTTTTGACTACCAAAAGGTGAACAAACGGAAAAAGAGACCGCAAGCGTAGGGTTGTCAAGTGTACTTCATCGGAAGTATTCCAGGTATCGTATTTCACAGGGAACGAGAGTGAGTTAACTAGGAATATTTGGGGGGGTTTTTTTTATGTCCTATGATGATCAAGGGAGACTATGATAACTAGGTTGAGAGGTTCGATATAGCAAAAAAATAATCTAACAAGGTATAGTTGGTGATACTAGCTTTATTCACCCTTCTCTTGCCAGGGGGCACGGATAGATCAAAAGCAAGGCACAACCTCTAACCATACCACTGCCGTCAAGTTGTATTGAGTCCCTAACCTTTTAAGAACTTATCTGACATGTTGTGGAATGCGAAACAGATAGAGCTGTCACCTTCTACTAGCATCCACAACAATCCACGCGATAAGCGGTTTACAAAGGTAAGATCTAGCCAGACACCACGTCTAACACTTACTTACTACTTTAACCTGGCCTAAGATGACATGCAACTTCACTCAATGCAAAGCAATTATCCAAGCCCCCCCCCCCGTGAAAATGTAAAAACACAGCTAAAACACAGATTTAGAATACGAATACTAGAAAAGATCCAGAAAATAAATTACAATGCTAAACTTACAAGAAGACTCGCATCCCTGAGGAAGAACTCCGAAAGATTCCCGACAGACTCGGTGCTATCTCCAGAAGAAGTCCCTCACTCTCCTCCAACAAGCATAACACTACCTGAAGAGTCTCCGCTAAAGAGTCTAGAGAGTAGTATTTCTCCAATGAGGCATGAATGAGAAATGGAGCTCTAGGGCTATTATAGCTAGAGGTAGAGTAAGGGGCTACTCTGGTGCCACATTAAGCGATCCACATCACCTTCATCAACCCACCGTTGTATCCAACCGACTTCAGAACCACTTAGTGATCAGGGTATGATGTCCAACCATGTGGGGAGTGACGTGAGCGGTTGAGGGGGTTGAAACCGCCATATAGGGACGGTCCGGTCGACCGCCCTACTTGGCCTGTTGGGTCCCCTCTGTCCTCCTTCTAGATGGTGGCCCACTGGTCAGGGACCCAAGAGGGGCTTGTGGGCCCACCTATAGGTCGTCGGATTCGACCAGCATATAGGGTCTATGGCCCACCTTTTGGTCTGGCTGCTAGTCCCAACCTGTCATTGCGTTGGATGTTTGGTTCTGGGTTGATTGTCACGCTTATCTCACTTAATGTGGGCCCAGGATCCTTGTGATGTGAATCTGACTGTTGGGAGAAAACACATCTTGAATCCAAGGGGTAGAGAGTGGCTCTAGAGGTGTTCTTGGATCATGGCGGCTTGGAGCTTAGGGGCCCCACAGGTGGTCGGCCGACCCCCTAAGTGGGCCCACTAGCCCAAAAGTCCCCCTGATTGTTATTACCTACATCAAATAGTCAAGGGACCATGTGGAACTATTATAGTGGCACTATATGGTTCAGGTTATGCTTGTTTTCCTCGAATAGAGGATTTTACGATATAGTTGATGGTGACAAAATAGCTCATAATTACCGTCAACACCGATGGCAATCAGCACACCTCCACATTGCGACCCAACTCACAAGCCCCTCGCCTCACTCTCTCTCTTTCTCTTTGCTCTTCACACGCACCCGCACCGACGCCATTCCCGAGCACCGCAAGCTCAACACCGCTGTTGCCGAGCTCGTCTGAGCAAACCACCGCCGCATTGCTCATGCAAACACGCCCACTGCAAACCGCCTCACTAACCCGCCTACACCACGTTGCATAGCCGTGTTGAAGCGCTAATGGCCTAGGTAATCCGGAACGAGCTTTGTCGCGGGCACCATGCTGCTGAAGCTTCAACCGAGCTTTGTGTTGGGATTTGTTATGACTATGGATAAATCCCACAAGCGCACAGAGTATACGTTGTAGCTACTTCACCGGGAGTAAATCCAGGTATCATATTTTCCACAAGGAACAGTAGTGAGTTTAACGAGAATATATTTGTCCTATGAATGGAATCAAGGGAGACTATGATAACTGGGTTGAGAGGTTTCGATATAGCTAAGATATCCCTAACAAGGTTACGGTTATAACTGGCTTAATCAGCCTTTCTCTTGCAGGGGCTATGAGGATAGATCATAAGAGGGCAAACCTCACGGACAGCACCATCAAGTGTATAGAGGCCCTAACCTTTATGAACTTATTTTGACACACGTGTGGAATAAGAAGACTAGATAGAGCTGGCACCTTCTACAAGCATCCACAAACAATCTGTGATAACATTTACAAAGGTAAGATCTAGTCTAGACACCATGTCTACACTATCTTTCTACTTTAACCCGTGCATAAAGATTAAAGCACCTACTTAAAGTAAAGCGATGAACAAGCACGAAAAGATGTATAACACTATGATAGAATAGAATTCTAAATGCATAAAGAACTCGGAAGAAGTCACTTACAAGAGCTAAACTTACAAGAGACTCGCATCCGCCGAGTACAACTCGGAAGAAGACGCAGACATGCTGGCCTCCCTCCAGACTCTCCCTTACTCTCTTCCAACTAGCATAACACACTACTACACTACTAGAGAGCTCCGCTAAGGAGACTAAGGATTAGATGTTTCTCCACTGAGGGCATGAAATGAATAGGAAGCTTAGGGTCTATGGATAGCAGAGGAAGACCTAGTGCCAACGTCAGCGATCCGCATCACTTCCATCATCCTCCGTAGGATCAAACAGCCATAGAACTGACTTAGATCAATCGGGGGAGATCAAGTGGGGTGGCATGGAGGCATGCACGAAGTCGGTGGGGAGGTCGTGCACATTTTGGCACCTGGCCACGGTCGGCCGACCGCCCAATGGCAAGTGGGCCCTGCCACTTTCCCCCAGGAGTGTACTAGTTTTAGTAGCAGTTCAGCATACCAACCCTCAAACCTCAGGCCAAACAATAATGTTAAAACCAAGTGCTTAGAAGATATGCTGCGTGCCTTTGATCGAGTTTTCTTACAATAACAGCTATCGCAGAGAGTATAATAATGCTCCATTCGAAGCTTTGTATGATCGCAAGTGTAGAACACCTACAAATTGGGTGGAGCCCGGAGAAAGAAGATTCTATGGTATTGATTTCGTAGATGAGGCCGAAGAGAAAGTTCATACTATTCACCAAAACATGAAGGCCGCTCAGTCTCGTCAGAAGAGCTACTCTGATAAAATAAGAAGATCCTTAACCTCTGAAGTAGGTGACTATGTGTATTTAAATGTGTCACCCATGAAAGGGTAAGACGCTTTGGCGTCAAGGGAAAACTCGCACCAAGATACGTGGGACCCTACAAAATTTTAGAGAAGAAGGGGAGGTGGCCTACAAGTTAGATTTGCCAGAAGAAATGGGATCTATCTTCCCAATATTTCATGTATCCCAATTAAAACGGTGCTTAAGAGTACCTGAAGAGGAAGTGCTTGTCAAAAACATCAAGTTGAAATCAGATCTCACTTATCAAGAACAGCCTATAAAACTCTTGGATAGCAAGGATCGCATAACTCCTAAACGAGTTACCCGCGTCTACAAAATACAGTGGAGTCACCATGACGCAGGAGATGCAACTTGGGAGACCGAAGAATATCTCAGGAAAGTCTACCCAACCTTTTGTGACCAGTGGTTAGTACCTAAATCTCAGGACAAGATTTTCTTAAGGGGGGAAGGGCTGTAACACCCTAGTGTTAAGCATTGCATAATCCACATGATCATTGCAAATCATTCATTGCATAAGCATCATTATGAAGCATCATGGTATCTCATATTGAAACCAAATGTAAGTTAACTTTGCTTAGAATGGTGAAGTCAGATGAATTCATAAAATTGATGGTGTTTGAATCAAGTCTTGAAAACAATGCACTTAATTAATCTTGCTTTTAAAACCCTAGGTTCAATATGGGAAATAAAATTTTAAAGCATTTTAAAAATCATTGTCTTTTATTAAAAGAAAGGCTTCACATTTGATTCTAAATTCTAATTCAAACACTATAGAGAATTTGACCTTGACCTTTCAAGCAAAAAGTTAATTTAAAATATTTGGAACAACTTTGGTATTCACATTAAATCTTGGTTTTGAATTTTTAAACCTATTTGAAAAAGAAACAAATCATAACAAGAAATGAAATTAGAAAAGAAAAAAAGAAAAAGAATTTCCTTACCTTAGCGGTCCGCCCACGAACCAACCGGCCCAGCAGAGCAAGCCAACCCGGCCTGCCCCGCGGGCCCGCGCCGGTTTCGGCCCGCGCCTCACGTGCGTCGTGCGTGCGCCTAACCGCGCACAGACGCCGCCCACCGCGTGGCCAACATGCCCGTTGATGACGCCCACGTGGCCGACGAGCTCTAGCCGAGCCACGCCTATGTCCAAAGCGGACGCGCCCCGGTCCTCCCTCCCTCCATTCTATCCCCTGCCGAACGCCCTCCTCCTCTCTCTTGCTCTCGCTCGCTCGCCCTCGCTCGTGCGCACACTAGAGAGCGCAGCCGCAGCGCCGCCGAGCGGAATCGCTGCCGTTCCGGCAACCGCGGAGCACCGCCGTCCTCTCCATCTCCACTGCAGCTCCGCCTCGCCTCCACGACCCTGCAACGACGACCGGTGAGCCTCAGTAAGGCCCTTTCTCCCTGGTCGACGCGAGCCCGAGCTCTGCGCCGGCTCCATCGCGCACCGCACCGTGGACCAGACCCCTCTGGCCGCCGTTGTTCCGCGATAGCGCGAGCCCCGTGCTCGCCATAGCACCGCGAAACCCTAGCCCCGCTCAATCGAAGCCGCCATGGCCTATCTCGGCCGGCCACTGAGTGACCGCTTCGCCGCTCCGCCATGGATGCCGGCGAGCTTCACTCCGGCCACTATTTCACTCGATTATGGTTGCGTTGGGTCCGTCTCGCGTAGCCGCGCCCGTAGGACCAAACCGCACCGCCGGAGACCTCGTCGTCGAGGAGAAATCACCGGCGAAAGCTTCGCCTCCGCCCTGTGTCACCGACGAGTGGGGTCTCCCTCGCGCGGGCCCCCGCTGTCAGGCGTCGACTCCCACAGGGAGTGGGCCACCTCTTCCATTGGGGCCTGCTCGGCCTGTTGGGCCGAAAGGCCTAAACCTTTTGTTTTTCGATTTTCAGGAAATGTGAAACGATTTGTAAAAATCATATCTCACTAAATAATGATCTAAAAATTTTTAAAATATTTTAGGCTTGTGCTAAAAATTTAATTCCTGTTCCAGTAGATCTTAAATGGTTGTTAAAAGCTAGAAAAATTATACCCTGAGTAGTTTCTGTGGAAAAATAAATAACTAGCAATTAAAATGTGTTTTGGCTGTTAACTTGTAACATTTTTAGTAAATAGGGTTCTGGTTAAAAGAAGTTGTAACTTTTTGTGTAGCTTTCCAGTAAGGAATAGTAACTAGGAAAAATGCTAATCTGGTTAGTTCATCACTTTCACTGTACTAAGTATTTTTAACTATTATTTAGCTTTAAACTTGTTAATTTTGTACAGAATAAAGTACTATCTCTTTTAACTTGGAAAATTTTGAGTATGATAGTTTACCCCTGCTTAAGCTACAGTAATTTTTGTAGAATTTTATGAACTGTTTTCGTAGGTTGTGTAGTTCTATGTTAATTTTCTAGTTAACTAGCTTGCTCCTAAGAAAGGTTAGATAGTTAATTAAGCTTTGGTGTATCTTTGAAGCACTAATCAACCAGTTAGGTTAGTAACCTGAAATTGAACCCTGCTGCTAGTATTAGTCTCTTGTGTGAGAAGTTGATTTGCTTAATTACAATTATAATAAAGAATTACAAGCGAAGAAATTTGCACCTACTCGAAAAACACTAAAGAAAGGAACATCATGAGCATGTCACATCTTAGCATATTCACCATCTTGCATAAGTAATAATATACCTTTTCTCATATCATTTGCATATATGCATCATACAGGATCGCAGGAGGAAGCACAATACAACCTTCCCTAGGAGCAGGAAGAAGCGAGTCAACAAGGAGCCAACGAAGGGCACGTGAACGAGGAACCAGAAGAGGAACTCCAAGAGTGTCCCGATCACCAGCCTAGCTTGTTCGAGAAAGATAGGCCCCGGTGCATCTTAACCGTATTTTATGATATCTAATTTACTATGTTCTATATACTTGTTGCATTAACTATAGGAGTTTGGTGAACCTAATTGTTGCATATCACCCTCCTTGCTTTTGACATCCTTATATCCTTGTTAACCTGTTAGCATAGTAAAGATAGATGCTTAGCCCTGCTAATTAAATATGACTCCCTCGGTAACACAAGTCACGTATTGCTCTACGTGGCGAAGCCGGGGTATGAAAGATATCATGAAAATGAAAGGCAACCGGGAAGGTTGATAAATTGTTCGTACGTCTGATACTGGCAACATCTAGCTGAGCTGCAAGCCCTAGGCCGGTACCTTGTGTATGTGTGTGCCTTTTGGCGGGCCGATGGGGTGGTGTCCCTCTTGTCATATTGAACGCATGCCTCAACCCTTAGATGGCAAGATAACTTGTTCGAGCCGTGAAACCTACCTACTGGTCGAACCAAGGACGAACCTAGCCGCAATACGGTGCGGGGTGACGAGGATGCGGAGTGTAAGGCCGAGGCCTGGCTAGCTGATCCCTAGTCTGGAGGGACCGTTCAAGGGCTGCGAAGTTTGGGTGAGGAATAAAACCTCCAGCTGGATAGGAATTCGATTCGAATCGCGGTCTCTCCTCATTAATGAGAACTTGACAATTGCTACACTGGCGTGGGAACAATTAATTACTTGAATGGTTCCGATGGAATGATATGATGAGACCAGAAGGGCAAACTGGTCATTCTCTGTTTAATCAAATGTGTTGTTTAGTACAGGTGCTAATTTAGAAGACATGTAACAATTATAAAATATGTCTTCATTCTTAAAGTACTCAATAGTAGATGCTTTTCCGCAAAAGAGAGTTCGACCTTGTACCACCACAAAAGCCTGCATTATCCTTGGTGTCTTTATTTTAGTTTAAGACGGGTAAGTCTAGCTGAGTACACTCGAGTACTCAGGGCTCTGTTCCCAATGTTGTTGCAGATGGACAGATGTACTACGGGTACTGCATCAACTGTCTGTACCCAGCTATGGGCGACAACTAGGACCATGGGCGATGGTCACTTCTGAAGTCTCATCTATGCTTTTGTGAGAAACGACTTATTACTGGCACTGTAATGAACTAAGTGTGTGTGAGTTGGTTTCAAAACTATTTGGTTCTGTAATAACTTTTAAAATTCGTACTCTCATGTATTCGTATTTGAACTTTATGTAACGTACGGATGGTCTGTTGAACTAAAGCGATTCTCGGCTAAGATTGAGCGAGGTATGAAATCCTTCGTGGTTTCACGGACTACCAGGGTTATGAAAGCCTAAGGACAAAAATTTATCGCATTGGCGGTGGGTTTTTGTAATTTGGGCGGTTCTGTTACAGCTGGTATCAGAGTCTTAGTTCAACGGTTACTGTTCATATGGGTATTTAAAAATAAGTATTTTTCACTAAACTAAGAGTCTGCCAGTAGTCGTGTCTCTTACGCTCAATAGGATTTAGGTGGCTTATCTAAGTACTGACTTGGGGGTTGTGCATCATATTTCTATTTACTTATCCATATAGGTTGAAATTGTATGGGTGCCATTCACTTGAGTGGTAATGTATGGATCAGAATACCACTACGCCTTGGTAAGTGACAGTTGTGAGAGCATGGTCGGATACCCGCCGATACTAGGGGAATGCTTATATGATGTTGAACCATAATCGCGTTTACACACGTTCATGAGAAGGTATCTATTGACGGTCCTTAAGTACCAATTTTAACCGTCAACTAAACAAGGAAAAGGATCTAAATGAAACCACTAGCTATAATTAGGGTTTATACTGATAGAATTCCACGAGTTTTGGTGAATGTCTGTTTCTGCAGGGGGTTATCAGGAAATACCAAGGAAAGGCCCACATGTCATGTTTACATAGAGATAATTATCAACCGCAGGATTTTCTATACTCTAGAGGGTTCCAGAAGACACGAGAACGAGCCGAAGGCCGAGAGGGGCCAGGCCCGGGGCGGCCGCCCTAGAGTCCAGGGCGCCCTCCCTACCTCTGTGGCCAATGGCCTTCCACTTCGCGGATCGTGCCTAACAGACTTTGAGGATGAATCTAAACCACTCGCTTAAGGTCGGTTTGATCCGACGGCTAACGTTCATTTGAGGAGGCTATATAAGGAAGGCCCTTGACCCCCCTGAGGATCATCTCATCTCATTATTCTTTTCCAGAGCAAAAGCTAGGGTTTCAATTAGATGTAGAGAAGGAGAGAGGTCCCTCTAGTTGTCTAGATCTAGTTCTTCTAGTTCTAGTTCATCTAGTTGTAATTAGAGGTGAGAGAGAGGAGGAGAGATCTAGGAGGAGCCGGATCTGTCGGATCTTCCTCAACATTGTACCTTTGCAGCATCTGGTTCGAAGCAATCTCCAGGTTCTTAATTTATTATTTCTGAGTATCTTATTTCAGTTCTTACTTTATTCTATTTACGGGATCTTTGCTCGTATTGAGTGCTCTAGTCTTCGCGGAGCTAGAGTAGTAATTAATAGGTTAGGAGTGGTGCCTAGTCTTGCAATTACCTGAGTTTGCGCCCAATCCTACGGATAGTTGGGGTATCCTCAGGGGTGACAGCTCTGTAAGGCCTTTGTAGTCCACCACGTTCGGGTTGGTGTTTTCGTAGAGCTTTTGGCAGCCTCTCCCGACTACCTTTTTCCCAGTCTTTGTCGAGAGTCGGGAAGGTACTGTTGCTCCGAAGTAAGTAGAGTATCGTGGGGCTTTGATTAGATATCCCCCTTAGAAAACTCTAAAATCTCTCTACCCAGTTATCTTATCTATCCTTGGATACTCTTAGTTCTTTTCTGGTTCACTTCACGTTCCCCGTGGAAATCGATACCCTTGGAATACTCACGGGTGAAAGCTACAGCGGTATCCGTGCGCTTGCGGATTTATCTGTTTGAATTATGAAATACCAACAAGCTTTCTAGCGCCGTTGCTGGGGAACGGTAGCTATTCTAGTTTCGAACCGAGGCCATCCATCTACCTTTTTCCTTTTTCCCTTTTACCATCTTTCTCACCTTACCATCTTCATCTTACCAAAACTATAAATACTCTACTCCAAAGGGTGACTTGTTGGAGACTCTACCATCTTTATCCCTTATTCTTACAAATGGCTATGAGCTTCGCCCTGCTTGTATATCCATGGTTTGGGAGCAATCTTTCTCTAGTCTTGGTTTAGTTTTAACTTCATTTGAAAATATGAATTATCCAAGTATAGAGGAGGCCCCAAACAAGATCAGTTTGAGAGTTGCCAATCCAAGTGGAATTTTGAACTTACATGAAAAATCAACCATAGAGATTGGAGAGGAAGATGATATCAATGAGCATGGAATTTATTCCATAACCATCTCTTTAAACCCATGCTCATATGAAACATCTCCCGAACCCATTGGTCTCTCTATCATTACCATTTATGACATCTTCAACACCCTCACTCTTTTTGTTTACAAATACTTGAAAAGGGTGGTTGTCGATGCATATGTTTATCATAAATATTATAGATCTCATTGTGTAAATCTTGAGATAGGTAATAGGAGGGAAATAATGTCACTAAAAGCACATCTTGAAAGGTTTCCCTAGGACAAGCTTAGTGTCTTAAAATAAGCACCTTTGTGTAAGTGTTCACCTTTATGTTGCCTACCCTTGAAAATTGAGCATAGAATTATATGATTATATTCCTTCGAGTAATTTTGTCACTAACCTTTCTAGGTATAGAGTAGAAAGACTGAAGGAATAACAAGCATAAGGTATGTCCAACCAATTATTATGCAACATTGAATTACATTCATCCAATCTTGATTTTTGCAAAATTCAAGCTTGAGGGATAACCCAACATAAAAAAAACCTTTTGCCATGTTGCTACATCATCTTAATTGTACCTACCTTTAAGGCGTGATCAGCTATACATAAAAAAATATCATCATATTTCTTTCATCTTCACTTGAGTAAATCTCTATAACACTTTCATGCTACCTTTGTTTGCTATAGTATATGTTTAGGTTTTGAAGTATTTTCATATACCTTTTAAATTATGCATGGTGCTTAGTTTAAATCAAAGGTATTTTGATTTTGCTTCTAAAGGCTTTTAAATTAAGCGTGGTGCTTAGGTTAAAATGTCTTCCTAAATTAATCTAGACTTGTCTAGGTTGATTTTTGAACCGATAGTATACTAGAGTAGATATTGGATATTTTGTTGGACTAACCCCTGCAGGAAAACTTTCAATATAAAATTGGGAAGTCCCGAGATAAACTCACACCATAGATGAAGACAGATACATGCACTTCAACAATTTTCACAAGGGAGATGCAGCTAATTCATTATGATGAATTCCATGGAGCAAAGAGAAGACAAGTGATAAAGAAAAATCTACAATCAAGCCACTCAATCCATGGAAGAGGGTGAACAAAACTTCAAGACAAGATCAACAAAAATTCAAGATCGGAAGAACAAGGATGAGAGAGGAGTGGAACAAAAAGACAAGTCGTTAATGCACAACCAGTTGATCAAGGGAAGCTTCTATGAAGGTTATGATGCCATCATTCTTTAATGACAAAGGTAAAGGTAAGTAAGCATCACTCTAACAGCCTTTCTTTGATTCTGGGAATTCACATAAATAAAGATCTAAACATGTTTGAGCTGCAACTTTACTTGATCCAACCTGATTATCTCAACATGTTAGTTCTTTAAAGATTGATCATAGTACCCGCTTCTTAATCTCACAGTCTTAACCATCTAAAATGGTGTGCATCCAACCTTGGAAGATGATAATCTCAATGATGTAAAAATAAATTAGATAATCTTTCCATGTGTTCAATCTAATATGCCAAGTGTTTATGAAATGCTACATTCATGCTCCTCCTCTGGACTGATCACTCATGTCATGGCTAAATAAAATACAACTCAATCTTGCTCAAATATATTTAGGTTAGAGATGAATGAATAAACTTTTGGTTTTGTTGGTGTTTTTCCACCAGCAGAGCCCATGCACTTGATCCCTGCCTTGTTTCTATGAGCAGGACACTTCTTCACCATGCCATCAAGAGCATGGGTGGATGACATTCTACCAATGAGGAAAGGAGATCCAGGGAGACATGTCATTCCAATCTCCATTGGAGCTTACACTTTTGAAGAAGTGGTCTGTGACCTTGGAGCAAGTGTCAACATCATGCCAACTTGCAGATCAGACACTATGCTACCCCAAGGGAGTTCTTGAAGAGGCTGTCTATAACCTTTGAGCAAGTGTCAACATCATGCGAAGCTTGCAGATCAGACACTATGCTATCCCAGGGAAATCCTTAATATGTCAGCCTACAAGTTGGACACTCGTTCGTAAAGATAGCGCCAAGATCCGTTTCACTATCAAGGATGAGGAGAGATTCACTTCCATGAAGCATACACTCAAGGTTATTACTCATCCTAAGAGGCCATACATCTACGAGGATATAACTACAGCTACAAGGAACAACAACATCAACAATAGAAGGAAGAAGAGTAAAGCTCAACAACAAAGAGAAGACCCAGATGATTAGCACTATTGATTCAGGGTATGATCAACTCCTTCTATCACAATACCTCGCTAAGCTGGGAGATCCAGGAGTACCTACCATTGATTGCAAGATCAAGGAAAGTACATTCTACAAGATATTCTGCAATATTGGATCAAGCTTCAACATAATGTCTGAGGTAACATATAAACATTTATAAGGAAATAGACCCTTGTACCTGACATATGTGCAGTTTCAGCTGGCGGACCAATCATTCTGATTTCTAGAGAGAATAACAAAAGACATCATGATCAGAGATCACTATGTTCCCACCAACTTCATGGTTCAAGATAGGGGAGATGAAGATGAAGTTCACCTCATTCGAGGAAGATCTTTCCTCAACACCACTAGTGTAATCATCTCCATGAAATCATGAGAGATCCATTTGCCTGAAGAGAAGAAACAAGCCACCAAGGATGGATGGACAGACTATCTGGGAGAATTAACAAGATATGAAGATTAATTCAATAATAAAGATAAGAGTTCTCCTGAGAAAGAAGTCGTACCACCAACAGAGGATGTATCATCTGCTACAGAGGAAAGAAGAAGCAGAACCTTAGACTGAGAAAGTGTGGAAGAGGAAGGACACTTCATCGAAAACACCAACACAAGAAGAGCAAACATCCCAAAATATTCATCAGGAGTGGACCACGCTCCTTAAGACATTTGAACCAGAAGAGAGGTCCGGTTCGACGGACCTAAATCTCCGAACCTTAGCCGGAAGGTAAACTCGGTAAGTTATCTGCATATTTATTTTCCTCTGCATTGCATGATTGCACTCTAGCATATTTACTTTCCATAAATATTTTAGGACTATTTATATATTCATCCTTAGTATAATCCATCGCATAATCATCTTAATCATAGCATATCTATATTATTGCACTGCAATGCATCATAAAAAGAAAAACCTTTAAGCCCCATGTGAATAAGTCTTCCAACTATTTACTGTGGAGGCATAAAAAAATATTGCATTAGTCATTTGCATATAAAATTGAAAATCTGAAAAAAATATATATATATTTGAATATTCGAATTCTGCAAGGCTCCAGGCAATCAAGGTATAAATGGTTTACCACTAACGCTTAATCTGTTCCATGAGCTTTGTTGTCTATTTGAGTTTAGTAGGATTTGGAAAGACTAGACAGGATTAGATATCTTCATCTACTTTGAGAAGTACAACTACATCAACTATCATCTTTGAAGTCTCAGAGAAGTGAATTAAGTCTACACTGTCTAAATGAATGACTATGTCAACATCCAACTTGGGGGAGAGCACCCCCATGTACCCAGGTAAGTATCCTTATTCACTTAGGTTTACTTAGATATTAGTTACATAAATAAATTCAAAAACAAATGTGAGCACATGAAGGTTCACACTTAATCACAAGAGTTACAACTTAGACACCCACTATATCTATGGAATTTTCATTGTCTACTTTATCCTTAATAGAGTTTCCTATTTAGTAATAATAATAGGTGTGTTTAGAAGTTGCTTATAATAAAATGAAGAACTCTGAAGATAACTCTATGGAAATGATGAATAGTTGCTCTGCCATAATTCCTTTCAAGTACCTAGTTTTTAGCCTTGAATTCTCTCGAGTTTTAGATATAACTGTTTTGAAATGAAGATTTGCTCTGAACCTAAAACTTGTGGATTGCGAATGCTTGAGCTAAGTCTAGGTAGTTGATAGGTATGATA
Organism: Microstegium vimineum; assembly: GCA_022036555.1. Taxonomy (NCBI): domain Eukaryota; kingdom Viridiplantae; phylum Streptophyta; class Magnoliopsida; order Poales; family Poaceae; genus Microstegium; species Microstegium vimineum. Next base: position 18,404,116 of record CM039136.1, on the reverse strand, counting down.
TGAGAAAGTTGAGCTACTGTTTATCTTGTTCCTAGCAACACTGGAGTTCTGGAGAATTTATCTTTTGAAAATTAAAAATATTACATGATGAGTCTCTGTATGACGAGAGCTTGAATTCCTACCACAGCCATATATTCATGCCTGGTAGACAAGGAAAACATTCACTATCATATTTACTTCTTGTATTTGCATTGAGTTTTGTCAAGCCTTGTTGACCCTTAGAGACTTGTCATGCTTTTAAAATCAAGATCACATACACTCCACTCATATATGCTACTTCTACCCTGGAAGTACGCATCCACATATATGCCATTCAGATCCATGAAAAAATGCTCTACTCCTACCCTGGGAGTAAGTAACCAAAAATATCCCAGTTCTCCACCTATCCATATATTCCATTACCACAGATATAATTGCTCCAATGATTTCCTTGTTATCATCTCTCAAAAGTTTTTTTTATAGAAAGAGACTTGGGGTTGTCAAAAAAAAATAATAATAAAAAATAAAATAAAGAAAGTAAAACATGGACAAGTGTCCTATCAAAACAATGGGTACTTAGATGCCCGCCTCTCTAAACAAAAAATAAGAAATCAAGCAATCCCAAGTTCTCTCAAAATTCCAAGTTCCAAAAGAGAGATGTAAGTATATATGTATTCAAGGAGCAGAGTAAAATTAGGTTTCCACCATACACCATTATCCACCATATATCCACCATACACCATTATCCACCACATTTCCACCATCATACATCCACCATATATCCCATACACATGCACATCTTGATTTGATTGTATGCCCTGTTACTCTGGATCCATTGTTTGACTTTACAATATATGCTTTGCAAGTATGTATGCGTTGTTTCTCACCACCCATGAACTCCATATATTGCCTATTAGTTATAGGGTGAGATAGAGAAGGCACATTGTTACTTTGCCTGTTCCAAATAATATTCTGAGAGAAGGCATAACACCATTGTTGACTTGGTGAGGATCCACAAATACCACATATAGAGACACTTGAGAGGGTCATACAAAAAGAGACTTTGAGTTTTATTTCGAAAACTTTGCAAAACTCCAGAATGAAGGTAAAGTGAAGAGCTTGAGACATAGTACTTCGATTGATCATTCTACTTTTCAAATACTCTAGACCCAAGTAATGGCTATAAGCCCCATGGTTAAAGGTGATATGGGTAAGTTTGAAAGTCAGAATAGTTTACACTAATCCAGAGGAGAATTCTTGTTTGAACGCATGTTTACCTTTAAGGCGTGAAAGCATTGTAGCAACTCCTGATCCATCATTGAGTTCATCTTTGCTCAGGGACGAGCAAAAGGTAAGCTTGGGGGAGTTGTTGACGGTCCTTAAGTACCAATTTTAACCGTCAACTAAACAAGGAAAAGGATCTAAATGAAACCACTAGCTAGAATTAGGGTTTATACTGACAGAATTCCATGAGTTTTGGTGAATGTCTGTTTCTGCAGGGGGTTATCAGGAAATACCAAGGAAAGGCCCACATGTCATGTTTACATATAGATAATTATCAACCGCAGGATTTTCTATACTCTAAAGGGTTCCAGAAGACACGAGAACGAGCCAGAGGCCGAGAGGGGCCAGGCCCAGGGCGCCCGCCCTACCTCTATGGCCAATGGCCTTCCACTTCGCGGATCGTGCCTAACCGCCTTTGAGGATGAATCTAAACCACTCGCTTAAGGTCGGTTTGATCCGACGGCTGACGTTCATTTGAGGAGGGTATATAAGGAAGGCCCTTGACCCCCCTGAGGATCATCTCATCTCATTATTCTTCTCCAGAGCAAAAGCTAGGGTTTCAATTAGATGTATAGAAGGAGAGAGGTCCCTCTAGTTGTCTAGATCTAGTTCATCTAGTTGTAATTAGAGGTGAGAGAGAGGAGGAGAGAGCTAGGAGGAGCCGGATCTGTCGGATCTTCCTCAACATTGTACCTTTGCAGCATCTGGTTCGGAGCAATCTCCAGATTCTTCATTTATTATTTCTGAGTATCTTATTTCAGTTCTTAGTTTATTCTATTTACGGGATCTTCGCTCGTATTGAGTGCTCTAGTCTTCGCGGAGCTAGAGTAGTAATTAATAAGTCAGGCGTGGTACCTGAGTTTGCGCCCAATCCTACGGATAGTTGTGGTAGCCTCAGGGGTGACAGCTCTGTAAGGCCTTCGTAGTCCAGCACGTTCGGGTTGGTGTTTTCGTAGAGCTTTTGGCAGCCTCTCCCGACTACCTTTTTCCTAGTCTTTGTCGAGAGTCGGGAAGGTATTGTTGCTCCGTAGTAAGTAGAGTATCGTGGGCCGTTGATTAGATATTCCCCTTAGAAAACTCTAAAATCTCTCTACCCAGTTATCTTATCTATCCTTGGATGCTCTTAGTTCTTTTCTAGTTCACTTCACGTTCCCCATGGAAATCGATACCTTTGGAATACTCACGGGTGAAAGCTACAGCGGTATCCATGCACTTGTGGATTTATCTGTTTGCGTTAAGAAATACCAACAGTATCCTTGTGTGGGGTGCCGTCTGTGACAATGATGCCGTCAATAGGACGAAGAACTGGCTACAAGTGCTTCATATATATACTTGGGAGTGTATATATGGGAGCACTGGGTTTAGATTCCGCAATGCATTTATTCATACTATGACGGATGGGTTGAAATGAATTTTCTGCAGGTGCATAACAACGCTTTCGATTAGTGCGTATAGTTACGTATATATGAGGGAACGATTTATGCCACCGCCTAGTACGATATCTTACTCCTTTACTTTTCTATGTGAGGACGTACTTTACATACATGCATCATGTTATATCATCATGTCATTCATTTCACTACTTTCCTCGCAAGTTAAAAATTGATGCTTAATTATCTGGGTACAAAAATTGGTTCTTACAAACTCCCTCTTGTACCTTTGCTACAGATGGCCCGTACCAAGTCCACTGCCCGCAGGTCCACCGGAGGTAGAGTGCCTCGCCATCAGCTTGCCACCCGAAGCCCGTGTCTCAAGAGCAAGTTTGTGGAGAAGTTTGGCATGCCCACTCTTCTCGGGAGGGTCCTCAGTGCAGCAGGCTACCCAGAGGAGAAGGCACCTCGCTACTATTGGAGCAAGGAGAGCCTTGGAGATGGTACCTTTGTCTATGTGGAGGCCGTTGTTCCACCTGGCACAGGAGACTTGCGTCTGGGAGGTTGGATGTTCGAGGCAAAGGAAGGACGCCTTCGGAAGGTGCCTGCAGTGCAGCCTACAGGGTGCTCTTAAGTATCATCCAGACAGCTCCAGAGGCTATGGTTCGTGCCCTGCCAGGGCTATTCCCTAGTGACAGCCCTCACACCACGGTGTGGGAGCAGCCCAAGGGAACTGCTTTGACAGGAGGCCCAGAGGAGTGCCAAAGCAGCACTGGTCCTGCTATGAGCGCCATGTTCGCCAGGACGACTGCCTACCATGACCTAGAGATGGGTTTTGCTCGCATGGAGGACAACTACCGTGGTGCTTGTACCGATAGGCGTGAGGTTCGCCGTGAGTGCGAAATGACTATGGAGGCTCTGCAAAAGGAGCTAGAGCAGTTGAAGTTGCAGAAGACCAAGCTAGAACATGACAAGGAGGTGTTGGCTCAGGATCTCTTAGTGATCAGGGACCAAGGGAGCAGGCCTATGCAGCTGTTCGGAGCAGTGAGCTGATGCGTGCCCGCGCAGTGACAGAGAGGAATGCTTCTTGGAATGAAGAGGCCAACCTCAGAGCCTAGTTGAACGTCGCCTACGCCTACAACGACGCATTGCACGAGCAAGTGCACCAGTTGCACTACCAGCTTCACCCTCCTCCAGGGGCAGCTAAGGGGACAATGTCGCGACGTCTAAGATGGACAGTGACCATGAGTCACATGCTTAGGTGTTTGGAGACCAGTGCTAGTTAGCCTTTTGTTGCTTTTGCACCATGGTTTCCTGTAACCATGTGTTGATGGATGTGATGTAAGCGTAACTTGTTAACGCTTGGTACTAAAGTCCAGTGTATGTATGCTGGCAAACTTGACATGCGATGGTGGTGCTATGTTTAGTTATCATGTGGATGAACGCGATGTGGTGATTGTAGTTGAATCATTGTGCCTCTACTTTATTGAGTGATTTGTGTTTCACCAGTTAATTCAGTATGGCATAATTATACGTCACCTACAACTCCTACCTCGTTGCGATCTACTAACTTGATACTATCATATGCAGATGCCTGAAACTCGCCGTACCGCAGCCAGTGGTTCACGTGCTGGTGCTGATGCGCCGCCACCATCACCTCCTCCTCCCCAGATGTCGGCCGAGGAATTCTTTAACTAGTTTCTGGGAAGTCAGCGTAACATCGAGAATCTGCAGCTCAATATGGAAGTTGTGTTGCGCAACATTGCAGAGAATACCCGGAGAGGCGGAGGAGATGGAGCTCCTGCTGGAAACCAGTACAGTACCTTCAAGGATTTCTTGGATACAAAACCACCAATATTCAAGGAAGCCTCTGAACCTTTGGAAGCAGATGAATGGATCAATACAATGGAATAAAAGTTTCCTCTCCTAAGGTTAACAGAGACCCTAAAGGCGGAATATGCAGCTCATCAACTTCAAGGTCCCGCCGGGATCTGGTGGACTCATCACCGTGCTACCTATCGTGAAGGCGAGTAGATTACTTGGGTTCGTTTCATCACCGCTTTCCGTGGTAACTACATACCACCTGATCTAATGGCTATGAAGGTGGGAGAGTTTATGAAGCTGACACAAGGGACCAAAACCCTGACTGAATACTTGCATGCTTTCAACAACCTGTCGCGCTATGCAACTGAGTTTGTTGACACCGAGAGCAAGAAGATTGCTAGCTTCAAGAGGGGTCTTAACCCGAAGATGCTAAAGACAGTGGGCATGTCCTCCAGGACTGTGTTCAATGACTTTGTCAGTGATTGCTTAACTCAAGAGAAACATAATAATCTGTACACCGCATCCAAGAGCAGGAAGAGAGCTTTTGAAGCAGGTGCTTCTCAAGCCCGACTTTGTTTGTCAACCGTCCGCAATATCGCCCCCCTGCACCTGGAGCAAGGTTTAGGCCGCCACAGTTCAAGCAACAGAATGCTCTAGGAGCTCAGAGGAATGTTAAGCCATATAAGGTGGCCACTCCCAATGCTAAAGCAGCTCAGAATCCGCTGACAGGAGCTAACACTGTGGTGAGATGACCATGCTTCAAGTGTGGCCAAATGGGACACTTCGCGAAGGGTTGTACCAACCCTCCCAAACAACAACTCAGCTACAATTCCCGGGTACATTTCACCAACCTAGATGAGATCCCTGTCGGAGAGCCAGTCACCGCCGGTATGTTCTCTGTTAATCAGTTCCCTGCGGTTATTTTGTTCGATTCTGGATCTTCGCATTTGTTCATCAGTCAATCGTTTATTAAAAAGCATGAGTTAAAAGTCAAGGAATGGGAGTATGGCTATCAAATAAGTTCAGCCAGGGCTGACTTGTTGACCAATCAGATAGTACAAGGAGTATCCTCACAATAGCCAATCGAGAGTTCCAAATGAATTTAATAATCATGCCAGGCTTAGCTTTGGATGTCATACTAGGATGGAATGGATGAAGGAATGGGAAGTGGTGTTGGACACTAAAAGTAGGAACATATATCTTAAGGATCCCATGGGTAAGGGTACTTTTCAAGTATGTTTACTTAGGAGACTGGAGGTAGCTAGCACTTCTAGTGCGCTATATACCGCTTCTTTAACCGAAATCCCTGTAGTATGTGAGTTTCCCGACGTATTTCCAGAGGAACTCCCTGGTCTTCCCCCGGACAGAGAAGTTGAGTTTGCTATAGAGCTGGTGCCCGGAACAACCCCAATCTCAAGGAAACCATATCGAATGTCGCCCAATGAATTAGCAAAATTAAAAACACAGCTAAAGGTTTGCTAGATAAAGGTCTCATTCAACCAAGCAAGTCAGCGTGGGGATGTCCTGCTTTGTTCGTGAAGAAAAAGAAGGACAATTCTCTGCGGATGTGTGTGGATTATTGGCCATTAAATGCAGTGACCGTTAAGAATAAATATCCTTTACCTCACATCAACATTTTGTTCGATCAGTTGTCCAAGGCCCATGTCTTTTCCAAGATAGACTTAAGGTCAGGTTACCACTAGATAAAAATCAGACCACAAGACGTACCTAAGACCGCCTTTTCTACTAGATATGGATTGTACGAGTATCTCGTCATGTCTTTCGGCTTGACTAATGCTCCTGCATATTTCATGTATCTTATGAACTCGGTGTTCATAGCCTGAGTTGGACAAATTTGTGATCGTGTTCATCGATGACATTTTGGTATACTCAGAACAAACAAGATCATGAAGAACACTTGAGGGTAGTCTTAACCCGACTTCGGGAGCATAAGTTGTATGCCAAGTTCAGCAAATGTGAATTCTAGATCACTAAGGTGCCATTCCTTGGGCATATTTTGTCAGAGAATGGAATCTCGGTTGACGCTAGCAAAATTCAGGAAGTGATGGATTGGAAAGCACCTACCTCGGTACACGAGATAAGAAGCTTTCTGGTTTAGCAGGCTATTATCGTCGTTTCATACCAGACTTCTCAAAGATTGCCAAACCAATGACCACCCTGCTACAAAAGGATCAAAAGTTTGCTTGGACAGATAAATGTGAAGCAGCTTTCCACACCTTGTGGACATTGTTAACCACCGCACCAGTTTTAGCCCAGCCTGACATCAAGAGGCCGTTTGATGTTTTCTGTGATGCATCAAAGACCGGTTTGGGTTGCGTGTTAATGCAAGAAGGCCGAGTCATAGCTTATGCCTCACGCCAACTTAAGAAACATGAGGTCAACTACCCTACACATGATTTAGAGCTAGCTACAGTTGTGCACGCCCTAAAGATATGGAGGCATTACCTGCTGGGTAATGTGTGCAATATCTTTACAGATCACAAGAGCCTCAAATATATCTTCACCCATTCTGAGCTAAGCATGCGCCAAAGAAGGTGGTTAGAGTTGATCAAGGATTACAACTTGAATGTGCAATACCACCCTGGTAAGGCCAATGTCGTGGCCGACGCCTTGAGCAGAAAGTCGCACTGCCAAATAGTAAAACTCTGTTTGAAGATGGGTTCAACTTAATGCACTCAAAAGTTCTGTTCAACATTCGGCTTAGTTATACACTAGAGAGTGATATTATCAAACAACAAGCCTCAGATAAAGGAGTTTCCCATATCAAAAGGAAGGTACGGGAAGGCTTAGCCAAGCAGTTCCGTATTGACGAGAGAGGTGTATTGTCGTTCAATGATCGTCTTGTCGTGCTAAAGAATCGAGAACTCCGAAACAGAATTATGGATGAGGCTCATTGTTCTAAACTATCAGTTCATCCTGGTAGCAATAAGATGTACCATGATTTGAGATCAAGATTTTGGTGGACCAAAATGAAAAAGGAAATAGCTACTTATGTCGCTAGATGTGATGTCTGTTGTAGAGTGAAGGCCATTCACCTCAGATCTGCCGGACTTTTGCAGTCCTTACCAATTCCAATCTGGAAATGGGATGACATCAGTATGGACTTCATCACAGGTATTCCAACCACACATAAGGGAAATGACTCAATTTGGATGATCGTGAATCGACTCACCAAGTTGGCTCACTTTTTACCAGTCAAGACTACAGATAGACCACCGCAGTACGCTGACAAATACTTTGCAGAGATAGTCAGATTGCATGGTGTGCCAAAGACAATAGTCTCGGACCGAGGTCCTCAGTTCACCACTCACTTCTGGGAGTGGTTACATAAGTGTTTGGGTACTAGTTTAGTACGCAGTTCAGCGTACCACCCTCAAACTTCAGGCCAAACAGAAAGGTTAAACCAAGTGCTAGAGGATATGCTGCGTGCTTGTGTGATATCTTCAAGAGGTTCGTGGGAATCATGGTTACCTTTGATAGAGTTTTCTTACAATAACAGCTATCAAGAGAGTATTAAGATGGCTCCATTCGAAGCTTTGTATGATCGCAAGTGTAGAACACCTACAAATTGGGTGGAGCCCGGAGAAAGAAGATTCTATGGTATTGATTTCGTAGATGAGGCCGAAGAGAAAGTTCATACTATTCACCAAAACATGAAGGCCGCTCAGTCTCGTCAGAAGAGCTACTCTGATAAAATAAGAAGATCCTTAACCTCTGAAGTAGGTGACTATGTGTATTTAAATGTGTCACCCATGAAAGGGGTAAGACGCTTTGGCGTCAAGGGAAAACTCGCACCAAGATACGTGGGACCCTACAAAATTTTAGAGAAGAAGGGGAGGTGGCCTACAAGTTAGATTTGCCAGAAGAAATGGGATCTATCTTCCCAATATTTCATGTATCCCAATTAAAACGGTGCTTAAGAGTACCTGAAGAGGAAGTGCTTGTCAAAAACATCAAGTTGAAATCAGATCTCACTTATCAAGAACAGCCTATGAAACTCTTGGATAGCAAGGATCGCATAACTCCTAAACGAGTTACCCGCGTCTACAAAATACAGTGGAGTCACCATGACGCAGGAGATGCAACTTGGGAGACCGAAGAATATCTCAGGAAAGTCTACCCAACCTTTTGTGACCAGTGGTTAGTACCTAAATCTCAGGACAAGATTTTCTTAAGGGGGGAAGGGCTGTAACACCCTAGTGTTAAGCATTGCATAATCCACATGATCATTGCAAATCATTCATTGCATAAGCATCATTATGAAGCATCATGGTATCTCATATTGAAACCAAATGTAAGTTAACTTTGCTTAGAATGGTGAAGTCAGATGAATTCATAAAATTGATGGTGTTTGAATCAAGTCTTGAAAACAATGCACTTAATTAATCTTGCTTTTAAAACCCTAGGTTCAATATGGGAAATAAAATTTTAAAGCATTTTAAAAATCATTGTCTTTTATTAAAAGAAAGGCTTCACATTTGATTCTAAATTCTAATTCAAACACTATAGAGAATTTGACCTTGACCTTTCAAGCAAAAAGTTAATTTAAAATATTTGGAACAACTTTGGTATTCACATTAAATCTTGGTTTTGAATTTTTAAACCTATTTGAAAAAGAAACAAATCATAACAAGAAATGAAATTAGAAAAGAAAAAAGAAAAAGAATTTCCTTACCTTAGCGGTCCGCCCACGAACCAACCGGCCCAGCAGAGCAAGCCAACCCGGCCTGCCCCGCGGGCCCGCGCCGGTTTCGGCCCGCGCCTCACGTGCGTCGTGCGTGCGCCTAACCGCGCACAGACGCCGCCCCACCGCGTGGCCAACATGCCCGTTGATGACGCCCACGTGGCCGACGAGCTCTAGCCGAGCCACGCCTATGTCCAAAGCGGACGCGCCCCGGTCCTCCCTCCCTCCATTCTATCCCCTGCCGAACGCCCTCCTCCTCTCTCTTGCTCTCGCCTCGCCCTCGCTCGTGCGCACACTAGAGAGCGCAGCCGCAGCGCCGCCGAGCGGAATCGCTGCCGTTCCGGCAACCGCGGAGCACCGCCGTCCTCTCCATCTCCACTGCAGCTCCGCCTCGCCTCCACGACCCTGCAACGACGACCGGTGAGCCTCAGTAAGGCCCTTTCTCCCTGGTCGACGCGAGCCCGAGCTCTGCGCCGGCTCCATCGCGCACCGCACCGTGGACCAGACCCCTCTGGCCGCCGTTGTTCCGCGATAGCGCGAGCCCCGTGCTCGCCATAGCACCGCGAAACCCTAGCCCCGCTCAATCGAAGCCGCCATGGCCTATCTTGGCCGGCCACTGAGTGACCGCTTCGCCGCTCCGCCATGGATGCCGGCGAGCTTCACTCCGGCCACTATTTCACTCGATTATGGTTGCGTTGGGTCCGTCTCGCGTAGCCGCGCCCGTAGGACCAAACCGCACCGCCGGAGACCTCGTCGTCGAGGAGAAATCACCGGCGAAAGCTTCGCCTCCGCCCTGTGTCACCGACGAGTGGGGTCTCCCTCGCGCGGGCCCCCGCTGTCAGGCGTCGACTCCCACAGGGAGTGGGCCACCTCTTCCATTGGGGCCTGCTCGGCCTGTTGGGCCGAAAGGCCTAAACCTTTTGTTTTTCGATTTTCAGGAAATGTGAAACGATTTGTAAAAATCATATCTCACTAAATAATGATCTAAAAATTTTTAAAATATTTTAGGCTTGTGCTAAAAATTTAATTCCTGTTCCAGTAGATCTTAAATGGTTGTTAAAAGCTAGAAAAATTATACCCTGAGTAGTTTCTGTGGAAAAATAAATAACTAGCAATTAAAATGTGTTTTGGCTGTTAACTTGTAACATTTTTAGTAAATAGGGTTCTGGTTAAAAGAAGTTGTAACTTTTTGTGTAGCTTTCCAGTAAGGAATAGTAACTAGGAAAAATGCTAATCTGGTTAGTTCATCACTTTCACTGTACTAAGTATTTTTAACTATTATTTAGCTTTAAACTTGTTAATTTTGTACAGAATAAAGTACTATCTCTTTTAACTTGGAAAATTTTGAGTATGATAGTTTACCCCTGCTTAAGCTACAGTAATTTTTGTAGAATTTTATGAACTGTTTTCGTAGGTTGTGTAGTTCTATGTTAATTTTCTAGTTAACTAGCTTGCTCCTAAGAAAGGTTAGATAGTTAATTAAGCTTTGGTGTATCTTTGAAGCACTAATCAACCAGTTAGGTTAGTAACCTGAAATTGAACCCTGCTGCTAGTATTAGTCTCTTGTGTGAGAAGTTGATTTGCTTAATTACAATTATAATAAAGAATTACAAGCGAAGAAATTTGCACCTACTCGAAAAACACTAAAGAAAGGAACATCATGAGCATGTCACATCTTAGCATATTCACCATCTTGCATAAGTAATAATATACCTTTTCTCATATCATTTGCATATATGCATCATACAGGATCGCAGGAGGAAGCACAATACAACCTTCCCTAGGAGCAGGAAGAAGCGAGTCAACAAGGAGCCAACGAAGGGCACGTGAACGAGGAACCAGAAGAGGAACTCCAAGAGTGTCCCGATCACCAGCCTAGCTTGTTCGAGAAAGATAGGCCCCGGTGCATCTTAACCGTATTTTATGATATCTAATTTACTATGTTCTATATACTTGTTGCATTAACTATAGGAGTTTGGTGAACCTAATTGTTGCATATCACCCTCCTTGCTTTTGACATCCTTATATCCTTGTTAACCTGTTAGCATAGTAAAGATAGATGCTTAGCCCTGCTAATTAAATATGACTCCCTCGGTAACACAAGTCACGTATTGCTCTACGTGGCGAAGCCGGGGTATGAAAGATATCATGAAAATGAAAGGCAACCGGGAAGGTTGATAAATTGTTCGTACGTCTGATACTGGCAACATCTAGCTGAGCTGCAAGCCCTAGGCCGGTACCTTGTGTATGTGTGTGCCTTTTGGCGGGCCGATGGGGTGGTGTCCCTCTTGTCATATTGAACGCATGCCTCAACCCTTAGATGGCAAGATAACTTGTTCGAGCCGTGAAACCTACCTACTGGCCGAACCAAGGACGAACCTAGCCGCAATACGGTGCGGGGTGACGAGGATGCGGAGTGTAAGGCCGAGGCCTGGCTAGCTGATCCCTAGTCTGGAGGGACCGAGTGACGGGCGGTCCTCGGATTTGTTGGGGGTTAGGGGTTGTTCTAGGTTTGAAAGGTAGAATAGGCGACTGTCGCGCCCCCGTTCAAGGGCTGCGAAGTTTGGATGAGGAATAAAACCTCCAACTAGATAGGAATTCGATTCGAATCGCGGTCTCTCCCCATTAATGAGAACTTGACAATTGCTACACTGGCGTGGGAACAATTAATTACTTGAATGGTTCCGATGGAATGATATGATGAGACCAGAAGGGCAAACTGGTCATTCTCTGTTTAATCAAGTGTGTTGTTTAGTACAGGTGCTAATTTAGAAGACATGTAACAATTATAAAATATGGCTTCATTCTTAAAGTACTCAATAGTAGATGCTTTTCCGCAAAAGAGAGTTCGACCTTGTACCACCACAAAAGCCTGCATTATCCTTGGTGTCTTTATTTTAGTTTAAGACAGGTAAGTCTAGCTGAGTACACTCGAGTACTCAGGGCTCTGTTCCCAATGTTGTTGCAGATGGACAGATGTACTACGGGTACTGCATCAACTGTCTGTACCCAGCTATGGGCGACAACTAGGACCATGGGCGATGGTCACTTCTGAAGTCTCATCTATGCTTTTGTGATAAACGACTTATTACTGGCACTGTAATGAACTAAGTGTGTATGAGTTGGTTTCAAAACTATTTCCACTGCAAGAGATTTGGTTCTGTAATAACTTTTAAAATTCGTACTCTGATGTATTCGTATTTGAACTTTATGTAACGTACGGATGGTCTGTTGAACTAAAGCGATTCTCAGCTAAGATTGAGCAAGGTATGAAATCCGTCGTGGTTTCACGGACTACCGGGGTTATGAAAGCCTAAGGACAAAAATTTATCGCATTGGCGGTGGGTTTTGGACTTAAGATTTGTAATTTGGGCGGTTCTGTTACATGAGCGATATAAACATTGGTGATTTGATATGAGCGATATAGAGAAGACCACGACTGCACTCTCGTTCTAGTCTAGGCAAGATATGCGCTATTATTCTATTGGGGAGAACCGTCGAGATAAGAGACACCACAGAGGATGCTTACCCTGCGACCTATAAACCCTACCGATCCTTGTAACGGGATTGTGGGATCCAAAGGTATCTACAGAATTGTCACGTTCCAAGCTACTACCACAGGTCCGGCGAGACAGGGGATATCTATGAGTATCTTAGCCCAAACACCACTTTTACGCTAGAGATGATTACCCTACTCTGTACGTGAAAAGAATAAAGTAAACTCACAAACCAAAGAATAATAAAACAGAGAACTTACTAGAATTAGAAGTCGAAATACTGAAGAAATCCTAGGAGCAAGCCTTGGGTTAGGAGACTTGATCCTGCAGGTACAAACTGGAGAGGAGACACCAATAGGCTGGGATTCCTCCAATCCACACCTCCACTCTATCTCTCTCAATCTAGAAGAGTAAACTCTAATCTCACATAGAAACAAAGGATAGTTTCTCTTGAATGTTAAGCCCTAGAGAATAGATCCATTAGGGATCCTCTCTGGCGAATCCTCTCTAGAAAATATGCAAATGAATAATGGATTTCCTTTTGCCAGGGGGTAGGGGTCCTCCTTATATAGCCCCCTCAAATGAACGTCGGTCGTCGGATCAAACTGACTTAACTGTGTGGTGTAGATTGCTCCTCAAAGGCAGTGGAACCCTAATCCGCGAGGCGGAGCTTGATTGTTTATAGGGGCAGGGCGGGCACCCTAGGGCTAGGGCGGGCGCCATGGTTCCGGGCCCGATCCGTCTCCCATTCGTTCTCGTGTCTTCTGGAACCCTCTAGAGTACAGAAAATTGTGAGGTTGATAATTATCTCTATGTAAACATGACATGTGGGCCTTTCCTTGGTATTTCTTGATATCCCCATGTGGAAACAGACATTAACAAAAACTCGTGGAATTCTATCAGTATAAACCCTAGTTCTAGCTATTGGTTTCATTTAGATCCTTTTCCTTGTTTAGTTGATGGTTAAAATTGGTACTTAAGGACCATCAACAATCATCATCATCTGAGTCAAAGCTAGACTCCTCACTGAGCTCTGGTGGAGGAAGAGGTGGAGAAAGCTGTCTGAGGCCCTGCTGCTCTCTGAGCTCTCTGATCTCGAGTCTTTCCTGATATGCAGTAGTGGAAGCATAAGTGCAGGTGCTAAAAATCTTCTTAAGTAGCCTCTCAATCTTGCTCTTCTTCATGCCTTTGTGAGCTGCTGCACTAGAGGACTTAGGGCGATCTGAGGCTACTGCCCTGTCCCTAGTGGAAGCCATCTGAGCAGTAGAATGCACTACCTTCTCACCTCTATATGGCTCATGAACAGTATCCTTACTGAACACACATCCGGATACCCTCTCAATAATGAACATGAGGTAAGGGGCATATGGAATGCCCTTCCTTGCATCATCCGCTGCAATAAACAACTCATTCCAAATGTAGCGGGAAACAGAGAATGCAGCCTAGTTCGTCTTCATTCTTAGCAAGACATTCTTGGATGAACCATAAAGGTTGGAGGCAGCCCCCACCTTGGGGTTGAGTGGTCCTGAATAGGTTGTTAATAATGTAATATTTTCTCCTCAACCCCTTCCCCAAACCATCAGCCTTTTCATGCTGGATATAAAGAGAAGCAATCTCCTCATTGGTCAACCATCTCTCATCATGTAGGTCATAGAAATCTCTGTCCTGCTCTCCAAATCGAAGTAAGCGAGCGAAGGTCACAAAGTCCAACCTGTAGTGCACACCCTCTGTCATCCAGTGGATCACATCATTGGCTTTGTCCAAGAAGTATGTAGCAAAGAACTGATAAATGATTTCGGTATTCCAATCATACCAAAAACTCATCCAATCATACATGTTCATTTGCTTGCATAGATCAATCACTCTATCAAACTCTGGATCCCTCTTGTTCTCAGGATGTTCCCAATCAACATATTTCATCTTGATGATCTTGGGCTTCTTAGCATGGAAAAGTACAGAGGAATAGAAATCTAAGTGGAAGGTATTCCAAATCATATAATCCACTCACATATCCTTAGGCACACTATAGGGAAAGATTTCCCTTTGCTCCTGGACAATCCTTTATTGATTCTGATAATTGACTCTTGCTCTAACACAGGTGTCCTGTGGCTCCCTGACCAATACCTCCTCATCATGAGGAATAAGGTAAGATCCATCAAACAACTCAAGATGCGGAGGTGTCCAAGGGCAACCACCCTCTAAGAGTGTTCTCCTAGCCATCTTCAAGTTGCTTTCCTTCCTCATCCTCTCTCTAGGACTCATACCATCATCAACACCTCCTCGGCCTCCTCTGCTAGCCCGGGCCTTTGTCCTTGGCCCCTTTGCTCTATCACCACTCGGTCCACCGGCTTCCATCTATGCATAAAAGTAGTAAAGGTTAAGTTGCTGCAAGAGAATAGTGACTGGAAACCCTAGCACCAAGACTTAACCAAAAACGAGAGTCAATGGTTGATTGAATGAGCTGGATCAGCAATGTTGTAACCAGGGGCCCAGCACTACCGACCTCTGGCGCGGCACTGCCGCTCTGATGTAGACAGCACTAATCCATGCTACTTCAATCCACTATTGAATCTAGGTTTTGATTGAGTCTAACTACTAGAGGTATGTCACCATACATAATGCAACTACTAACAACCTAAATCCCATCTCAAAATCCATACATTGCATAGATCGAGCCAAGTTAGGGTTTCAAGTTATTACCTTTGAATGAGAGGGGTGAGGAAGAAGAAGGGCTAGCTTGAATGGAGCTTGACACAGGGAGAAAGATCCTCCACACCTCCTCTAATGGAAGCACCACCGAAGAGCGGCACTGCCAGGAAGAAGAGGGAGACCTCCAGGCTCCCTTGGTCACCTTGGGGAAGAGAGGAGAGAGAGAGGTGTTTATGGTTGAAGAAAATGACTTGGAGTAGAATCCCCTCAGGCCTGGGTCAGGAGATAAAGGTTGGACCCGAGGGACAGATCCCGCAACTCGACTGCTAGGTGCAGTTAAGTCGCTGCACTGCCGTGGCTAGGCCTGGCACTGCCACGCACCCCCGGCACTTCCGTGCTAGGGGTCGGCACTGCCGGCCTACTAGGGAAGTGAGGAGTTATGCCACTAATATACTCTATATTCATGCATAGTAGACACATACCCCTTGCCATATGTTGGTCAGTAAGCAAATCAACAATACATACTATGAGCAACGCATTCAAGTTTCTTTTGAAATTAGTTTTGAAACACTTGATTGAATATTTTCAAAGTTTTGCCTATGTCGCTAGGTGATCAAACAAATGTTTGCTGAAATTCAAACCATGTTATGAGAGTCAAGTATGTTTAGTTCACTACGCAAAGCACAAAACCTTGTCTCATCTAGAGGCTTAGTGAAGATATCGGCTAGTTGCTTTTCGGTGCTCACATGGCGAATTGCGATATCTCCTTTGATTTCGTGGTCTCAAGAAGTGATGATGGATGTCTATGTGTTTGGTTCTAAAGTGACTAACTAGTGAATTGGCATCCGAAATCTTTTAAGGTTTGCCTCATCCAAAGTAGTTGAGCACAACATGCGCTGGCTGCAACATACTCGGCCTCAGCGGTGGAAAGGGCTACACAATTTTGCTTCTTAGAACTCCAAGACACTAGGGACCGTCCAAGGAATTGACACGTCCCCAAAGTGCTTTTTCGGTCTACCTTGCAACCAGCGTAATCAGAATCTGAATACCCAAGTAGATCGAACTTAGAGCCATTAGGATACCACAAGCCAAGGTTAGGAGTGTATACTAAATATCACAAGATTATCTTAACAACCACTAAGTGGCACTCTTTTGGGTTAGCTTGAAATCTAGCACACATGCACACACTAAGCATTATGTCCGGTCTAGATGCACATAAGTAAAGGAGAGAGTCGATCATGGAACGATATACCTTTATGTCCACGGATTTCCCTCCTACATCAAGATCAAGATGTCCATTGGTTGGCATGGGAGTCTTGATTGGCTTTTCATTCACCATGTCAAACTTCCTTAGCATATCATGGGTGTACTTGGTTTGGCATAAGAAAGTCCCTTCCTTGAGTTGCTTGATTTGAAAACCAAGGAAGAACTTGAGCTCACCCATCATGGACATCTCAAATCTCTTAGTCATGATCCTACTAAATTCCTCACAAAAAGTTTGATTAGTACTACCAAATATTATGTCATCGACATATATTTGGCACATAAAGATATCATTATTAATCTTGTGAGTAAAGAGAGTAGGGTCCTCTTTGCATATTTCAAAGCCTTGTTTGAGCAGGAATTCCTTAAGGCATTCATACCATGCTCTTGGTGCTTGCTTAAGCCCATAGAGCACCTTATGGAGCTTGAATACATGATGTGGAAACTTTGGATCTTCAAATCTGGGTGGCTGCTCAACATAGACTAGCTCTTGGATAGGTCCATTGAGGAATGCACTCTTCACATCCATTTGATGTAGCTTCAAGTCATGATGGACAACATAGGCAAGAAGCATTCGAATTACTTCAAGTCTAGCCACCGATGCATAGGTCTCTTCAAAGTCCAAGCCCTCCACTTGAGTGAATCCTTAAGCAACCAATCTTGCCTTGTTTCTTGTCACCACCACACCTTGCTCATCTTGCTTGTTGCGAAAGACCCACTTGGTTCCAATCACATTGGTATTTGGTCTTTCCACCAAGGACCATACTTGATTCCTTTCAAAGCTATTTAGCTCTTCTTGCATAGCCATTACCCAATCCGGATCATCTAAAGCTTGCTCAACCTTGCGAGGTTCCAAAGAGGAGACAAAAGAGTAAAATTGACAAAAGTTTGCCAAATGAGAACGACTAGTTACCCCTTTGCGAAGACTCCCAAGTATGTTATCAACGGGATGATCTCTGAATGGTTTGCTTTAATCTTGGGTGTTCTGTGGCTTCTTGTTGGTCTGCTTGGTTGTCATACTCATATTCTTCAAATATTGGTTGTAGGTTCATTGGTCTTGTTGGTGTGCAGCTTGCTGCTGCCTCTCTGTGGGGAGCGGCAGTGCCTCTATCAGGTCCGGTAGTGTCGGGGTCAGGCAATATGGCTGGACCAAACAGCACTGCTGCTCCACCATCTTCAAGTCTTGGGGCAGTAGCTTCATCATCTTGAGGTTCCACCTCTGTGGCTTGGCCTTCTTGTGGTCTTATGTCACCAATAGCCATTTGCTTGATTGCTTCATATGGTGGTTCCTCATTACCTACAACACTTGCATCAATTTGCTCGACTTGAGAGCCATTATATTCATCAAATGTCACATCTACCGCGATTTCAATTTTCCCTAAGGTCATGTTGAATACACAGTAGGCATGCTCATTTGATCCATAACCAAGAAGAAAACCTTCATCAACTTTAGGTGCAAACTTAGAGGTTTTGGGTTTCTTGTTAAGTATGAAACACTTGCACCCAAAAAATCTAAAGTAAGACACCTTTGGTTTGTTACCGGTTAGCAGCTCATATGAAGTCTTCTTCAAGATCTTGTGCAAGTAGAGACGGTTGATTGCATGGCAAGCGGTGTTGACGGCTTCGGCCCAAAAGATATCCGAAGTCTTGTACTCATCTAGCATTGTCCTTGCCATGTCAATGAGTGTCCGGTTCTTCCTCTCTACTACACCATTTTGTTGAGGCGTGTATGGAACTGAAAACTCGTGCTTGATGCCCTCATCATCAAGAAACTCCTCCACTTGAGTGTTCTTGAACTCGGTTCCATTGTCACTATGGACTTTCTTGATTTCGAACCCAAATTCTCTTTGTGCTCTTCTAATGAAGGTTTTCACCTTATCTTGCACCTTTGCCTTATCATACATGAAGAACACCCAAGTGAATCGAGTAAAGTCATCAACAATAACCAAACCATGTTTGTTACTGCCAATGCTTAGGTAGGCCACCGGTCCAAAGAGATCCATGTGAATTAGCTCCAAAGGTTGCTTGGGGAGACAATCCTATTTGGTGGGTGAGGTGCACCTACTTGCTTTTCGGCTTGATAAGCGTTGCAAATTCTATCTTTCTCAAAATGAACATTTGTTAGTCCAAGAATGTGTTCATCCTTTAGGAGTTTGGCCAAGTTCCTCACCCCAACATTAGCTAGTCGGCGATGCCATAACCAACCCATGCTAGATTTATCCACTAAACAAGTCTCAAGCATAGCCTTACTTTTGTTGAAATGAACTAGGTAAAGCTTGCCCTTCAAATGACCCATAAAGACAATAGAGGAATCCTCCCTCTTAAGGACTTCCACACCCTTATTCATAAAGAGACAATTGTAGCCCATCTCACACAATTGTGAAACGGACAACAAGTTGTAACTCAACGAATTCACATGTAAAACATTTGAGATAGAATGATCAAGAGTTATAGCAACGTTACCAAGACCAATCACTTCCCCTTTTGAGTTGTCACCAAAGATGATATTCTCACTTGAGTTGGAAGTTGGGGAATATAATGAGAACATACTCTTCTCTCCGGTCATATGATTTGTACACCCACTATCAAGCACCCAACTTGATCCACCGGAGGAGTATGCCTACAAAACAATTTAGTTCCTAGATTTAGGTCCCCAATTAATCTTGGGGCCTTGCATGTTAGTGACAACAATTTTGGGAACCCAAACATTCATGCTCCTTTTATCATGTTTCTCATCACCTACAAATTCTGCAATGACTTTACCAAGGTCATAACATTTCAACACATAGCAAGATGATAAGCTTCCTTGGGGTGACCTTGCCTTTGGTTGATATGCATACTTGTTTTTGGCCACCTAGATTGATTCCTTGGGTTTTTGTGAAACCTGATTTTGCCTGGGCACCCTCTTGGCATGGGCTTGAGCTTGATCTGGTGAAGCACTGGTAGCCTTCCCTTTAGTGGGGCGCGGCACTACCGGCCTATGGCGCGGTACTGTCGCTGTCTGTTTGGTGGTTGATCTGCACCAATGCTTCCCTTCTTCTCAAACCTGACACACTCAATGCCTTTCACTGTTTTTCTTCCATTGGTTTTACCTCCTTGAGTGTGTCCAAGCCCATCCTTGATGGACGGATGCCTTTCATCCTTGTATTGAATTTTCTTTGGCTCAACCTTGTCTTTGTCATTTGTACCAACAGCTAAAATGACTTTGTTGAGCCTTGCTATCTCTTTCTTCATGGCCTCCATGTTGGCAAGGTTAGTGGAATAATCATTCAAATCAATTTTATAGCATTTTCCACACCCTTGACTAGTGGAAGGAGAAGAGGCATCAATTGTCTTAGGGAGATGTGAGTTGCTCTCCCAAAGAAGGTTGTATTGTGCCTCAAGCTCTTGATGCTTTTCAACTAAGCCACAATGCTTTTGCTTGAGGTCACTACACTCCTTCTTAGTGAGAGCATGAGCTTCTTGTTCCTTGGCCAAGGCCTTGGTCAAAGAGCTCACCTCACTCCTCTCTAAAGCATGAGCTTCCTTACTAGCAATATAAAGATCCTCTTGTTTAATAAGAGTCTTTCTCTAGATGCTAGCTCAGCTTTGGTTGCCTCTAATTCATCAATTAGGTTAGCAATGAAGATTTTGGTCTTATTATCCATGTTTTTAGTTATTGTATTAATTTCCTCATCACTAGATTCATCATCACTAGAGCAATCACTAGAATCACTACTAGAGATGTCGTTGGGGAGAGGAGTTATGGGTTTCGGTTTGGGTTGTACCTTCTCACCCTTTGCCATGAGGCAAATGTGAGGGGAGCAATCATCATCATCGGACATGTTGTTGAAAAGCTTGCGTGAAGTAGATGGCTTGTGAATAGCAATGGTTGCCATCTCATCATCTTCACTTGTGCTCTCTACCGTTGAATCCCACTCATGCCCAATGTGAGCTTCTCCCACATATTTCTTGCCTTTCTTGTAGTCACCCTTGTCTTCTTTCTTTCCTTTGCCAAACTTGTTGTCTTTCTTCTCATTTGGGCAATCAGCGATGAAGTGTTTGGTGCTACCACAATTGTAGCAAGTTCTTGATTTCTTGTTTGGGAACCTTCTCTTCATGAGCTTGTACCCATTCTTCTTGATGCCTTTGTTGAATCTTCTCATGAATAGAGCCATGTCATCTATCTCTTCAAATTTCTCATCTTCACTTTCACCATCACTTAATGTTGGAGCTTTGGGTTCATGCTTGATGGCTTTTGGTTGCTTGAGCTTTGCTTGATGAAGCTTGCTTGCTGTTTTTGGAACAGCTAGGGGCTGATTTCTTGTTGCTCTTGTTGGCTTTGAGATCCACATCCTTGATCTTAATCCCTTCTATCCTTGATTACAACTCACCAAGCTTCTTCCTTTCAAGTGCTTCTTCTCTTTGCAAATCAAAGGTCATTATCCTTCCAAGCACATCACTTGGTGTGAATTACTCAAACTTTTTCTTGTCTCTAATCAATGTCACAATGGTTTCATTTCTTGGAGAATAGGCTTCAAGCATGATCTTGACAACCTTGTGATCATTGACCTCTTCACCACCAAGACCTCTTATCTTGCCAACTATGACCATCAATCTATCAAACATTTCTTGTGGCCCTTCACCTTCATCGATCACAAACCGGTTGAGCTTGGCCATGAATAAATCAATCTTGGACTGCCTTACTTTGCTTACACCCTCATGTGCAAGGTGAAAGGTGTCCCATATATCCTTGGCAACCTCCAAGCCGTCACCTTGTTGTACTCATCACCATCCAATGCACTTAGCAACACACTAGTTGCTTGTGCATTGAATTGTATGCAGCGAAGCTCGGTTGTGGTGGGGCTTGTAGGATCCACCGGAGGCTCACATCCCTTGTGAACAATCTCCCAAGCACCAGGGTGAAGACCTACAAGATAATCCTTCATCAAGTGTTTCCACTTGGCAAAGTTAGTCCCATCAAAATGAGGCAACTTGCCCGCGAGTACATGAAAGAGAGGCTTATGTTCATGGTTAGAGATAGATGAATAGTTAAAGGATACAGCGGAGTATTTCTTGCTGCCATCATCCTTCTTCTTCTTCTAATCCTTCTTCTCAATCTTGGAGGATCGGTATGATATGTCATCATCACCGTCGGAGCTGCTAGATTCAACCTCCTCATGCGAGGCTTGCTCCTTACTCTTCTTTAGCTCCTCCTCCTTAGCCTTGAGCTCCTCTTGAGCTTTCTCACTTCTCTTCTATGAAGCTTCTCGGCTAGCTTCAAGCTCTTAGTTTCATTGATTGCATCTTCTTCTTTTTGCTTTTTCATTCCTTCTCTTCTTAGTATTCTTTCTTCTTTCCTTCTTGCCTTCTCTCCTTCGGACATGCCAGCTGTGGTCAAGTATTTGTCCGTTGCCACACTTTCATCGATGCTGTCCATAGAGTGCAAATCCACATCCTTGGGGTCAACATGCTTGAAACTACCATCTTTGGCCATTACCTCACACGGTTAAGTGCTTGCTGAGGTAACCTTGCTCTGATACCACTTGTTAGGACCTGTTAAGCCTAGAGTCGGGGTGAATAGGCCTGTTTAAAAATCAATCTCAAAGCTTCTGTTAGCACCAGGCACGGCACTGTTGCCCTATAGCCTGGTACTATCGCGGCTACCTGGGACTGCTACGCTTTGGAGCGGTAGTGCTGGTCAGCTGGACTGAGCTATGCACAATTCAAAAACTAGAATGGATATGGAAAAAACTACTTGAATCAAAACCTTCCTATAAGTTTAGAGAACCTGCAGCACCACTTGAAAGTGGTAGCAACACACCCACGGCGTAGATCGGGACCAAACTATGGCAGAACCGTCCAAATTATAGGAGATCAAGTACCAAAGGATTTCTAACAATCGTATATCCGACCCAGATCGTGCAAACTTAGGTATGCACATTTGAACGAACCAACAATTAAACGAAATAATTGAAGTACGAAATAAAAGTTATTACAACACTTTGATCCAAATAAAGTAGTACTTACGCCACAACACACGTGGCCAAATGAAACATTGTTTTGAAATTTGAACCCAAAGTCTTACTCCACGCTAATACCATTAATAGATAGGGGTGCCAACGAGATCATGTCCGACAACTGCAAAAGATGAGCTCGTAGAAGGCCTTGCCCAAAGCCTACTCCTCTTCTCCTTCGACACGATAGAGACAGTGCTTACAATAGCCAAAGTATACTTGGCCATCTGCAACAAATGGGATAAACCCTGAGTATGGGAATGTACTCAGCTAGACTTACCCGTCTAACTGAAAATAAGACTCCAAGCATATGCATGGATATTTATGTGGATTTGGATAAACTTTGCTTTTGCGGAAACGCGAACAATATGAAATACTTAAAGATTAGAGAGCAGCCATTTTCCATCCTATCATTATCTCTAGGTTTTGCACCTGTACTAGAGCACTCACTTGATCTAATCAAACAATATAATAAAACCATATCCAATTCCTTCATCAATATTTTAGTAGAACCATTACGATGTCACATGGAGTTGTATCGTGGTGAAGCTCAGCATAATCCCCCACTATCCGGTGGGAGGCGGCGACTCGAATCGATATACAACCAGCTAGCAAGATTACCTTTAACACACGCCCACACTTCCCCTGTCGGGTCCATGCATTGGGTTACCGTTCAACAAAGTCCAGGTAGTACCGCCACGATCTCAGTGTAATCCACCCAAATGGAGAAATCAGTTGGCCACCACGGGGCCGGTCGTCTCTCCAAACTAGAGGGTGCCAAATGTAGGCTGAGAGTCGGCCCGGACAGTGTTTACTCGGCTTCGGGGTCGATACTCGCAACGGCCCCTATGTGAAAGGGCGCATTCAAAGATGTAAGAGGGCCACCATCGTATACAAACCTATACGATCCAATGGACGGACTGCCCCCAAGTATAAACTACTAGGTGCCCTTGCCTTCCAGTTGACCGCATTTCATTACTACCATTGGTTCTTTCCCACGATAGCAAATATAGCCAACCGTGATCAGTACTACCCCCATGGGATAATATGAACATTAGTATAAATGTAACCATTTATTCTAAGCAGGCTAAGCAGTTGCTTTTACTTTTATTTAACAGGTTAACAAGTTAGATAAATGAAATATCAAGGAAGGTAATGCATCAACTGGGATTCAATCAACTCCTGTCACCTAATGCATCACAGTATAAAATACTCAAGTAGATTAATTGTAAATACTGCGAGGCTTAAAGATGCTCCGGGGCTTGCCTTGAGTGAAGGTAGAGGGCTGATGGTTAGGGCACTCGGGGAGGTTAGTTTCTGGCTCTGGGAACTCCTCGTTCAGCTCCTGCACCTCCTAGCCTTCTACTTCTGGAAGTGGCACCTGCTCTACTAATCCTGAATGGTTGAAATGCATATAAGTAAACTTGATGGTGCAGGGATGATGTTTGAACAAGATTTAATCACTCAAAGATTGCTTTTAGAGTTAACCTAATATTCATTCTAGTTCCACTTTACACAGCAAGTCTATTATAGATTACTCAAAAAAATCTACCAAAATTACAGAGGACAGAGCATGCTTAAAGGATACTACTGCATAAAATTCACCCATAGAAACACTACCAAGTAGCAGATACAAAAAAGATGAATTTAAACGCAAAAAAGCACTTTGAACTAGACCTACTGGCTAACAGGGTGAAACATGCTATATCTTATTTTTAACAGGTTCTTTGCTTAGAAACATATTTATCAAGAAAGTTCCATGATCAACACTACCATATTATTTTCTATATGATTTTTCAAAGAAAACCCTAGAAAAGGACACTTGAACTACAAGTATCTTTTCTGCCATACAACACACCACATATTATATTTTTCCTAGACACATCATGGTACACAGAGGCTACACAAAAAGTTTCATGATTTATCTAAGCATAGATTTACCACAGGAATTTATCTAAGAAAGCAACAAAAACACCTTTTAATTGATAACAAATAAATTTTCCACAGCAACATGGCATAAGATATTTTTCCTAGCTTCTACACAGGATAACAGAGCTAGCATAAAAACCTCACATTTTTATATGGCAAAACATGTAGGAACACATTTAACTTTAATAAATGCAGAAAAGAACTAATTAAACATTAGTACTGAAGACGTTCTCCAAAAATTACTTTTATATTTTAAACAGGAAGAACTTCATTTATAGAGTCTAACACAATTTATTTCACCATTTTAGGATTTATCAAACTCCAGATATCAAATGAACAAATACTAATATATTTACTGAAAATAGGAAAAAGGAAATGCATATCTGAATTGGCCCAAGGTGAACAGTGTTGGGCTCGGCCCAGTGCGTGCGGGAGGCCGAGCTGACAGGCGGGGCCCGTGGTCAACTCGGGTCCACCTGTCGGTGAGCAGTGAGCAGAGCGCGGCGCTGACCGGCGCGTTCTCGCCGGCGGCGAGCTTGCCGGCAGTGAGACTAGGCTTGGCGTGCTCGGGGTGACATCGCGAAGCGACTGGTGGTGTTAGTTGAACCGGCGCGGTTGTGTAGGTGACCGGCGGCGTGCGGTGGCGGCGCAACGCGGAGGTGTGATGCGGTGGGGCTGTTACCGGCGGTTCTATGCTAGGCTAGCGGTTGCGTGAGCACCACGGTGGCGTGGTGAGTGCAGCGCAAGTGTTGGTTGGACCGGAGGAGCTCCGAGGAGGTCCGGCCACATGCAAGCTCCGCGGCGGTGGCAATGGCACACGGTGCACGGGGCTGGGGTGTTACAGTGTGAGATAGCACGAGAGGAAGAGTGTTCTCACCTCTACTACCTCTGCTGGTGCTGCCATGGAGATCGAGGTGACGGAGGTAGTCGGGAGAGGAGTGAACACGGCGGGCCGTTGCGGTGGCGATTTCGAGCCGAGGAACGGAAATGGCGTTCCGGCGAGAGGAGTGCTCGGCTGTCGGAGCTTGGGCGAGCATGGCGTGTGCGATGTGAAGGTGAAGCGATGGGCCAGATGGATCGAGCAGAGGAGCACGGATGGAGGCGAATTTGAAACAGGGGTGTTGCGGTGCTTGGTGCGCTCGGCGCGGCGAGAGCAGAGGCAGAGCGAGCGAGAGAGTGAATGCGGGTGAGTGCTGGCGAGTGCGAGAGGGGGAGGGGGTGTAGGTGCTCTCTCTGGTGTGGTCGTAGCCGACCGGCGCGGCAGTGGGGGCCGGGACGCGACGGCGGGGCAGTGCGGCAGCGGGTGCATCGGCGCTGGCAGCTCTGCGGCGCGCGAGGAGAGGGCGAGCGGCTGCGCGCAGTGCAAACTTGGTCCTAGCGCCATTAGTGCGGATCATGCATTCGAACGTGAGCGGAACAAGGCGGAGCTGGCCGGTGGGTGGCACTGCGGCGTGGTAATGGTGAAGCGACTGCGCGGTGCTCTGCGCGGCAGAGGTGGCGAGTGGGCGAGCAGGGACGTGGCAGCGGAGCTCTTGGTCTGCGCACCGTTAAGGCGGATACGTATTGAAGCCTTACCGAGATGGAGCGAGGTCTGGTCGGGGCGCTAGCGTGTGCGACACCGGTGACGTCACGGCGCGGCCAGGGCGTGGTGGCGCAGGGTGGCGACATGGTGCAGCGCAGGGCATGTGAGCGGCTTGTGGCTTTCGGCGCAGCGCAAAAACCGGCCTCCACGCGGCAGCAACGCCGGCGTACGGCGCGGCAGCGGTCGGGCGCTGCGCTGGCGCGGGACCGCGCAGGCGTGCGCGTGTGTGTGCGGCACGTGCGCTGCACATGCGTGGGCGCTGGTGCGCGTGGTGAGCGCGAGCGGGCCGCAGGCAAGGCCGAGTGGCCCGAAAGGGTTGGACGCGACCCATTTCCGATTTCCTTTCCCTTTTCCATTTTTCTTTTAATTGATTCAAACTGAATTTGTTTCAAAACAGTTTCAAAAAGTCCAAATTTGAACTTGCTGCTTAAACCAAAGTTGTTCAGAATAATATTTTCTACAATTTTCATGTAGGTCACATTTTCTGAAAACCGTTATTTGAAAAGGTTTTAGATTTAAAACTAAATAACCCATTTAAGAGAAAGAATTACTTTTATTCTTAAAATTTAAAATAAGCTTTATTAGGCAAGGTGATTAGCAAGAAAAGCAATCTACTCTTCATTCTAGGTGTAACAAACTTAGCTAAGTAAGTTAAACAAGACTAGAGCATAAAACACTTATTCAATTCTAGTTTCAATGACATTATAATCACACACATGAAATGATGCCATATGCAAACATGAATGCAATGAAATGCTCATGCTTAGTGGCTAATGATGATCCTAATGCAAGCTCGACATAGGGTGTCACAGCCCTTCCCCCCTTAAAGAAATCTCGTCCCGAGATTTTGTGTTTCATACCATTCATTATAAAAGATGGGATAATTTGCGCTTAGGTAGGCCTCGGTCTCCCAGGTTGTATCGTTGGGACCATGATTACTCCAAAGAAACTTGAAAGTCTTCACTTCTCGGTTTCTGGTAACTCTGGTTTTTGTGTCCAAGATCTTTTCTGGTTTCTCAAAGTACTCCAAGTCTGATCTGATCACGATGTCGAAACTCTGTACTGCTTCTTCTTTCGGAACTCGAAGATATTTCTTGAACTAAGATACGTGAAACACTGGAAAGATAGCACTCATCTCTGGAGGTAAATGTACTTGGTAAGCTACCTTCCCTTTCTTAGCAACAATCTGATAAGGTCCGACATATTGGGGTGCTAACTTCTTTTTAATTCCAAACTGGCGGACGCCTTTCATAGGTGATACCTTAAGGTACACATAGTCACCAACTTGAAACTCCAAAGGTCTCATTGATCGGCATATCCTTTCTGTCGAGACTTCGCTGCCCGGATATGTTGTTGAACAGTGCGGACTATCTCTTCTGCCTCCTTCATATAATCTGTACCATAGAATCCCTTGTCTCCTGCTTCAACCCAATTGACAGGGGTTCTACACTTCCGTCCATACAAGGCATCAAACGACGCCATCTTAATGCTTTCTTGATAACCGTTGTTATATGAGAACTCTGCCAATGGCAACCATTTCTCCCACGATCCCTTTGCTGACACAACACATGCTCTCAACATGTCTTCCAACACTTGATTCACTCGTTCCATTTGTCCATCTGTCTGAGGATGATAAGCTGAGCTTCGAATTAACTTTGTCCCCAACTCCTTATGTAGTTGTTCCCAAAAATGAGTGATGAACTGAGATCCTCTATCTGATATGATAGTTTTGGGAACACCATGCAGTCTCAGAATATGTTGAACATATAGCTCTGCATACTAATGTGATTGGTAGGTAACCTTGACTGTTACAAAGTGAGCTACCTTGGTTAAGCGATCAACGATAACCCATATAGAATCAT
The DNA here is from genome assembly GCA_022036555.1 of Microstegium vimineum. Classification (NCBI taxonomy): domain Eukaryota; kingdom Viridiplantae; phylum Streptophyta; class Magnoliopsida; order Poales; family Poaceae; genus Microstegium; species Microstegium vimineum. The sequence continues at coordinate 18,376,176 of CM039136.1, read as the reverse complement.
TTCCTTTCTTAGTGGTAGGTAACCCTATGATGAAGTCCATACTAATATCTTCCCACTTCCACTCAGGTATAGATAGAGGTTGTAGCAAACCAGCAGGTTTCATGTGTATTGCCTTAATGCGACAACATGTATCACACCTTGCGACATGTTCAACAATATCCAATTTCATCTTAGACCACCAATACCTTGTCCGGAGGTCATGGTACATCTTGCTACTGCCAGGGTGAATCGATAGCTTTGAGTTATGTGCTTTGCTGAGAATTCTATCTCGCAGAACCTGGTCCTTAGAAACCACCAGACGCTGATTGAACCAAATGTGACACCCTGTGTCAAGCTTGCATTAGGATCATCATTAACCACTAAGCACAAGCATTTCATTGCATTCATGTTGGCATATGCTATCATTTCATGTGTGTGTTTATATGTTTTGAAAATAGAATTAAATAGGCGTTGTGTGCTCAATCTTGTGATCAATGTGTTTAGCTAAACCTTGCTATGCTTAGAGTAAAGTATGATTTGCTTTATGTTTATTTACCCTGCTTAATTTTATCTGTTAAAGAATTAAAGTAATTCTTTTCCTAATTAGCTTAAATAAGTTTTTAATCCTCAACCGAAGGCCCCGCCTATTAGTCGCCCCGCGCGCCTATGCGTGTATTGGGCCAGACCCAATACTGTTTCCCCCACGGGCCGGTTTCCGAAATGAATTTCCTTTTCCTCTTTCTGTTAAAAATATAAAAATGATTTTTGGAGAATGTCTTCAGTACTAATGTTTAATTATTTGTTTTCTGCATATATCAAAGTTAATTGTGTTCCTACTTAAAATGGCTAAATAAATATGTAAGGTTTTTATATTAGCTCTGTTATCCTGTGTAGAAGCTAGGAAAAATGTAACATGCCATGTTTCTATGTAAGTTCTATTTATCATCTATTAAAATGTGTTTCTGCTGTTTTCTTAGATTAATTCCTGTGGTAAATATGTGCTTATGTTTATACTTCTCTTGCATTAAATTAAGACACTATTTACTGTCGGCCGAATGCACTGTTGTCTGCAAAGATGATGTGGTCAAGTACATGCTGTCAATGCCGATTTTGAGTGGACGAATCGGTAAGTGGATTCTAGCGCTATCAGAGTTTGACCTAAGGTATGAATCGGCAAAGGCTGTTAAAGGTCAGGTGATGGCCGATTTTGTCACTCAGCACTGCAATATGGTGAGTTTTGTTGAGATTGCTCCTTGGGCTCTGTTCTTTGATGGGTCTACGTGCAAGGATGGAGCAGGTATCGGTATTCTGTTGATTTCAGCCCGAGGACAGAAGTATGAAATCTCGTTGCCGATTGTTGCTACTTCAACAAACAATCAGGCTGAGTACCAGGCTTTGCTTAAGGGGTTGGAACTACTCAGGGAGGTGCGTGCCGATGCTGTTGAAATCTTCGGTGATTCCATGTTGGTGATTAATCAGTTGATCGGGATATATGAGTGCCGAAGTGAAGTGCTAATTGCAGCCCATGAGCGGTGTTTGCAGTTGTTAAAGGAGTTCAAAGAATACCGCCTTGAACACATTCCAAGGTTGCATAATGAAGAGGCCAATCGGTTAGCACAGAATGCTTCAGGATATCAGCCGATTCAAGAAATCGTGACATCGGTAACGGTTGCCGATGACTGGAAAAAGGAGATTGCCGATTATCTGAGGGATCCGTCCAGGAAAGTTGGAAGGCGTCTAAGGTTCCAAGCCACTAAGTATGTGCTCCTTGATAATGAGTTGTATTATCGGACAATTGATGGGGTTTTGCTTAGATGTCTTGGCAAAGAAGAATCAAAAGAGTTGATGGGTGAAATCCATGAAGGTGTATGTGGAGCGCATCAATCGGCATTCAAGATGAAGTGGATGATTAGGCGGAATGGATATTATTGGCCAACGATCCTGGAGGATTGCATCAATTATTTCAAAGGGTGCCAGGACTGTCAGAAGTTTGGTGATGTGCAAAGGGCACCTGCATCGGCAATGAATCCTATAATCAAGCCTTGGCCATTCAGAGGATGGGCTATTGATCTCATCGGCCAGATTTATCCGCCATCGAGCAAGGGACACAAGTTCATACTTGTTGCTACCGATTACTTCACCAAATGGGTTGAGGCAATCCCGTTGAAGAAGGTGACATCGGCAAACATGGTGGATTTCGTTAAGGAGCACATCGTTTACCGATTTGGTATTCCTCAGACCATTACTACCGATCAAGGGACCATGTTCACATCGGGAGAGTTTGACGACTTTGCTGCTAGCATGGGTTTCAAGGTGTTAAATTCTTCTCCTTATTACGCTCAAGCTAATGGTCAAGCCGAAGCGACTAATAAAGGAGTCATTAAGCTTATAAAGCGCAAGATTGAAGAAAACCCTAGGAGGTGGCACATGGTATTAAACGAAGCTTTATGGTCATATCGGATGGCTTGTCATGGTGCAACCAAGGTCTCGCCGTATCAGTTGGTTTATGGACACGATGTTGTCCTACCTTGGGAAATTAAAACTGGTTCTAGGCAATTATCTTTTCAGGATCAGTTGACGACTGATGATTATATTACTCTGATGAAGGATGAGTTAGAAGATTTGGCAGGTCATCGGTTAAGAGCATTAATCAGTATTGAAGAGAACAAGAAGAGGGTTGCCCGATGGTATGATAAGAAAGTAAAGGTAAAGGAATTTGCCGATGGCGATTTGGTTTGGAAGTTGATTTTACCAATTGGAACTAAGAGCTCTAAATTTGGAAAGTGGTCCCCTAATTGGGAAGGTCCTTATCGGATAAAGCAGTCTGCTCCTGGTAATGCGTACATTTTGGAAACTCTTGAGGGAGTGGCATTTTCCAGAGCGATCAATGGCAAATACTTAAAGAGATATTACCCTAGCATATGGGTAGATGCATAGTGTTCAGTCGAATACCGATGAAAAGAAAAGTTATGAAAACATTGGTAAAAACAAACTAGCGTTATATTACAAGACAAGATCAAGTATCAGGCTACATTCTTGCCGATACAACAGGCATTAGAATAAGGAGTGGATAACGTTTATCGCACGCAGGCGAATTTGATCTATTTCGTCTATCTCCTTGGCGTCAGCATCGGCAGAGCCCTCAACCGGCTTGATTTTCTTCTTCCACGAGATGGCTTGCCGAGCGTACTGATCCCTTTCTTGCTGTAAAGCTCCGATGGAGTCAGACAGTTGGGTCTTTTGTTGATTGACAGCCGTCAGACCCCCTTCAACCTTTTGCAGCTCTGCCAGCAACTCCTCCTTCCTTGCCGACAGTCGAGAGATAACCTGGTCAAGGTTGCCGATGGACACTTTGGCTTGACCGATGCTTCTGTGCTTCTCATCGGCAAGGCGTTTAAATTTGAGCTTCTCTTCCTCGCTCTTGGCTTGGGCCGCTCTATCGGCAATGCGACGAGTAAGCCTCTGGTACTGGATCTGTTTGATATCAATAGAAGCTGCCGGGAGGAGGGTTCTGCTGCATCGGCGGAAAGATGGCTTTGGATATCTTTGAATATAATCCTTGCCGCCGATGAGTCCTGGATGAGTTGAGAGGTGTCTTGCAGCAGTAAGGAGAGCAATTCTTCAAGTCTGGACTTGACTTCTGCCGACAGAGCTGGGGTGGAGCTTTCCTCTTCATCGTCATCAGGGACGTTGACGGCAAAAGAAAATAGGCTGTCCGCTTGAAGGCAGCCTTGACGCTCGTCTTCGTTCTGAAGGTTCAAGCTGTAGGAGAAGAGGCTGTCTGGGGAATCTTGGGCCTGAAAACAGAGGTTAAAATATGCCGATTGTAAAATTATACCATGAGCTTTAAGGTAATCTACTTACCGTCTTGAAGCGGATCTCCTGCCTGGGACTTGGCATACTGGACGACTCGGCTTCATCTTGAACATCGGCGGAAGATGCTGATCACTGAGCCCTTGTTGGAGAGGCAGCCGACGCCGTTGGTGCTGGTATAGTTGTGGCTGGCGTTGCCTCCGATGTAATGGCAGTTTCTTGTGGCGGTTCCGTTCTGACATCGGGGACTTGGGTCGACAGTGCCGATGTCGACGTCGCTGCTACTGCGGAAGGTTGAGTTGTTCCTTCGCCGGGGACGTGAGTCGACGGTGCCGATGCCGACGTCGCTACTGCTGCGGAAGGAGTTGCTTTCTCATTCAGCGTGGTCGATGTCGCTTCGGTCGTCGCAGCAGCTGCTATCTCCTGGCCGGGGACGTCATCCATCGGTCGATCAGGCACAGAAGCCAATGGAGGTTCTGCCGATGACCCGCCGGCAGGTGGTGCGACTGGGGCCAGAGGCAGTCTTGCTGGCGACGCATCGGCAGCTGATGGTGCAATTGGAGCCGATGGTGGAGGAGAAACTAGCCTCAAGCGCCTTTTCTTCGTCGGCGCAGCAGCAGGGGAGCCGATCCGTTTGGATGAAGACCGGGGGGCATCGGCAACCGGGCTGGAAGGCGTTTGTCTGCTGGAAGCAGATGCCGATGACCATAGTGCCTGAAAATACAAAGCGAGTTATGCAAGATAAATGTTGCCGATGAAACAGCATGTGATCGGTACAAGTAAAGATGAGTTTACTGCATAAGTTTGCGTCAAGGCAATAGCGGCAGCCGATGTAGCCTGAGCTGTTGTAGGCATCGGCGTAGGTACCTGTTGAGGCGTGAAGGCAGCCAACGTCGGAGCTTTGTTGCCGATGATCGATATAGGGTCCATCATCCGAAGATTGAAGGGTCTACCGCTGTTGCTCATTGTGGGGACTGGATCATCGGCCTATCAAGCGCATGGGTGCAAAGGAGTTAGGTATTGATACCGATGACAAATAAAGTAATGAAAGTACATCGGATAGCAGACTTACTGCGTCGTCGGGGATGAGGTAATCGGCGTCGATCAAGTGCCGATAATAATGTGAAGACTTGGCGAGTAGCTGGCACTTCCATTCTTGCCACCAAGACTTGAATTCGTTGGTAATGAAGGAGGTTGGCGACCAGGAGGACAAGTCAAGGTCCGAGAGATCGGCATCGGCAGGAAGGCTGATGACTTTATTCCAATCCAAATTGCTGGAGATTGCCAGCCTGGGCCTTACTACCCTAGAGTAGCACAGCTTGATCGGCAGTTGGCCAAAAGCCAGTTGTCTCGCCGCTGTCGATGGATAGTAAAATTCATAGGATGGTGGAGTGTTCTTCCCCGATCCAAAGATATTCACTAGGATGGCTCGGGGAGTAATGCTGGCCCTCATAATTGCTTGGTTTTCGGGCAGGTTCATATCGGTCAAGTTGAACAGCAACGGGAATTGGTTGTGTTCATTGAGATACGACCACCAAGCCCGTTCCGATGAGGGGAGTCCATTGTAGAACTTCTGGAAATAGTAACCGAAGTGCTCTACATTGGCATCGGTACCTGGCAGCATTATGACGGCTTCTCCAAAGTTAAGCGGAGCTCGAGTTGCCGATTCATCATCATCGTATCGGTAATCTTCTGATATGTCCCTCGGGAATTGTTGGGCAAATAGATCAAACCCGAGAGCCTTGTGCATATGTGCATTCAACCAGAGATTAACAAACCACCAGGGGCCTCCGAGATTGCTGATGGGCTCTCCTAGCAGTAGCTTGTTGGATACTTGATGAAGCAATCGGTAAACCGATCCGAGGAGATACCTGCCTAAAGGGAGCCTTGTGCCGTTGGCAAGCAGTTCGGCTGCAGGGAGGTGCATGGTGGTCGGGCCGATGGTTTTGCCACAGAAGACAAACTTTTCCAACCACATGTTTAAGAAGATGGCATGCTCCCGTTGGGTTACCGATCCGGTTTTTTGGTGTTCCTGAATGTAACCTGTCCAGCCGCCGATACTACGGGTGTTCACTTTGTACTCAGCTTTTCTGTTGAAGAGGCTAAGTGTATCGGCAGAGGTGATATCCAAGCCAGTTAGCATGTAGACATCGGCAAGGGTGGGAGTAGCCGGTCCATGCCTGAAGAGGAAAGCATTCATGTTGTCGCACTAGAAATATGAAGCTGCTATCATCAAGTTCTCATTCCTCTCTGCATCGGCAATTGAGAGCCTAATGCATTGATCTAAGTCACGCTCCTGCCAGTATACTTGCTATGACCTGGCCAACCTCAAGAACCAGTTTTTCCATCCTTTGGTGTGCTTAGGCCATGAGCGGAATGTATCCTTCCACAGTCCTAGATCGAAGCTCTCAGATCTAAGCGGTATCCGGTTGATTTCTGCGTTGATGATGGAGGTGGGGTCTGGATTGCCCATTGGGCCTAGGCAACTAAGACTGGAACAAGCGAGGGGGATGATCACTTTGTTGTACAGTTCCTAGGGTTCGAAGAAGAAGGGACGAATCAGAAAAAAGAATGGGGATAAGACCAGGCTTTTGCAGGGAAAAGAACTATGCAGAAAGGTTAAATTAGGTGGAGGATGAGCCTTACCTTCGGGATGTCGACCTGGATCGTCATTTGGAGTCAGAGAGATGGTTCGTCCTTGGATTGCGAAGGAGTACTGTTGCTCGAGCTTGTGTTCTTGAGAGCAGCCGGAGGTTGAAGACGAAGGCAGGAAGGTGAAAGTGAAAATGGGCTCAGGTAAAAGGCAGTGTGGATCCGGTAACTTTTATAATCCTGTTCAGGAGTATTTTGGGGTTCTGTTCTACACTGTGCAGGAATGTAGAGAGGCCCGCGGTAGATACGCGCGGTGATCGAGGTGGTCTGTAACTGTTCGTGCTACAATCGAGGGATTTTATTATCAAATTGCAGTTCCACACGCGGGGATCGAGGAAACCGTACGCCTATCTCGGGGGTAACGGCTACAGCAACGGCTACAGTGGAGAGAATTTCGGCACGTAAAGTTATACGCTCCGAAACTGGGGGGCATGTGTTGACACCGTTTTTCGACACGTGTCAAATGGGTTGAAGCTTGACTGGTCAATGATTGTTCTCCATCGGCATCGGTAAAGTATGAGCCAATATTGCTGATGAAAGAATGCTGCAAAAGGGCAGGTGTGTTGCCGATGGAGGCTGGGTGATCTTTGCCGACAAAGGTTAATTGGTGGTCTTGCCGATTGCCGATGAGCTGCTATTGCCGATTGCCGATAAAGGGGCCTTGCCAATTGCCGATAAAGGCTCGTTGCCGATTGCCGATGAAAGATGGTTGCCGATTACCGATAAGGCTCATTGCCGATTGCCGACGAAGAGATGCTGCCGATTGCTGATCGGGAAAATATTGCCGATGCCGATGGGTGTGACTTAGCACTTGGTGGTAGCGGAGGGTTACAAGTGGCCAAACAAGGAAGGTGCGGATTAAAGGGATCTGCCGATGGAAAGGTTCTATCGAGAAGAAGTATAAGGAAACTGGTGTTCTGTGCCAGTGTTATTATAGTAGTTTGAGTCTGACTCTTGCATGAGTCATTTATTTTCCATTAAAATAGGTGTGTTTGTTTAGGAAATAAATATTATTATCCGGCTCCTGCGCGAGTCAGTTTCCTTTAAAGTAGGAGTTTGTTTTAGGAAGGATACGTGTCGTGTCTCTGTACAACTCTCCATGCGGGAATATAAATATGTGCCCGAGGGCTATGGAATAAAAACAATCAATCCAATTCTACTTTTTATCCTACTTTTATCGCAATTTACCCTTTCTTATGCATTAGTTATAGCTTTAACGAGTTCTTCAAGCTTTCGACGGGCTGCATCACCTTGATCTCCGTCAAATCCTTGCTAGTTCCGCGTGGGAGTACCTCTAGGCTTTGGCAATCCGGGCGCATCGCTGTTTGCCTCGTCTAGCTCTGCTCTAGTTACCCCTGATCAATCTGGGCCTTGACGTCCGGGCGCATCGCTGTCGTCTCGTTCAGTTTGTTCTAGTTATCATCCTTGTCGATTGATTGGTCAAATCGACTGGCACGCCCTTGACATCGAGCTTTGGGTAATAGCCCGAGGTGTTCACAGATCTGACGCTTTTTGTGTCAACACATTGCAACTTGTTGCAACCCCTGTTAGAAGATGGTTTTGATCTAATGCACCCCTTGGTCCTAAATAATATTGTTATCCAGTGTACCTTGGATAGTGACATTATTGATGGCCAGAAATCGGACAAAGAGCTTGTGCAAATCAAATGAAGGCTAGAAACCAGTGAGTCTCTGAATTTCGAAGTGGATGAGAAAGGAGTTCTATGGTTCAATCAGCGTTTGGTAGTACCAAAGAATCAAGTCTTGCGGGATAGAATTCTCAATGAAGCACATAAATCTAAGTTGTCGATCCACCCTGGTAGTAGTAAGATGTATCACGACCTGAGGACAAGGTATTGGTGGTCAAAAATGAAGTTGGATATCGCAGAATATGTTGCAAAGTGTGATACGTGTTGTTCTCATCAAGGCAGTACACATGAAACCTGCCGGGTTGTTACAACCTCTTTCTATACCTGAATGGAAGTGGGAAGATATTAGTATGGACTTTATCACAGGTTTGCCTACCACCCAGAAAGGAAATGACTCTATATGGGTTATCATTGATCGCTTAACAAACGTCGCTCACTTCATACCAGTCAAGGTTACCCATCGACCCCATCACAGTATGCCGAGCTTTATGTTCAGAATATCTTAAGGTTGCATGGTATTCCTAAGACTATCATATCCGATAGAGGATCACAGTTTATCGCTCGTTTTTGGGAGCAGTTGCATAAAGAGTGGGGAACAAAGTTGATTCGAAGTTCCGCTTATCACCCTCAAACAGATGGACAAACGGAACGAGTGAATCAAGTGTTGGAAGACATGTTGAGAGCATGTGTTGTGTCAGCAAGAGAATCATGGGAGAAATGGCTACCTTTGGCGGAGTTTTCTTATAACAACGGTTACCAAGAAAGCATTAAGATGGCACCGTTCGATGCTTTATATGGACGCAAGTGTAGAACCCCTATCAATTGGATTGAATTAGGAGATAAGGGATTCTAAGGTACGGACTATGTGAAAGAAGCAGAAGAGATAGTCCGCACTGTTCAACAACATATCAAGGCAGCTCAATCTCGACAGAAAGGGTACGCAAATCAAAGGAGACCTTTGGAGTTTCAAGTTGGTGACTATGTGTACCTTAAGGTATCACCAATGAGAGGCGTCCGTCGCTTTGGAATTAAGAAGAAGTTAGCACCCCGATATGTTGGACCTTATTGGATCATCGCCGGGAAAGGCAAGGTGGCTTACCAAGTACAGTTACCCCCGGAGATGAGTGTCGTCTTTCCAGTGTTCCATGTATCTCAGTTTAAGAAGTGTCTTCGAGTTCCAAAAGAAGAGTCTGTTCCAAGTTCAGACCTCATAATCAGATCAGACTTGGAATACTATGAAAAACCAGAAGAGATTTTGGATACAAAGACAAGAGTCACCAGGAATCGAGAAGTGAAGACTTTCAAAGTTCTTTGGAGTCATCATGGTCCCAATGATGCAACCTGGGAGACCGAGGCCTACCTAATCGCAAACTACCCCGTCTTTTATAATGAATGGTACTAAACTCAAATCTCGGGACCAGATTTCTTTAAGGGGGGAAGGTTGTGACACCCTGTGTCAAGCTTGCATTAGGATCATCATTAACCACTAAGCACAAGCATTTCATTGCATTCATGTTGACATATGCTATCATTTCATGTGTGTGTTTATATGTTTTGAAACTAGAATTAAATAGGTGTTGTGTGTTCAATCTTGTGATCAATCTGTTTAGCTAAACCTTGCTATGCTTAGAGTAAAGTATGATTTTCTTCATGTTTATTTACCCTGCTTAATTTTATCTGTTAAAGAATTAAAGTAATTATTTTCCTAATTAGCTTAAATAAGTTTTTAATCCTCAACCCTTGAACTAATGGTTTTCACAATTTATGATCTACATGAAAAAGGTAGAGAATAATATTTTGAACAACTTTGGTTTAAGTGTCAAAACTTAGTTTCGAGTTTTTGAAACTGTTCTGAAGCAAATTCAGTTTGAATCAAATAAAAGAAAATGGAAAAAGGAAATCAAACTGGAACGGGCCGAGTTACCGCTTTCGGCCCACTCGGCCTCGCCCGCCGCTTGATAAGGTGACGGACCGAGGGTTGAACGAACGAACCCGGGCCGGAGGCTCGATCATCCAATCGACCCCCCTCCTCGACTTCGACCCCTCGAAGTGACGGACAGAGGGTCGAACGAACGACCCCCGAGCAGGAGGCTCGATCAGCCGATCGACCCCCTCCCGTGCGCTCACCCGCGTGTCGCACAGCACACGTGCCGCGCACGTGCCCGAACGCACGCGCCGCACACGCCCGCGCGCACTCGCCCGACCGCGGCTGAGCCGTACGTCGGCGTCGTCTGCCGCGTGGCCGACCATGCCTGACCGCGGATGTTGAACATGCTAACGCCGCCGCTGTCGCTCTGCACCGACATCCTTGTCGCCGACCTTCGCCCTCGCCCTGTCTCAGTCGCGTCCGCACCCGCGCCGCGATAACGGTGCTAGGACCGAGCCTGCATCACATCGCCGCCGCTGACGCCCCTGCTTCGCCGCCGCAGTGTCGTGTTCGATCAGCTCCACGCCTCGTCGCACTCGCAATCGAGCGTGAATCCGCGCTAACGGCGCATCGACCAAGTTTCGCGCTCTGCCTCGCTCGCGTTGCCTCTGCTCTCACGCGCGCAAACACGCCAGCGTGGCTGCCACCGCCGCGCCATTGCGTCACGGCCCCCACTGGCCGCACCGGTCAGCCATGACCGTGCAAAAAGGGAGCACCTACACCTCCTCTACCTCCCACACTCGTCCGCGCTCCTCCTCACTCGCTCACTCGCGCGCATTGCCTCTGTTATCGCCGCGCCGAGCGCCAATAGCACCGCAACGCTCCCTTTTCAAATCCGCCACCACCCGAGCTCCTCTGCTCGATCCATCTCGCTCTAAGCTTTCGCCTTCGCCCCGCACCCACGCTGCTCGCCTCTGTTTAACCAGCCGAGGACTCTAGTTGCCAGAATGCCTCCGCCGTTCCTCGGTCCTGAGTCGCCACTGCACTGACCAAACAGTGTTCACCCCTCACCATCTCGCCCCCGACGCCTCCATCTTCATGAGAGCTTCACCAGAGCTAGCAGAGGTGAGAACGCCTTTCCCCTAGCTCTAGTTCGCCCTATATCGACACAGCGCCGTTGGCCGTGCGCCATTGCCGCCGCCGCGGAGCTCGCACGTGGCCAAGGTTCCATAGAGCCCCTCCAGCTCAACCAACCCTCGAACCGCACTCACCACATCACCACGATGCTCACGCAATCCTGCGCCGAGCCTCGCATCACCGATGATCACCTCGCCGCGTCGCACCGCCGTGCTGCACCGCCACCGCACGCCGCCGACCACTTTCACGGTCGCAACGGTTCAACCAACTCCACCAGTGGATGTGTGTCATCATCCCGAGCCTAGCACACCCAAACCCACCGCCGGAGACCTCACCGCTGGCGGGAACGCGCCGGTCAGCGTCGTCCTCTGCTCCCTGCTCGTCGACAGATGAACCCCGTGTTGACCGAGGGCCCCGCCTGTGAGTCGCCCCGCGCGCCTCTGCGTGTATTGGGCCAGACCCAGTACTGTTTCCCCCACGGGCTGGTTTCCGAAATGAATTTCCTTTTCCTATTTTCAGTAATGTGTCAATGCTTGTTTAATTTATATCTAGAGTTTGGTAAATCGTAAAATGGTGAAATCAATTTTGTTAGACTCTATAAATGATGATATTTCTGTTAAAAATATAAAAATGATTTTTGGAGAATGTCTTCAGTACTAATGTTTAATTAGTTGTTTTCTGCATATATCAAAGTTAATTGTGTTCCTGCTTAAAATGGCTAAATAAATATGTAAGATTTTTATATTAGCTCTGTTATCCTGTGTAGAAGCTAGGGAAAATGTAACATGCCATGTTTCTATGTAAGTTTTATTTATCATCTATTAAAATGTGTTTCTGCTGTTTTCTTAGATTAATTCCTGTGGTAAATATGCGCATGTATAAATCATGAAACTTTTTGTGGAGTCTTTGTAGGTCGTGCTTTGTCTAAGAAAAATATAATATGTGGTGTGTTATATGGCAGAAAAGATACTTGTAGTTCAAGTGTCCTTGTCAAGGGTTTTCTTTGGAAAATCATATAGAGTAGTATATGTTTGTGCTGATCATAGAACTTTCTTGATAAATATGTTTTTAAGCATAGATTCTGCTAAAAATAAGTTATAGCATGTTTCACCCTGTTATCTAGTAGCTCTAGTTCTAAGTGCTTGTTCTGCTTTTAATTTCATCTTTTTGTATCTACTAGCTGGTAGCTTTGCTATGAGTAAGTTTTCTGCAGTAGCATGCAGTAGACATGTTTTACCCTCTGTAATTTTGGTAGGTTTTTCTGAGCAGATTATAATAGGGTTGCTGTGTAAAGTGGCTTTGTGGTAATTCTTTTGTTAAATGCTTAGAATCTCTTTTAGTGTGCTAAATCTTGTTCAAGCATCATCCCTGCACCATCAAGTTACTTATAAATGCATTGCAATCATTTAGGATCAGTGGAGGAACACCAGGAGCCAACCCCAGAGATAGAAGTCCAGGAGGTACAGGAGCTAAACGAGGAGTACCACGAGTCCGACACTAACCTCCCCGAGTGCCCTGACCACCAGCCCTCCACCTTCACTCAAGGCAAGCCCCGGAGCATTCTTAAGCCTCCCAATATTTACAATTAATCTACTTGAGTATTTTATACTGTGATGCATTAGGTGACAGGAGTTGATTGAATCCTAATTGCTGCATTACCTTCCTTGATTATTGTTTTACCTACCTTGTTACCCTGTTAATAAAAGTAAAAGCAACCGCTTAGCCTGCATAGAAAAAAATGGTTACATTTATATTTATGTTCGTATTATCCCATGGGGTAATACTATCATGGTTGGCTATATTTTGCTATCGTGGAAAGAACCAATGGTAGTAATGAAATGCGGTCAACTGGAAGGCAAGTGCACCAAGTGGTTTAGACTTGGGGGCAGTCCGTCCGTTGGATCGTATAGGTTTGTATACGATGGTGGCCCTCTTACATCTTTGAATGCGCCCTTTCACATAGGGGCCGTTGCGAGTATCGACCCCGAACCCGAGTAAACATTGTCCGGGCCGGCGCTCAATCTGCTGTGAGCACCCTCTAGTTTGTAGATACGATCTGCCCCGTGGTGGCCAACTGATTTCTACAATTGGGTGGACCAATGCGAGCCCGCGGCGATACTACCTGGACTTTGTTGAGCGGTAACCCAATGCATGGACCCGATGGGGAAAGTGTGGGCGTGTGTTAAAGGTAATCTTGCCAGCTGGTTGTATATCGATTCGAATTGCCGCCCCCCACTGGATATGGAGGATTATGCTGAGCTTCACCACGGTACAACTCCATGTGACATCGTAATGGTTCTACTAAAATATTGATGAAGGAATTGGATATATGTTATTATATTGTTTGAGTAGATCAAGTATGTGCTCTAGTACAGGTGCAAACCTAGAGATAATAATAGGATGGAAAATGGCTGTTGTCTAATCTTTAGTTTCATCTTGTTCGCTTTTCTGCAAAAGCAAGTTTACCCAGATCCTCATAAATAGCCTTGCATACCCTTGGAGTCTTTATTTTCAGTTAGACGGGTAAGTCTAGCTGAGTACATTCCCGTACTCAGGGTTTATCCCGTTTGTTGCAGATGGTCAAGTATACGTTGGCTATTGTAAGCACTGTCTCTATCCTGTCGAAGGAGAAGAGGAGTAGGCCTTGGGCAAGGTCTTCTACGACCTCATTTTTTGCTATTGTCGGACATGACCTCGTGGGCACCCCTGTCTTTTAATGATTTTGGTGTGGAGTAAAACTTTGGGTTCAGTTTCAAACAACGTTTTATTCAGCCACAGGTGTTGTGGCGTAAGTACTACTTTTATTTGGAACAAAGTGTTGTAATAACTTTATTCGTACTTCAAGTATTTTCGGTTTAATTGAGGCTCATTCGAATGTGCATACCTGAGTTTGCGCGATCCTGGTTGGATATACGATTGTTAGAAATCCTTCGAGATTTCCGGACTACCGGGATTATATGGGCTCAAGTGCTTTAAGTGGCAGTTAAATCAGCTACTTTGGTACTTGATCTCTTATAATTTGGACGGTTCCGTCACACCAAAGGACTCCTTTCTCATCCACTTTGAAATTTAGAGATTCACTGGTTTCTAACCTTTGTTTAGTTTGCATAAGTTCTTTGTCTGACTTCTGTCCCTCAATAATATCACTATCCAAGGTACACTAGATAACAATATTATTTAGCACCAAGGGGTGCATTAGATCAAATTCATCTTCTAACAGAGGTTGCAACAAGTTACAATGAGATTTGCGGCTCAAAGCATCTGCTACGACATTTGCTTTTCCAGGATGGTAATGTACTTCCAAGTTATAATCCTTGATTAACTCTAACCATCTCCTCTGCCTCATATATAATTCAGACTGGGTAAACAAGTACTTCAAACTTTTATGATCAGTGAAGATGTGGCACAAGTTACCCATTAGGTAATGTCTCCATATTTTCAAGGCATGCACGACTGCTGCTAGTTCCATGTCATGTGTTGGGTAATTCTCCTCATGAGGTCGAAGTTGTCATGAGGCATAAGCAATGACTCTTCCATTTTGCATCAACACACATCCCAAACCAATGGTAGACGCATCACAAAACACATCAAAAGGTTCCTCCAGATTTGGTTGTGCCAAGACTCGTGCAGTCGTTAACAGTGACCGCAAGGTATGAAACGCTGTTTCACATTCTAGGCCCCATTCAAACTTCTTGTTTTTCTGAGTTAACTTCGTCATTGGTTTAGCTATCTTAGAAAAGTCCGAAATAAAACGATGGTAATATCCGGCCAATCCTAAAAAGCTACGAACCTCATGCACGTTAACGGGTGCTTTCTAATTCATGACTTCTTGCACTTTTGAGGGGTCCACTGAGATACCCTCTGCTGACAAGATATGACCCAGAAAAGACACTTTGGTTAACCAAAACTCACACTTGCTAAACTTAGCATAAAGCTTATGCTCCCTTAGTCGTTTCAACACTATTCTCAGGTTTTCTGCGTGGTCCTTCTCATTTTCCGAATACACTAGGATGTCATCGATGAAAACCACTACAAACTTGTCCAACTTTTGCATGAACACTGAGTTCATCAAGTACATAAAATGCATAGGCGCATTTGTCAACCCAAAGGACATCACTAGATATTCAAAGAGATCGTATCTCGTGGAGAAAGCGGTCTTGGGTACATCCTCTTTTCTGATCTTAATTTGATGGTAACCAGACCGTAAGTCTATCTTGGAGAACACTTTAGCTTTGGACAACTGATCAAATAACAAATCAATCCACGGCAACGGATATTTGTTTTTCATGGTAACCGCATTGAGAGGGAGATAGTCCACGCACATTCTTAAGGTCTCATCCTTCTTTTTCACAAAGATGGCGGGACATCCCCAAGGTGAACAACTTGAATGGATCAAACCCTTTTCCAGCAACTCCTGGAGTTGTTTCTTGAGTTTTGCTAACTCATTGGGTGGCATCCTATATGGTCTCCTTGATATAGGTGCTATTCCGGGAGCCAACTCTATAGCAAACTCGACATCTCTGTCTAGGGGCAATCCCGGAAGATCGTCAGGAAACACATCCGGAAACTCACAAACTATAGGGATCTTATTCATCAATTCTACAATGATGGCAAACATGACTCTCAACTGATTCGGATTTTTAGGTAAGAGAATTCCAAAAAGTGGCTCCATCTCGGGGGTTGGTGATAGATACTGCACGCTGGGCTATGCCTAGACGCACTCTCCAAGCTTACATCCATTCCATTCCAAGAATGACATCCAAACCTAGCTCAGGTATTACAATGAAGCTGACATTAACCGATGTCGTCCCCATGGTAATCTCTACATCCTTTACCATTTTACGAGTATATAGTACAGCTCCAGCTGTACTAATCTGATACTTCTTTTCCAACTCTACCACCTTCTGCTGACTCCGCAGCACGAAGATCCCACTAATGAATGAATGCGATGCTCCAGAATCAAACAAGATAACTATAGGGCATTGATTAATGAGGAACATACCAACTGTGACGGGTTCTCCTTCCGGCACTTCCTCCAAGGTGGTGTGCTGGACATTCCCTGTGCGAGGCTTCTGCTAATTGAACTACTTCCTGGGCTTTGTGCAGAAACGTGACAGGTGCCCCGTTTGACCACAATTGTAGCATGGCCCCACAACATAGGGCGTCTTCTGCCCTCCTGTTCTAGATCCTCCAGCTTTGTCCATGTTCTGTGGTAGAGGTGCAGTGAAAGGCCTGTGGTAATCTGGTCGAGCACGAGCATTGGTCATCTTCCCTTGAGGTGGGCGGAACCGTGCACCAGTCTATGGTGGACGATACGCTGGCCTTGAAGCATTAGGACCCCTGTTCTGGTGGGATCCTCCCTCTAGGACTCGACGATGGGTCTCAGACAGCAACCTGTTGTCATTAGCTTCCTGGTTTAGACAGTCACTGATGAAGTCGTTGAACGTGGTGCGGTAGATGTTGCCCATCTTAGACAGAAGGGTTGCATTCATGCCCCTCTTGAAGCTTGCGATCTTCTTAGCGTCGGTGTTGACGAAGTCGGTGGCATAGCGAGCCAACTGGTTGAAGCTGGTGAGGTACTCTGTCACCGACCTGGTACCTTGAGCAAGCCTCATGAACTCAGTGAGCTTCATCTCCATCACGCCTTCTGGGATGTAGTGAAGGCGCATAGCTGTGGAGAACCTTTCCCATGTGACGCAGTACCAGCAGGCAAGTTATCGCGGTATTGGGACCACCAGATACTTGTCGGTCCTTCTAACCTGTGCGCGGCATACTCTGCTTTCAGCTCCTCTGTTAGACGTAGAAGTCGGAACTTCTGTGTCATGGAGTGCAGCCATTCATCGGCCTCTAGTGGTTCCATAGCTTCTTTGAAGATCAGAGGGCGGGTGTCCATGAAATCCTTGTAGGAATTGTACTGGTTAGGGGCTGGCCCTTGCTGCTGCCTGTGCTGCTGAGCCGTGTTGGCAGCAATGTTGCGCAAGGTCTCATTCATCTGACGCTGCATCTCCTCCACACTCCTTTGGCTGCCCAAGAATTGGCCAAAGAATGCTTCCAGTGTGATCGGAGGTGGTGGTGGTGGTGGCAGGTCCTCCCTGGCTACCTCTCCATCACCCCGAGTGTTGCAACGAGTGTTAGCCGGCATCTGTATATCCCATTAACAAGCAACAATTAGGTGATGTTATATTGAATAATGAATAAATACCATGTTGTACAAAATGTAATATTAAGCACACAACCAGATATAATTACTCATCTTTCCACATAACATCACAGAATTAATTACTCGTCATAAGCATACAAATAACATTCCATATCCTTTGCCAGAACAACGTCTGGACTTAAATCCAAATTCGGCTTACACATCACGAAGATCCAAATTAATCATAGTCTTAAACAACATGATACAAAAGCTCTCAGCACGAAAGATCAAACTTCCTAATCTAGCGCTCAGTAGCCGTCGGAGTAGTAGTACTCCCCGTCGGTGTCGTCGAGGTAGGGCTCGTCGGCGAAGGCCTCGTTCGGAGCCAAGTCCTCCTCCGGTGGGTCGGGGCCAAGGATCACTCCGTCCTGTGGCTCCGGCTCCTTAGGTACAGGTGCTTCGGCTGCTGCTGCCTGCTGGTGGTGAAGAGCGTGGAAAGCTTCGTGCAGGTTGTTGATATACTCCTGCTGCTCGTTGAGGTGCCCCTCTAACTCTGCAACCCTCTCCTGCAAGCCTTCAGACTCGGTGCAAGCTTCATTCCTTGAGTTGGTGGTCTTGAGGAGTAACTGCTCACCAACCACGCGAGCAGTGATCTCCTCCTCCACCCTAGTCCGGGCCTGGTCGCGCTCCAGAGTCATCTAAGCCAACTCTGCCTGAAGGTTTGTGACGGTTGTCTCAAACTCCTGCTGCAACTGACGCTTGCTCTCAAGAGTGGCATTGTGGATCTCCGCCACATCTGCAAGACTGCGCTCCAAACTCTCACAAGTGCCAAGCAGCGTGCTAGGGGCACCCATGGTTGGAGTCTCACAGTAGAAAAGCTCCTCCTCATCCCCTGCCAGTGTTGTACCCTCGGCCTGTGTCCAATCCACAGGAAAAGCCTGTCCACGGGGAAACACTCTAGGCCAAGTTGCTGCAAGGTCTCCGAGAAAGAGGACGACGTATGCTGCCCTGTTGGCACCATCCTTAGCACAAGCTCCCTTGGTGATGATTGTTCAGCCTAACCAGTCTGGCCTGCCTTCCAAAGCTTTTACCTTGACCTGAACATGGACCAGAGAATCCTGACCATACTCCTGCTTCTGCCAAGAGTACTTGGGCTCCCTGCCCTCGGGATACCCAATTGCGTGCAAAACCTGCCAAAGGATAGTTGGTAGCCCAAAGTACGTCAAGAACTTTCCCTTGGTCATATTCCTTGCCAATGGGTAACGAGGAACTCCTGCTTCTCCGGTTGCCTTCCTGGCGGTCAGATGGGTGCGAGGCATCTGTAGGAAAAGGGGTTTTCAACTCTCGTGAGACAGATACAAGTTGGCGCATTTTATCAAAATAGGACAATTACAATTTAAGGGGAGGTATGAGACATGGTATAAGAATATAAACATGATGTATGATCGTAATTACGTTCTCACTCAACTAGAATGACTCGTAAGTCCTAACGTTCTAATCGATGGCAAGACGATCTCTCATTACGCAGTTATTCGTTCTACACGGATGCGTAGTTAGTGTACCTGCAGAAAATTCATTTCAGCCCAAAAGAACAAAACCCAATGCAGAAAAATCACCGGCCACTTCCTAATATGCACCAAGTACACATCAGTTAGATACCAAAACCTTATGCACCAAGCTCGGAAAACCCACCCAGCATTTCATACTTCTCAGATATGTTTGCGTAAAAGCTCGCATATCTTTAAGTAACCATATCACTTCCCTAGACCGACGGTTGGAAGGTCTACTCTCACATCTCACAAATAGTTTTCAATGCAATTTTCGAAACTTGTATCATCCTTCCAAAGAATGATACCCTGGCACCTTATAAAGATCCAGCATGAACAAAACCCTGAACCAAGTTAGTATTCCTAAGCCACCTGATTCCTAGTATAGGGCTAAGGACTAGACTCTGGCACCCTAAGTTATCAAACTTAGTTTATAAAAATAGTTTTGAAATACCCGTTTTGTTTAAAAGTTACTCAAACGAATGAGGATACCTGAACTCGGCTTTGATACCAACTGTAGCAGAACCGTCCAAATTATTAGAGATCAAGTACCAAAGTAGTCGATTTAACTGCCACTTAAGCACTTGAGCTCATATAATTCCAGTAGTCTGGAAATCTCGAAGGATTTCTAACAATCGTATATCCGACCCAAATCGCGCAAACTCAAGTATGCGCATTCAAACGAACCAACAATTAAACAAAATACTTGAAGTACAAAATAAAAGTTATTACAACACTTCATCCAAATAAAGTAGTACTTATGCCACAACACACGTGGCAAAATGAAACATTGTTTTGAAATTCGAACCCAAAGTCTTACTCCACGCTAATACCATTAATAGATAGGGGTGCCGACGAGATCATGTCCAACAACAGAAAAAGATGAGCTCATAGAAGGCCTTGCCCAAAGCCTACTCCTCTTCTCCTTCGATAGGATAGAGACAATGCTTACAATAGCCAAAGTATACTTGGCCATCTGCAACAAACGGGATAAACCCTATGTACGGGAATGTACTCAGCTAGACTTACCCGTCTAACTGAAAATAAGACTCCAAGGATATGCATGGCTATTTATGTGGATCTGGATAAACTTTGCTTTTGTGGAAACGCAAACAATACGAAATACTTAATGATTAAAGAGCAGCCATTTTCCATCCTATCATTATCTCTAGGTTTTGCACCTGTACTAGAGCACTCACTTGATCTAATCAAACAATATAATAAAACCATATCCAATTCCTTCATTAATATTTTAGTAGAACCATTACGATGTCATATGGAGTTGTACCGTGGTGAAGCTCAGCATAATCCCCCACTATCCGGTGGGAGGTGGCGACTCGAATCGATATACAACCAGCTGGCAAGATTACCTTTAACACACGCCCACACTTCCCCCATCGGGTCCATGCATTGGGTTACCGCTCAACAAAGTCTAGGTAGTACCATCGCGATCTTAGTGTAATCCACCCAATTGGAGAAATCAGTTGGCCACCACGGGGCAGGTCGTATCTCCAAACTAGAGGGTGCCAAAAGTAGGCTGAGAGTCGGCCCGGACAGTGTTTACTCGGCTTCGGGGTCGATACTCGCAACGGCCCCTATGTGAAAGGGCGCATTCAAAGATGTAAGAGGGGCACCATCGTATACAAACCTATATGATCCAACGGACGGACTGCCCCCAAGTATAAACCACTTGGTGCCCTTGCCTTTCAGTTGACCGCATTTCATTACTACCATTGGTTCTTTCCCACGATAGCAAATATAGCCAACAGTGATCGGTACTACCCCAAGGGATAATACGAACATAAATATAAATGTAACCATTTATTCTAAGCAGGCTAAGCAGTTGATTTTACTTTTATTTAACAGGTTAACAAGGTAGATAAATGAAATATCAAGGAAGGTAATGCATCAACTGGGATTCAATCAACTCCTGTCACATAATGCATCACAGTATAAAATACTCAAGTAGATTAATTGTAAATACTGGGAGGTAGAAACCAGCCGCCACGCGGCAGCAACGCCGGCGTACGGCGCAGCCGCAGTCGGGCGTTGCGCTGGAGCAGGAGCGTGCGGGTGTGCGCGTGCATGCAGGGCACGTGCGCTGCGCGTGCGCGGGCGTTGGCGCGCGGGGTGAGCGCAAGCGGGCCGCGGGCAAGGCCGAGTGAGCCGAAAGGGTTGGACGCGGCCCATTTCCGATTTCCTTTCCCTTTTCCATTTTTCTTTTAATTGATTCAAACTAAATTTGTTTCAAAACAGTTTCAAAAACTCCAAATTTGAACTTGCTGCTTAAACCAAAGTTGTTCAGAATAATATTCTCTACATTTTTTATGTAGGTCACATTTTCTGAAAACAATTATTTGAAAAGGTTTTAGATTTAAAACTAAATAACCCATTTAAGAGAAAGAATTACTTTTATTCTTAAAATTTAAAGTAAGCTTAATTAGGCAAGGTGATTAGCAAGAAATGCAATTTACTCTTCATTCTAGGTGTAACAAACTTAGCTAAGTAAGTTAAACAAGACTAGAGCATAAAACACTTATTCAATTCTAGTTTCCAAGACATTATAATCACACACATGAAATGATGCCATATGCAGACATGAATGCAATGAAATGCTCATGCTTAGTGGCTAATGATGATCCTAATGCAAGCTTGACATAGGGTGTCACACAAACCCTAGAAAACAACTTGAGAGCAATATATATCAATGTAAATGAACAAGCACAAGTTGACACAAGGATTTGACCCATGGTTCAGCCCACCACCAAGGCTTACCTACATCCACGTTGTTGAGGTGCGCACACTAGGCTCAAGATTACCACAAAGGTTGGCTCTTTCCTCGTTCTCAAGTCAAGAGAGTGAACACTTGAGATGAGGGGCAATGTATTAGCAATATGGTGGTGTTACAAACCTCCCTAGGCTGCCACACGAAGGAGGCAAGATCAAGGGCGACACCTAGCTAGCTAGGAGCAAAGCTCTAACAAACTCAAACCGCCGGCCACCACGCGAACCAAATGCTTGTAGGGGTTGAAGATCCGAAGGAGAAGCTTCCGCTTAAGCTTGGAGGCTCAAACTCTCAAAGATTTGAGTAGAATCAATGGAGGAGAGTGTGGAAGCAACCAAGGGAGAAAGGGGAGCAAGGAGAGCTTCTCTTTTCTGTTCTTGCTAGACTGAAGTGAGTGAATGAACAAGATGACCATTGGGGGGAAGTGAGAGGATAAGGTTATACCCCCTCACTGCCAACGGGTAGATTTCAAGTTGCGGCAGTGTCGGCCAAAGGCGCGGCAGTGCCGGACTGCGCGGCACTACCGGCCTGAAGCCTGGCACTGGCGTCCTGGCAGAGATAGCAAGGAATGCAGAATGGGATTGTTGGCTGCTTTGCCAAAGGTGTATGTGGAGGTGTATGTTGTATGTATAGATATAGCATTTGGTTCACTTGTTAGCATACATGTTGAATCCCTCTTAATAGTACGGCATTCCTAACTCAATTTCAAAATATAAAAGAAGTAAACTTCCATTGAGCTTTGTTGACGGTCCTTAAATACCAAATTCAACTATCAACTAAACAAGGAAAAGGATCTATATGAAACCAATAACTAGAAATAGAGTTTATACTAACAGAATTCCACGAGTTTTGGTGAATGTTTGTTTCTACAGGGGGTTATCAGGAAATATGGAGGAAAGGCCCACATGTAAGGTTTACATAGAGATAATTATCATCCGTAGAAAAAAGAATATTCTAGAAGGGTCAAGAAGGCGCGAGAAGAAACGAGAGGGCCAGCGAGCCCAAGGGTAGGGCGCCTGCCCTACCCCCTGGGGCGGCCTCCCTAGGGCAAGGACCAATCACAGTCCACCTCACGGATCCCCCCTCCACCGCCTTTGAGGTTACATCTAAACTCTCCATTAAGGTCGGTTTGATCCGACGGCCGACGTTCATTTGAGGAGGTTATATAAGGAAGGCCACTCTGAACCTGAGGAGGAGACACAATTATTATTCATTATTCATCTCAAGAGGAGATTCCCCTGATCAAGCCCTAGAGCCACCACATGAACTAGATCTCTAGTTTAGCATAGCTACAAAGAATTAGAATTAGAAGGAGTCAATCTTCAATTGGTTTCCGGATCTGTCAAGAGGATTCTTGGTAATTCTCCCTCTAGTTCTTCATTGTTCATCATCTGTTCTTCAGTATTATGAATATGACTTTGCTCTACTTCATTATATTGATTATGACTTTACTCTATTTGATTATGTTCTCAATTATATTTTTCTTAGTTTATTATGATTATATACTTGGCGTAGTGAGATCTGAATCATATTCATGTCTAGGATCATATAGCGTTTATCCATCAGTACTATGGGTAAATGATAGATATTGTGTAGGCGTGGTGCCTAGACCGTATTTATCTGCGATTGTACCCTATATTTCGGATCGAGAGGTAGATCGTGGGAGTGACAGTCATGTTCAGTCCTTTGTAGTCCTCCTCCCATTTATAGGGTAGGCAGAGCGGAACCATTATGGGGAAATGATTGCTATGTTTCTCATCTTCCTTAGCAATCTCACTATGCATGATTATAATCTTATCTCGCCATGATTGCCAAGTATAATTGCACTAATCATAATATGCTAGACTGTATAGTTAGAATAACATAGGAAATATTCTTGTAGTTCATCCTAATTCCATGCTAATGAATTACTAGAATATCTGTTGAGGTGTTTATCATTATATTATGTGGCTATATATGCTGATCAGTATATTTATCTTTTGTAACGATTCATTCATTATCTATATTTTATGTGACACTTACCCTGTATTGAGAGAGATAGATGGAAACTCTCCATTACACATGCAATGATACTCATTACTCATTTATTCCTTAGCATTCCCTTCCCAGAGGTAAAAATATAAATAACGACACCTGGAATACTCCTGGTTAAAATGCTACTTCGATATAGTCTGTGTGCTTGCAGAAACACATTTATATATTTAGGAGCAATTGCATATTTCAATACCGCATCTCTCTTCCATGCTGGGGATGACAACTCGGCTTAAGTGGCATGAAAGGTGGTTAACCATTTTTGGCGCTATTATCAAAAATAGAAATTAATCTACTTTTGGTAACGACGTTAAGAGATGTCAGCAAGCATTTTTGGCGCCGTTGCCAGGGAAGGTTGATTAGCTATCAAAGGAATAAATGAGTTATCACTTGCATGACTAATGTGATTGAGAAAACATCAACTCTCTACTTAGACAGCCTTACCCATGTTCTTTTCCTATTTTTCCTATCATTTTATGCCGGGTAATGTATGAATAGGTTTGATCTTCCAGACAATTTTGTTGAAAATACCGAAGCATTAATTAGAAGGAAAAAAGCCAAACTCAAGAAAGTAACAAAATCATCATCAACAACATTTCAGCTTGAAGCTTCATCCAATCAAGAAGATCATCAAAACATCGTTCGAGACTTGACATCAGAGTTTGAATCCATGGCAGACAAGTCAATCTGTGAGTTCTCAGCTCCCACTACAGACAACATCCGCACTGGACCTGCTGCGAACATTGATCGGTCATTTGAGCTCAAGCCTGTCCTCATCAACATGGTGCAAGCAAGCCAGTTCTGTGGGAAAACACATGAAGACGCTAGTGTTTATCTCCAACACTTCTTGGAGATATGCAGCACATTCACTATCAATGATATCCCCAGAGACGCCATACTACTTCACCTTTTCCCATTCTCACTCTTGGGAAAAGCGAAGCAGTGGTTCTACGCAACTAAGGAGAAGAATACTACATGGGCACTCTGCTCCACCAATTTTCTAGCAAAGTTCTTTCCCATGGGCAAGACCAATGCTCTCCGTGGGAAGATTGCAAGTTTTCA
Organism: Microstegium vimineum; assembly: GCA_022036555.1. Lineage (NCBI taxonomy): Eukaryota > Viridiplantae > Streptophyta > Magnoliopsida > Poales > Poaceae > Microstegium > Microstegium vimineum. The sequence goes on along the minus strand of CM039136.1, from coordinate 18,351,516 downwards.
GCAGCAACAAGAGGAGTCCGTTCTAGAAGCATGGGAGCGCTTCCAAGACTACATCCTAGAATGTCCCCATTATGGAATGGAGAATTGGTTACTTATGCAGACCTTTTATCATGGGCTCAGCAAAAGCACACGTGAAACCATGGATGCTGCTGCCGAAGGAGCATTCCTATCACTTTCAATACCACAAGCCACAGCTCTTGTGGAGAAGATGGCATCAAACCAAGGTTGGAGTTAAGAAAGAACTCAAACTCGCAAGAACAATGGAGGTATGCACCAGCTCAAGGAGGTAGACATGTTGTCTGCAAAGCTAGACCTGCTCATGAAGAGGCTCGATGAGAAAGCTAGAGAAAAGAAATAAGTTATGCACATTTATGACTCTCAGATAACCTGTGAAGAATGTGGAGAAATTGGACACTCAGGCAACCATTGTCCTGAGGTGCAAGAGGATGTGAACTACATCAACAACAACGACGACTATCGTCCTCAACAAAATCTAGGTTGGAATCAACAACAGCAAAGGCCTAACTACTCAGGTAATTATAAAGGTAATAATTCTTATAATAATCCTAGTTTTCCACCTTTGAGAGAGTTAGTGTCTAATCAAGGAAAGTTAATGGATAACATGTCTAAGAAATTAGCGTCCAATGATAAAATACTAGAAACTATAAATAATAGAATGGATAATTTTTCTCTTGCCATCAAGAATGAAATTAGCTTTAATAAAATGATTGAATCTCAAATAAATCAAATAGTTGCTGTTGTTCCTACCACTAACCCCGATATTCCATCACAACCGGAAGGATTAGAATCTGCAAATCTTGTTGACATATTTGATGCAGGTGCCTATTGGAACAACCCCACCGAATGGTGGTGTGGCGACTCTATGCCAACCAAGAAAGGTGATCCGGGACCACCTGTCATCCCGATCTCCATTGGCGTCACGGACTTTCCTGAAGCACTTTGCGACTTTGGTGCAAGCGTCGACATCATGCCTAGAGTAATTTATGAGAAATTCTTTAATTATCCTTTATCAAATACAACCATGTGTTTACAGCTTGCAGGTGCTACCCTAGTGGAATACTAAAAGATATCCGTATCCGGATTGGTACCTCATACATCCCAGCAGACTTCATGGTGATAGAGACCGGTGTTGATGAGACGTCACCCATCATTTTAGGGAGGCCACTCTTGAACACTGCTGGAGCTGTCATCTATGCTAGCGCTGCCAAGATTAGTTTCTTCATCAAAGGAAAGAAGGAAACATTTTCCTTCAAGAACAAAACCCTACAGTTTCCTGAACAACCCCAACATGAGCCAAGGAAGAGGACCAATAGGAGGAACAAGCAAAACAAGAACAAGAAGCAAGTACGGACAGAATCAGCAAAGATGATCACTGCACTCCACAATGATCAAGATCACCAAATCAAGTCCCCTCATTTGATCAAGAAAGATGACCCAGGTGTCCCAACCATTGAATGCACAATCAATAGATGCTCCTTCCAGAAAGCAATTTGCGACACCGGATCGGGCGACAACATTATGGCCAAGCTGACCTACGAGTTTCTGTATGGCATAACGCCTCTACATCCAACATACACCCAACTCCAGATGGAAAATCAGACATGCCACGCCGTCAAAGGCATAGCAAAAGATGTCCCCATCCAAATTGATGACCACTTCATCCCTACAGACTTCCTAGTCATTAATATGGGAGAAGATGATTATGATCCACCTATCATCCTTGGAAGGTCATTCCTAAGCACCACTAAAGCCATCATCTACATTGGGACAGGAGAAGTGCACCTACACTTCCCCTCTGAGAAGGTGCGTCGTTACTTTAATGCTAACTACATTGTTGAAGAATCTAAGCAAAACAGAACAAGAAGAAGACGTCACTACCAGAAGAAGCATAACACCAAGGACGGATGAGCAGACTATAAAGGATAAGTGTCAAGATATGAAGAGAGATACCCTCAATAAGAAGAACCAATATACTCAACTCCACTCTCTAGGCCAAACACACCACCAATACCAAGGTTGGGAAATGAAAGATCACTTTATGACTACCACAGGCACGAGAGCGGAGAATCATGGGAAGAAATAAAGGTATATCCCTCATTTTTAATAAGTATCTAGAAAAGAGGGATTGTCCTAAGGAGGCTACAACACCGACATGAGTATGGAAAGAAAAATAAATCATAGAAGAAGCACAGCCAGAGGGGTCAGCCACGCCATCCAACGAGCCCCAGGACAACTAAGGACATAAGGAGTCCTATTCAGAGGACTTAAACCACCGAACGTCGTGCCAAGAGGTAAAACTTGGTAGTTATCTTTTCCCTTGATTATTTAATTTCTCTAAATAGTTATTCATGTTTACACCATCTTAAAAAGAAAATAAAAATGTTCAAAACTGTTAAGCCCCATGTGGATAGACTCGTGGCATAAAACCCATAAGTATACTCGATGTGGTGGCATAAAAATAAAATAAATATGTTTTTTTCTTATAAAATAAAAATATAAAAATAGTGAGGTTATGATCCTGCTAAATAATAACATCCATTAGAGGAAGCTCAACATGATCCAGGTTAGAGATTTATGACTAACAATTAATCAGTTCCATGAGGTTATTGTCTATTTGAGCTTCACATAATTCAAGGATCAAAGGAGAACAGCAACCAGAGGACATCCTACCCACTACCAGAGTACTCTGACAAGATAAGGACCCTCAGGAACTAGTCATGCGGTTTGAATCAAGACTCACGTACACTACACCCACATACGCTGCTTCTATCTCAGAAGTACGCATCCACATACATTCACTCATTTTCATCTCCAGATCCACCCAAAAATATTCTACTCCTAATCCGGGAGAGAATAGAAACAAATATATATTCTCCTATTCCTGTTTTTCCCCGTAAAATAAATCCTCCAGTCACTTTTTCTTTATTGCTCAACAAGGATGAGTGCTCTATTCAAAAAAAAAAGAGACGAGGAAATAAAAATGGCAAGTGTCCGCCAACCTCGGAAAATAAAAAGAGAGAAAAGACAGGTAAAAATAGACAAGTCTCCGACAGTAGAATTAGGGGTACAAGATACCCACCTGAAATATATATATATATATATATATATATATATCGAGCATCTCATTCCCTTCGAAAGGTTTCAAATACGAGAAAGGTATAAGGTATATATATCTCTACTACATATAATGCACCAAAAAACATTCCTAAAGCCACACAACAAAATAACCCCCACATAACCCCCACAGTCATTATCTCTCCTAAACTTTACTAAGTACATCCAGGTTAATGCACCTAATACCCTGCCAATCTTTAAAATGAAGGGACGAGATTCACTCTAATCTATAATCTCTCTTACTCACTCAGATCCAACGGATGATATGGCTGGGATCAATCCTCATCATCATCACTCACCCGCATCCACCACGCGCGAGGCCTGACCGCGCGCGACTCCCCCCCTCCCCCGACGCCGCACTCCTCGATCTCTCCCCCGATGCCGCACTCCTCGGTCTCTCCCCACGCATGACAACCAGGGCGCGACTCCTCGATCTCTCCTCTCTCCCGCACAGACGTCGCGACTCCTCAATCCCTTCCCTACGGATGAATAAGCAGGCCACAAGTGACTCCTCTCCCCCGAGCACCGACGCCCACTAGGTCACGTGCAGCCAGGACGACCGCCTTGCCTGATCATGGCTGCCCGTGGCGGCCCGGGGCAGCAGGCGACGGGTTCCAAGGGAGCAGGAACGAGGTGGACAGAGGGCGCCATGGAGAGATGGCGGGCGGCCAGCCGGTGCCTGCACCCGGGACCCTAGCTCCCTCGCCCGATAGCTTGGATCCGGCTGAACTGCGATGCCAATATCGAACCAGCCGTGGCGGCGTACCATAACTCCGCCGAGTTCGTGCGCCGTGAACCCTGACCCGGCGCGGCGTATGCCAACAGGCCGTCGGCGGCAGCTTGCGCAGTGGACGCGCACGCGCCCACCAGCCACCACGCAGGCCGAGCCTCCACGCGCCACACGTGGTCGCCATCCGGCGAAGGCCACCAGCCACGCGCAGGCCGAGCCACCACGCGCCGCCATCCCGCGCAGGTCGGCGCCGCCATTCCGCACAGGACACCACTGGCAGCACCCCGTGCTGACCGCTGTGGCCAACACCCGCGCCTGCCCGCCAACGCCCAACCGCCCACGCCGCCCGTACGCGGGGCAATCACGCGCAGCGCACGGGCCACCCCTGCGCCGCGGCCAGCACGCACAGCGTCCGCCAAGCGCGGCCAGCACGCGCAGCGACACCGCGCGGCCTGCATGCGCCGCGAGCCAGCGACCCGCGCGGACAGCACGCACCGCCAGCACCTGTCCTGCCCCTATGCTGCCCTCCGTGAAGGCGTTCGATTTAGGCACAGGAAGAGTCGAAGCACACGCGGTGAAGCTCCTACCACCGGAGCAGGTGCACGGTGGGCAGGCAGGGGACCTGCGCTGCCACCGTCGACGTCGTTGCCACTCCCAGGTCTGCTCATATATGTTTTCATTTAGTTGCTGACTCGATGCAAACAATTGAGGAATTAAAGGATTGCTGAATACATGTGTTCTGTTGCTTTTAGTCAATTTTCTCATTCCAATTGAAAAAGGCAAAGTTGCAGTGCAGTGGAGGTTGAAGAAGCAGCAGGATGAACCACTGGGTGGAATCCAGTCAGGTGGGTACTTTATCAATTCAGTTTTTTTTACCATCATTTGTTATTTATTTTGGTCTATATATTTCCAATGTTTTGCCACTCTTTCAGCTTAACTATTGAGAAGGCTGCCATGCTCACTGACACAGTGATTGGGGAGTTTCTTAAGGTACTTATCAAGTTTTCAAACCTGCTTGGTAATTTTTAGGCGTGTCTAATTGGTTGTTGCAATCATCATCTGTTGTCATATGTCTCTTTTAAAAATCTAGGAGCTGAAGATTAAACCTGTACCTGTTGTGTCTGCATTGGTTTTGGGAGGGCCAAAAGGGTGCACATACAAGGCTCTTCTGGTGCATAGTCATATTTTTTTCTCTTGCTGAAGATCAAACCTGTACCTATTGTGCTAAATTTTTTTTTTGTTGATGGCAGATGATCGACAGATGGTGTGAAGGGAAACGAAGTCTGGTATGACCTCCTAGAAGTTTTAGTTGAATTTTGTTTGACAAATTGAAGAATTACAGGCTTACAACCATAGCTTTGTGCATTAGATTTTGGTTTTACTCATTTTGAAGATTTTTGGACATGGTTGATCTGTGCACCTCTGAGGTAGCTCTGATCTATTACATACTTAATGATTCCTGAAGGCTAGATCCTAAGGCTTCTAGAACCGCTGAAACATTAGTATTGCATAGATTATTATTTGAAAAAAATGGCTTAGTAGATACATATATGTAATCTGTTAAATAGAATGCCATATCTGTACATCCCAGTAAAAAAATGGTTGATATGTATTCTATTGCCATCTCTACTAATATGCAGGGCTGAAATAATCAAGGTTTTTCGGGTTGCCCTTGCTTGTGTTGCTACTGAATTATGTCTTCACTGAATAAGTTAACAAGTTATCTCATGATACCTTTAATGATATGAATAACTTATTTTGTGATGTTTGCATTGTCCAATGTATTTTCGGCTCTAAACAAGAATGAGCACTGAATTCCCTATAGAGAGAGTAAACTGACCCGCATACTTCAAGAATCTCTAGGAGGCAGTAGCCGTGCTGTGATGATAGCTTGCCTGGTGATTTTTCTCAATCTTTTTTTATTATGGATGTCTCATATTGTAGAACTTGGCTAATTATTTTTTGTTGTTTCAGAATCTTGCAGAATACCAGGAGTCAGCCAACACAGTAAGTCTGGCTGCTCGTTCATGTTTTGTTTTAAAAAAAACTATCACCTTTTAGCATGAATCACAGATGCCTAACTACTGCAATATAGTGCCACTTCCATACACAAGACAATGTCATGGCTTCCTCCATCAAACTGATGGGTTTGCTATATGGGAGAATTAGGAATCAGACCCTGAAAACAAAACTGTTTAGGAATCAGGACCTTTTTGTTTCAAATTTGGGAAATCTGGCCCCCAAACAAAAATTCCTTAGGAATCTGGCCTTCCGTCAGTTTGGAGGCCTAACGGTGTTAACTTTGGGGGTACAATGACCATTTTACCCCCGATACAAAAAAAGACAAGAGACAAGAGGTTTTCTCTCTTCTGTTTAGACCAAGCAAATTCTAATGCTTGAACTCAATCAGAGTAAAACTGTTGTGATGATATCATTTATTGATTTACTGTATTCCAACTTTTTAGTTAGTGTGCATCACATACATGTTTGGAAACTTTGGATATTGTGTAAGTCTTATATAACTCAACTTTGGGCTTTCACAGCTTCTAATTTGCTTTTTTAACCATGGTGCTTGCTAACAACTTCCTAATATAGTAGTTATTAATCTAAAAGGATTCATCACTTCAATCTGAAGGACAACCAAATGGGATGCTACATTGCTTTCACTGTATTGTACAGGTTCTATGACGTTGTTCTTGGCAAGTGCTAGAGCAGGTTCATTTTTATTTTTTATTTTTTTTGTTAAAGTTATCATGTAGTTCCCCCACTGCCACTGCCGGAATTGAGATTTCCTTTCCTTTCTCACTATGGCAAAAAGGTTGTGTTCTTTATCGTGGGTTGAACCGTTAGCACCTAACTATACTATGGATCAATTTGAATGATTGTTCTGCATAAACAAATGTTTGGAATAGTTGCCTAGATGTTTCAGATGAATTGTATATTTTGTTAACTACAACTTCATATCAGGCTGGCTGCCCGCGTTGACCTGGCCCACAGGCCAGCACCTGACGGTGGCACGGGTGGGAGTGAAGGAGTCCATTGGGCGGCAACTGCGCAGGCGGGAGTGGAGGAATCCATTGGGTGGCGGCAGCGGTGGGCGGTTGCAGGAGTTTGAGTGGGATTTGGTGGCCGGGGTGCTGATGGGTTCATGGTTCAACATTTAACCTTGTGCAACATTTATCTTAACATATGACCTTTAAGAATTGCCAATATTTTCTTTTATATAATTATTCCATTGTATTTTATATACCATGACCATGATTCTAATTATATATTTGGTTGTATGGCATTTAGTGGAGTTGTAATGTAATTGTTCAAAAAGGAAAATATCAGAATGTAATTTGAGAGAGTATGGGTTTGTGAAATACATTATGTGGGGAGGCATAACATTCTTCTTTTTGTTTTTGACGATATTTAAATCAATGTCACTAAAAAGGATTTCCCAAATCATATGACTCGTTTGCATTGTGATGCGTTGAGCTGTAATGGCAAATCTTTTATGCAGGGTAACCATCTTTTGGTTGTATATATTTTAGCTCTAATTTACAAATATCCGAATCTTTTATGCAGGGTAACCATCTTTTGGTTGTATATATTTTAGCTCTAATTTACAAATATCCGAATGTTGTCGTAGCGTTAGCACGGGCATTATACTAGTTCCATCAAAAGGAGCAAAAGTAGAATTAGACTTTCACCTCTGTTAATCATCATCACTACCATCATCATCATCATACACCATTCATTCGCTACACATGCACATCTTGATTTGACTTATTGACTTGTTCCTTTGGATCCACGGTTTGACTATGCAATATATGTCTTGTAAGTATGTATTCGCTATCTCCCACCTATGAGCTCCAGATATTATAAGCCTTATTAGAAGTAGGGTGAGAGAGAAGGCAATGCCACAATGCCTTATACCAAAAATACCACATATCTGAAAGAAGGGCATACACCATCAATGCCTTGGTAAGGATCCAGAAATACCACAAAGGAGAGATTTGAGAGAGACATACAAGGAATCTCTGAGTTTTATTTTGAAAATCTGCAAAAACTCCGGAGTTATAGTTGATCAAAGAGCACGAGACATGGAGTTTGACTTGACCGTTCTATCTTTCAACTACTCAAGACACAAGAGATGGTTACAAGCCCCATGGTGGAAGGTAAAATGAGTAAGTTTTAAGTCTTAATAGTTTATCTAACCCAGAGATGAGATCTTATTGAAAGCATGTGCACTTTTAAGGCATGAAAGCATTGTAGCAACTCCTGATCCATCGCTGAGTCTATCTTTGCTCAGGGACGAGCAAAAGGTAAGCTTGGGGGAGTTGTTGACAGTCCTTAAATACCAAATTCAACTGTCAACTAAACAAGGAAAAGGATCTATATGAAACCAATAACTAGAAATAGGGTTTATACTACAAAAATTCCACGAGTTTTGGTGAATGTCTGTTTCTGTAGGGGGTTATCAGGAAATATGGAGGAAAGGCCCACATGTAAGGTTTACATAGAGATAATTATCATCCGCAGGAAAAACAATAGTCTAGAAGGGTCAAGAAGACGCGGGAAGAAACGAGAGGGCCAGCGGGCCCAGGGGTAGGGCGCCCGCCCTACCCCCTGGGGTGACCGCCCTAGGGCAAGGCCCAATCACAGTCCACCTCGCGGATCCCCCCTCCACCACCTTTGAGGTTGCATCTAAACCCTCCATTAAGGTCGGTTTGATCCGACGACCGACGTTCATTTGAGTAGGCTATATAAGGAAGGCCCCTCTAACCCTGAGGAGGAGACACAATTCATTATTCATTATTCATCTCAAGAGGAGAGTCCCCTGATCAAGCCCTAGATCCACCACATCAACTAGATCTCTAGTTTAGCATAGCTACATAGGATTAGAACTAGAAGGAGTCAATCTTCGATTGGTTTCTGGATTTGTCAAGAGGATTCTAGGTAACTCTCTTCTAGTTCTTCATTGTTCATCATTTGTTCTTCAGTATTATGAATATGACTTTGCTCTACTTCATTATATTGATTATGACTTTACTCTATTTGATTATGTTCTCAATTATATTGTTCTTAGTTTATTATGATTATATACTTGGCGTAGTGAGATCTGAATCATATTCATGTCTAGGATCATATAGCGTTTATCCATCAGTACTATGGGTAAATGATAGATATTGTGTAGGTGTGGTGCCTAGACCGTATTTATCTGCGATTATACCCTATATTCCGGATCAAGAGGTAGATCGCGGGAGTGACAGTCCTGTTGAGTCCTTTATAGTCCTCCTCCCATTTATAGGGCAGGCAGAGCGAAACCATTATGGGGAAATGATTGCTATGTTTCTCATCTTCCTTAGTAATCTCACTATGCATGATTATAATCTTATCTCGCCATGATTGCCAAGTATAATTGCACTAATCATAATATTCTAGACTGTATAGTTAGAATAACATAGGAAATATTCTTGTAGTTCATCATAATTCCATGCTAATGACTTACTAGAATATATGTTGAGGTGTTTATCATTATATTATGTGGCTATATATGCTAATCAATATATTTATCTTTTGTAACGATTCATTCATTATCTATATTTTATGTGACACTTACCCTGTATTGAGAGAGATAGATGGAAACTCTCCATGACACATGCAGTGATACTCATTAGTCATTTATTCCTTAGCATTCCCTTCCCAGAGGTAAAAATATAAATAACGACACCTGGAATACTCCTGGTTAAAATGCTACTTCGGTATAGTCTGTGTGCTTGCAGAAACACATTTATATATTTAGGAGCAATTGCATATTTCAATACCACATCTCTCTGCCATGCTGGGGATGACAACTCGGCTTAAGTGGCATGAAAGGTGGTTAACCATTTTCGGCGTCGTTATCAGAAATAGAAATTAATCTACTTTTGGTAACGACGTTAAGAGATGTCAACAAGCTTGTTGTCATACACTTTTGTAATTGGAGGGGTCCGCCAACCTGTTCATCAACCTCCATAACTCTCAACCTGCTTGTCATACTTGAAGAGTCTCATTTGTTGTGTAAATATATTGTCGTGTCACCAAAACCCACTTTAGGGCTTGATTGCACTTTCACCCTCTCGCCGGTCTAGGCCCTGGCTCATATACATGACCACACACGCACAACGGGCACACACTACACTAGACAAGACACATTGACCCTTGATCACCATGATGAACTTGCTGTCACCAGGGCTGGGAGCCGACATTGCACCACCACAGCGGAGCACGTTCCTGGTAGACCGGACATTCCGTGGCCAAACCGATTAGACCCCCAGCATCACAAAGACCATGCTGAAGCCCCCGACTAGATGGATGTGACCTATACGCCCCAAATCCTTTTGGCCGCATAGACCAGCGGCGTGGCCATGTCCACCGAGCTCGTTGTCGTGACCGAGATGCTCGGGAAGCCTTGGGGCTTACCTGAATGATTTATCGCATTCGCCCGAACACATGGATGACCAAAACACGAACCAAGCCACATGGAGAGACCGCCATCACTCCATCTGGAAGCACCGGAGACACGCCGACCTTGCTCGCCATCGCTAAGAGCCTTGGGAAACTCAGGTGACCTCACCAGCGAACGCACCCTAGCCCTATGACCACTAGGTGACAAGTCGTGGCGCCAATTGAGATCCAAGACAAGCTCACGCACCGGACCACGCTGTCCTGACAAGCCCCATCTGCCACGTACCTCGCTAGAGTTAATTGGAGCCAAACCATGTTGATCTGAGCCTACCATGGTGTTCTCCATGTGTGTGCTAGTGTACAAGACCCTCTAATGTGACCTTGAGCCATAGGTGGAAGCTCCGAGGTACCTTGACACTAGAGGAGCGCTGTCGGCCGGAGCAGAGGGGAGAAGAAAGAAGGGGAAGAGAAAGAAGATATGGAGTAGAACTGGTTTACCTACACCACGAGACTGACCCATGGACGACCCCTACGTACATCTATGGTGCACGGTGCACCAGTGCGCGCATGATGGCGGACTCCGGTGGACCCAGTCCAGTGAACCGATAAGAGGAAAAAAGGGAGAATGCACCCGGTTCACATGAGCTGAATTTGTGGTCCAGTAGACCAGGAGGGCGGGTGCACCATAGACCCACCCTGTGAGCCGAAGCACAATATGAGCCCACTAGGGCTACGTGGCGCAGCCATAGAGCAACACATGGTGGACCTGGCCCGACCCAGATCCGGTCCTACTCGGCCCAAGACTAGGCCCATTCGGCCCAGGAGCGTTGACCTAGTGTGATAGAATTTTCCAAGAATAGGGCCCACTTGCCAGGATTATTGTCCATCCAACTTTAATCCCAACAAATTGTCCATGTTTTAAAAGATTCATCAGGTGTCGTCGGCTTAAACCGAGTCATTCACCTCTCTTCAAGTAGGATCCACATTAAAGATATTGCAGAAGTGAACTTGTAATTAATTAAATTTCAGAGTTTTACACAGGTAGCGGAAGTCTTACAAAGTTATATTACAAACTATAGTTTTGAACCATAACTTAAGTGTCATGCTACATCAAGCCAAGTGGTAAAAGACAACCAAACCAGGAACTCTGCCCAAGAGTCACACAAAGACTGGTCTTCAAAGACAACAACCACGGTCATACAGCATGAAGTTGTACCCATTGCACTCGGGACTTCATTTGCATCAAGGGTTAACAAACCCTGAGTACGGGAGTTGTCAACAAGTCTTACCTAACAAATAAATTATGGTGAATATATAACAGTATGCAAGTCATAAGATTCAAGGTAGGGTTTTGCAAGAATCAAGAGTTTTGCATAAATGAGCATTTATAAAGACAATTGAAATCAATTTAGTTCCCATAAACAGTTACTCAAGTATTGATTGCAATTATGATCGATAATGAGGCAATAAACCATATCCAGAAGGAATCATCACATATCTAGTTTAAGTTTCATTAACTACGATGCAAAAGACAGGGTTATGTTTCCATATCCGAGAAACACGATGATTCGAACCAGTTAGACCCAGCTGGGGCTTCCCAACCATACAACATATATAGCATTCCCCAGATCCTCCAGCCAAGACTGGGGTTCCGCCACCCGAGAGCACAGTACGCCTCCACCCGACTCCACAAACTAGAAGGGTGCACACTACTCTCACCATCTCTCCACTCACAGTGAGGATTAACCATTCTTAAGACTAGAATAGCCGGAGTCCAGCCTCCTAAAGTATGTGATCAGTACTCCAAAGTCACAACCCTTGGACTTTAACAATGGACGGTCCCTAATGACACAGGCAGAGAGAACCCGCTCACTAGATATCCATATCTGATGGCTCCCAAACTCCGTGTCTGCCCGGTCCCGATTATTACTTCCATCATCCATCATTTCCTTTTTAAGACATAGCCGTTTGCTGCAGTAATCCGCTATTCTTCTCAAAATTTGAAACATTGCCGAAGCAATCATGTTATCACCTATTCTCGCAGATGACAGGAAATCATCTGACTCTATTGGTCTAAGCATTACTAAGCAACATAAAGTATCATTTGTATTTTAAAACGGGGTCAAGGTACAAGAATAAATAATTCAAGGTAAGGCTATGCATCAAGTAGATTTGTTTGAATAGTGTTAGTATTTCTTATGACTATTGGATAAATCCGTAAGCGCACAGATTATACCGTTGTAGCACTTCACCCAGGAGTATTCCAGGGTATCGTAATTTATATTCTCCCAAGGGAAATCGGAGCAAGAAATGATAATAAAAGAGAGATCCTAGAGATCACCTCAGCTTAGTATCAACTAGTGTAAGGGGGTAATCGAAATAATGATAGGAAGGTGATGATGTAACAAACCAAGATAAGATAAGTAAGAGATGACTAGTGAGTATAACTATGTGGGAGGACAACGAGAGAGTAAAAGGGTTCCTATGATTCCAACTCTACCCTTGTGGATTTAACTATGGCACACAATTGATATGAACATCGATTGATTTCTCAATACAAGTATGCTAGGCAAGAGGATAGATCAGTAGGAGGGCAAAACTCCTACCGGACCGCACTCTCCTTTTATGGGGGCCTTATCTTTTAAGAACTTGCCTAAGAACACGTGGTGGAATACAAAGACTAGACAAGGCTATCACTCTCTTGCTAGCTACCACAAACAATCCGTGCAACAAGCGATAACCAAAGGTAAGATTAAGTATAAGCACCACGCTTACACCTATTCTCACTACTCTAATCGTGTATACGACAACTAAAGCACCCTATGACAGGCGATGATCAAATACAGGAAAGGACACAAGGATCTCAATCTAGTTTATAACAACTAAATGACAAGATAAACCACAACAATACTATAGCAAGTATAATATTGCACAAATTAAAGACTAAGTAAAGTACAGAAGGAATATTGCATAAATAAGTAAAGTCTTACAAAAGAGGAAAGATACAAGAGCTTATACCAGATTCTCCAGGAAGACAATATCCGGAAATCCCGAGCCAAGCTCAACTCAATTCTAACTCCCACACTAGAGAACACCACTAGACTAATATCCACTTGAGAACAAGAGTGGCTTGTATGGATTACATCATGACTAGAGAGGGGGTTTGAGCCTCTATTTATAGTGAGGGGTGGAGTAGGGGCTACTCCATCGCCACGTCTAGATGCTGGTCCCACCTGTCATCTGGCTTGGTTGTTTCTTCAGAGTTGTTTTGTCATGTTGTTCTCTTTGATGTGGGCCCATGGAACCATGTGAGTTACATAAGAGCCGTTGGGAGAAAGCACAGAGTGATCCAAGGGTTGAGATCCACTTTGGAGTGCTTCTCCTGAATGATGGCTAGAGGGGAGAGCTGGTGGGCCCCATAGGAGGTTGGCCGACCCCCTATGTGGGTCCCACTGGCTCTCCTTTGCTCCATTTCCTCATTCATGCAATCAAATACTCATGGGCATGTGGAACTTGTTATTTTATAAAAAATGATCATGATATGATTGTTTTGTCCTTGATCCTGAGTTTTGTTGGCAGCATTTTAGTTGTATAAAAGTATGTCATTCTTGGTACCAACTAGATCCCCCAAGCTTAACCTTTGCTCGTCCCGAGCAAACAATCAAACTTAGCCTCGGTGGATCAGGAGTTGCTACTATGCTTCATATTTCAAGAGTACTAAATCTACAACAATCATACTTCTCTTTTGAATGGAAAAACTAGCAATAAAGACTCACTGATATTACCTTAGTCCTCTATGGGGCTTATAGCTTTATCCTTTGTCTTGGGGGTTGAGAGATAGAACAACTTGACTTGAGCACTATTTTTCTCATTCTTTCACAAGTTTCATATCAGAGGTTTTGTAAGGTTTTCTAAAAGAAAGACTTAGTGTTCCCATATGGTATTCTCGAGTCGCTCATATGGTGTATGATTCCTCACCAAGGCACATATCAAAGTTTGCCTTCTTTTCATCCTATCTCTAAGGCTTATGTGGAGCTGTAGGTAGGGATAAAAGATGTAGCAAACTTACCTTGCATATGTTGTAATGTCAAATTCCGGATCCAAGGAGAGAAATTCATACTCTTAGATCAAGATGTGCAAGTGTGTGGAAACATGGTAATTGATCAATACTCCTCTATATGATCTCTCTTTCCTAATTGATAAATTTGAGACATAGCTATATTTTCTATGAGCTTTGAATTGCTCATTATTTTTCTAAGACTTGGGACCTTCATGTGCCCCTATTTTTTAATTTTGCATAGTCTATGTCTCATTTAAGAGTAGCATACTAGAGAGAATTTCTATTAGAACATAGAGTATGAACTATGTGGAAAATGTAAGGCATGTTTTTGCGTACTTCTAGTATAGAAGCAGCATGTATATGTGGCGTGTACGTGATCTTGATCTTGCGAGCATGATAAATCTCTCAACAAGGGTCACAAAACTTGACCAAACTCAACACAAAGCAAACAACTTATGTATAAAGCTTATATCATGTAAGAGCATATATGGCTTTGGTAGAAATTTTTACCATTAAGGAATAAAAAGTGTTTTATTATTTTAATAAATAAAACTCCGATAGTCATTCTTTCTTAGAACAATTTTATAGCAGCTCTTATCTTATTATATCATGTCTCACAACAACTTAGACTTAGTTACAGCATTTGCAACCCACAAAAGTTTTAGGCTCATGATGGTGTCTTCTAAGCTAAGTAATACATACTTAGAGAAATATCAAGTTGTAAACTAAGTACTAGAGAAACATTTAGCAGAGCAACTATTCATCATTTCCATAAGGGATAAATATTCATGGTACATGTGAGAGTAGAGATAAGTCTTTTATTGTTTTTATCAAATTCAAAAAAAAATTTAATGCTGAGAATTAAAATGCATAATTAAAATGCTGAAATTAAAAGTGCGGAAATTAAATACAGAATTATAATACTGGAAATTAAAAACTTACATTAGTAGAGAGGGAAATGCATTGGATTCATTCCCTGTTGGGCGTAAAACATAGCCCATTGCTGGGCATTGTGATCTCTTATTGCTTGAACCCGCTGCTGATTTTGGACCGCATTCTGGTAGAGAGCTTCATGTTTCACTCATAGCTCACTCACTTGATTAGTGAGTAGATTTACGTCATGACGGAAATCATAGTACTCTCTTTCCTGTGAAGAAGCAAAAGAGAACCGTGCACTTTGGGCACGTGACGATGATCTCTGGAATCCTCCGCTTGAGCTGGAGAATTGCATGGCACTAGTGGACTCATCTTCCTCATAGTCTGGTCCTAAGGATGTGCCTTCTTCTTGTGTAGCATATGCCATGCTACGTGCCACCCGTTGACCTGCAAAACTCCTACGTCCTTCTTGGGTGTCTGCATTCAAGGTTAGTCGCCTACACCTATACAGTTTAAGTCTTTCACAGGGAAGTGGAATCCTGAGTGTAGGGTCACTCACATATAGATGAGAGAACTATTTGGTCCATTAGCCAACATGTGTCCTTGCACAAATTAAGCCATTTCTAGAACAGCCCTAGGTGTGTCTAGGAAAAACTGATAATCATCAAGCTGGGCCAAGTTACGCATAAATTTGGTGATCATGGATGTAAACTCAAAGGGCCCGTTTCTTTTAAAGGCGGAACACTAGTGATCTACCATGGCTCTAACAGGAATAACAGGAATCTTATTTACCATGGCAAAAAGTATTCTTAGCTCATTCTCTGTTACAGTTCTTACATCATCTCTAGGGAACAAGGTTATTCCTATCCAACAATGCATGAAACGTAGCGTGGGATTATGAATTTCACTTGTTCGTGGGTATCTAGCATTGTCTTTTCCAGTAATTAGTTTCCAAAATTCATGTCTATTATACCCCTGGGTAGCATGTTCAATATTAACAACACATTTTTCTCTACACCCAAGAACAAGGCCGAACTCTTTCCAGGTAAAAGTAAATTGATGATTAAGCAACCGGAAAGTAAGTCTTTGTGCATTTGTGTTTACCGTGCTTAGAAATTCTAGAGTTAAAAGCTTACTCCCTGAGTCTCTAGAAACATCCCAAAATTCACTAGTCCACCCTATAGCATTAACAACTTCAACAAACTCTATGTCTAATCCCATTCTTGCTAAAAGGGTAGGATCAATTACCTTGGTGTGCTCATAGTCACGTACCTTTAATTTGTTGAAGGTGGTCATCTCATGAGGTGTGAGCTGGATGTCGGTTTCAGGATTGGTGACCCGTGATGATTGATCTTCCGATATATCGGTCGGTTCGTAATGACCGGCACTAAGATATTCTTGCTCATAATCACCATGGCTAGCACTGCTAGCCATGATTTCGGTGGCACCCGAACCTTGTACTGAATCATACCTTGAGTGGTGCCTTGAATCAATTGACATGATCTCTGTGTCTTGAGATGAGCTTCCTCCGTGGGAGTTTTTGGAAGAACTACCACTAACCGCACTACGTGCCTTCTTGAATGCCTTTTTGAAGGACTTATTGGCTAATGATCGTACCCCTTTCCTTGATTAGCGATGAGGCTTATCAAAGAAAGATGGTAGGGATTTTTAGCTCGTGGCTTTGCTGGATGAGTGTGTGTGCTTTGGATGGGGTTCTTCTGCGTGTGTACATATAGCCAGGAGATAGGGGAGTGCTAGGTGCACTAGGGCCAGGTCGACCGACCCCCTATGTGCTCTCTGAGTGCATTATTTTAAAGGGTAGTTGAGCATAGACGAGATGCCAGACATGGATGGGATTGGAGGGGTCTTCACTGTGTCGGCCGACTGCCCCCTTGGATGCTCCGGTGGTGGAAATTGCACCATGCCAAGTTGAATGGTAATGGGGAGCAAGGAAATGACAAGAGACATTTGGCCATGTCGGCTAATTAAGCAAAAGATGCTCCATCCTTTGGCTTGAGTGATTAGAGAAAAGGGATGAATGGCATGGTCATTTGCTGATGTTTCATGATCTAGGAATCAAGGAGATGATAGGAGAGTGGCTCCTAGTGATTAGTGATACAGAGAGATATGCTTTGGCAAGGTATAGATGAAGTCTCGTGAAGGATCTTTCGCACAGGCATTGGTATGTGAGTGGTGAGAGAGAAAGTGGGGAACAAGGAGAGGATGGGAGGAGTCAAGGCCATGTCGGCCGATCACCTCCTATGGCCCCTAGCTTGGTTTTTAGTGCTCAGGCACAAGGCATCTCGAGGTAGAGAAGATTAGAGGGGAGTGAGTCCAAGGCCAGATCAGCCGACCCCACCCTGACCTCTAAAGGTCCTAGCTTTTTGACACTAAGCTAATTACACATCTTACTATGCAATGCAACTTTCGTGGATGAAGACAGATTTAAAGTTTTAAGGGTTAAATTAGTTTTCATAGTTTATTATGACTAAGCACGATTATGTTTTGAAACTAACAAGAAAAATGATCATGCAATGAAAAAGATTTAAGGAATTTAAAAGGAAGTGAAAAGGAAATCTTACCTTTTTGTGAAGCCATGATTTCAATTGGTGAGATTAGGACCGTCCTCCTCACTTGCTCGTCGGGTTTGCTGGCGTGGTTTCGGCGGTGGAGCAGTGCATGGCTTGATCACCTTCTTCCGCCATACCCGTTTGGGTTTCGCCCTAGATTTGCCCCTGTGGCAACACTCAAAAAGTGTTGTAATAGACAAGAAAAGTGTTGGGAGGTGTTGCAGGTCTTGCGTGGCAAAAGGCTTGCGCCACATTTGGCTTTGCGGTGTTGCAAATGTTTATTAGAATTGCAACTCCTGAAGTGTTGCAACCTAATGTTTTACCACGTTTGAGGGTGCGGCAACATCAACTAATGCAACCCCTTAGGTGTTGCTGGACCTTGCAATAGCAACATGTCCATGTCGTAGCAATTGATTTAATCGCAACGAGTATAGCAAGGGTAGCAAAAGGACTATTTAACAACAATAAAAAAGTATGGCAACATGGACACTTGCAACATTGAAGTTTTGGTTTCTATAAGGTGCAGTCTGTATTGCTACGCATTTAGAGTGTAGCCAATAGGTTTATGTCATAACAGTAAACAGTTGTGGCATTATGTGCAATTGCAACTCTCAAGTGTTAGTGGCTATAAGGTGGGTCCTCTATTTCCACACTAAATTTGGTTGCAAATATTCAATTTTACAACGCCGTTTGTTTGGTACCGTCAGGTAATATTACAGCGCCATTTAAAAATTCAAAAAACAATAATTAAAATGGGAAAATTAAGAGATTAGAGCCACTTAATGAGAATAGACAACCATTCATTAAATACACGACCCATTGTAATAATAGTATGTCGTATCACAAAGATAAATGGTCTCCTAAAAGACTTTGAAAGATAACAAAGTTTAAATTTGCTACCCTGCTTCATGACATCTCAAACTTGAAGCACTCCTTTTTTGTATCAGCTCTCTACTAGAATTGTAGCCTTCCTAGACGTGGTAGCACACAACTTCTTGTCGATTTAGAAATGCTTCAGCTCATCATGTCATGACCCAAAACACTCTATCAATTTGCATCTTCCTGCATAAAATGTTACAGTCATCATAAATGTAGTGCTTTTATTCGAACATGAAACATAATTTGTTTTTTATGACAATTATAGCATTGAAGCTTACATTCAGTTCGTTTTGTTTCCTGCTGCTCGCTTCTTGTTACTCACATTCAGGTTCATTAAATTGAATCAGTAAAATGAGAACAAAATAGGGAGAAGCATACCTTGACAGTGATAGTCAGACTTATAAATCATGTAGTAGTTAGTGAGCACCACGGCGTTCTACTATCAGTCTAAGGAAACGAGAAACAAAATCATATGACATTGTCCATGTGCAAATGTAACCAAGGTATTTGTTTGTGCAAGTTGAATTCCATAGAAAAACATGGAGGTTGAAGCTAGCATGTGCAGATAAAAGGAAAAAATCTATGTATTCGCGCTAAGTCGCTGACCAAACTTGAACCGATGCTAAAGTTCACATAACGCAAAAATTATAGAATTAAGGCCCAAACACTACTACCCATTCTTAAGGTGTTGGTGACTGGATATTTATTTGCACAATTCCTATGGAAAGTTGCAAAAACGACACTTCTAAATTCACCAAAGGAGTTAGCCAGCTTTTCCTAGTTAGAAGCATCTGAAGTGGACAAGTGACTCAAGGATTGCAATGGTATCTAAATAGAAAAGAAAATAATTAAATCACCTAGATATGCAATTTTTTATGTCATATATATCATATTGTTGGGAGAGCTAATAATCTGCATTTTTACATACCACTACCGTATGCCTTTGTCCATAGAAAATTCAGTCTAGCGCCGCACAAATGAAATGAAGAGCTGACCATAGTTTAGAGGGAACATAGAGAGGCCTTAACTGTGCTTGTTCAGCTCCATGTGGCCTCAATTGGTCCATTTAAACCCATCACCCTGCACCACCACGAATCATGTTAGTTTCATGCTACAGCTCCATGTGGCCTCAATTTAGTTTAGTAAAATTTCCTAAATTCCATAACAGAAAAACTATATAATTTGTCATTCAAGTCAACTGCATATGGCAGTGCATACACAAAAAAGGGCTCAGCTTTTGGCATATGAATCTAAAAAAACTAGATGCTACTATCTAAAAAAGGCCTCAGCTTTTTCCTATTGTTGTTTTGTCACAATTGCATTGACAAGCCTTCTTCCTAACTAGCAACAGATAACGCCTATCTAGTAGTAATCAAGATAGAGATGGTCCTGCAAAGATATTATTTTGTTTATATGTAGGTTTCAACAGATTTTTTTCAAGAAGCATCAGAGCAACATGAAAAAAAAGTCTCTTCTGGCACCATCTGAAAGCAATAGCTAATTAAGTCATGTTTGTGTTCGAACTCAGAAGACATCAGTAAGAAAAAAAAAATAGTTTGAAGGTTGTGAATTGGTAGTCACAGCAATAATTTCTTGGAATCCACATCATCCAATGGAAATAAGTTCCTAAACAAAACAAAAAACTGATCAGCCATTTAATATCATGAAGAATAGTTTCAACAGATTTTGTATAAGACTGGAATGAAAAATTTAATGTCGCGGCCAGCAGCAGCACAGCAAGCACCACACCTCATGCAGGTTCATGCTCCTGCCAGAGCATCACTGCAAATAGACCACAAGCAAAGTTTACTGGGGGCTGCTCACAGCCAACCGACCAAATCCTGGTGTTGCCCCTACAGCTTCCTATTCCTGGCTATTCCGACAGCTTGCATCAATCAAGCTAAGGAGACATCTAAACCTGCACAACCATCCAAGCCAAATTGGTATTCATCTGAAGGTGGTAAACATTTAAGATTTTAATTGATTGATATACAGTATCCACGCACAAGATCAATAGCTTCTTCAACAAAACATGGATGGGGCAAAAGGACACCTATACTTAAACCAAAGCCCCAACATCAGAGACAAACCAATAAAAAAAATCAAATTCCATGTGTAGGAAATAGATCAAACGATACATTAGCTACCACAACGACAAATATCATCGAAGTTTAAGTGCCATGTCCAAATATCATAAACTGCAAAGGTCACCAATACGCCATAAGGGTAGAAGAATAGTGTTCAGTTGACAAATTCATCAGAAATGCATACAATCCATCATATCTAACACATAAAAGCAAAAATCTGGGAAGGTACTGGAGTGGTACTTTATACAGTACATGGAAATCTGGCATGTTTCATTGCAGAATACTGAAACATCAACCTCAAAAGTACATTCTTCAGGAAACAAACAGAAAACTGAACATGAAACTTGCCAGATTGTTGTGCCATGGCGGCGGCGTTGGTGCTGCTTCTTCGATGCTATGACTCCGTGCCGCTGCCAGCTGCCTCTAGAACCGCTGCCGCCATCAGTTCGTCGCCCCGCTCGAAGCCATTGTCGCCCCAGTCACCTCCGCGCGCCGCCGCCGAAGGGCACGGCTGCCACCACCGTCGGTCTCTCCTCTCGAGTCTCGAAGCCGCCGGCCCGACGCGGCCGCCGAAGGGCACAGCTGCAGCCGCCGCCGCCGTCTCTTTTCTTTCGGAGCTGGAGAGAGAGCGCTCCAAAGGATAGAGTGGAAACTGGGGAGAGAATGAGTGCTGCCTAGGGTTACGTATCATCTCTGGTCCAGTCGCAGATCTCCGCTGCGAACCTCACCCGCGACTGTCAAATGAGGGGCGTGGGCGTCCTGCTACTCAAGGCGCCAATGGCGCGCGGCCACGGCCACGGCCACGACTGGAAATCAGAGGCAAGGGGTAAGCCCCTACAACTATTTGATAGTAACTATGGATTCCATTCTATTAAAATTTCTAAGCTATGCTTTACCCGACAACGGCGCCAGAAATGCTTGTTGTTATTTCTAATGGCTATTAGATAAATCCGCAAGCGCACAGATTATACCATTGTAGCTGTTGACACCAAAGGTGACAAACGGAAAAAGACCGCAAGCGTACGGTTGTCAAGTGTAGCTTTCACCGGGAGTATTCCAGGTATCGTATTTTCCTCAGGGAATGAGAAGTGAGTTAAGTAGGAATATGGTTATGTCTTATGATGGATCAAGGGAGACTATGATAACTGGGTAGAGAGGTTCGATATAGCAAAGATATCTAACAAGGGATAGCTAGTTATACTGGCTTTATCAGCCATTCTCTTGCAGAAGGCAATGGGATAGATCAGAAAGAGAACAAAACTCTAACCAGACCGCGCCATCAAGTTGTATTGAAGCCCTACCTTTTAAGAACTTATCTGACACGCGTGGTGGAATACAAAGACTAAATAGAGCTATCACCTTCTACTAGCATCCACAAACAATCCGCGCGATAAGCGGTTTACAAAGGTAAGATCTAGCTTAGACACCACGACTACACTAATCTTACTACTTTAACCTTGGCCTAAGATTAAAACACTTTACTCAGAGCAAAGCGATGATCAAGCGTGAAAAGTTGTATAATAGCTAAACCAGATATAGAATACTGAATACTATAAAGAACTCAGAAGAAGTCACTTACAAGTGCTAAACTTACAAGAGACTCGCATCCGCTGAGAAAGAACTCCGGAGAAAATTCCCGACAGACCTGGGGATTTCTCCAGAAGAAGTCCCTCACTCTCCTCCAACTAGCATAACACTATTGAAGAGCTCCGCTAAGAGACTAGAGAGTAGTATTTCTCCAATGAGGCATGAATGAGAAGGGAGCTCTAGGGGTCTATTTATAGCTAAAGGTAGAGTCTAGTGCCATGTTAGCGATCCGCGTCACTTCCATTATCCACCGTAGGATCCAACCGACTTCAGAACCGTCATAGGATGAAGGGTGATGATTTCCACCATGTGGGGAGTGAGTGAGGCGGTTGAGGGGGTTGAAACCGCCATAGGGACGGTCGGCCGACCCTCCTACTGGCCTGTGGGCCCCCTCTGCTCCTCTTGGACGGTGTCCCACTAGTCACGGACCAAGTGGAGGCCTGTTGGGCCCACCTATAGGTCGGCCGATCCCCCTATGGGGTCTTTGACCCACCTTTGTCTCTTGGCTTCTGGTCCTACTTGTCATATGTGTTGGATGCTTGTTCTGGTTGATTGTCACGCTTATATCCTTGATGTGGGCCCATGGATCCTCATGATGTGAATCTGAACCGTTGGTAGGAAACACACTTGGATCTAAGGGGTAGAAAGTGTTCTGGAGGGTGTTACATGGATCATAGGGGCTTGGGAGGCCTAGTGGCCCCACAGGGTGGTCGGCCGACCCCCTAAGTGGGCCCACTAGCTCTCAAAAGCCCCAATTTGTCATTACTTGCATCAAATAGTCAAGGGACATGTGGAACTAGTTATTTGACACAATATGTTCAGGTTAATCTTGTTTTCCTTTGAATATGAGGATGCTGACGGTATTTTGATGGTGACAAAATAGCTCGTAATTACCGTCAACAAGATCCCCCATACTTACCTCTTTGCTCGTCCTCGAGTAAAGGTTAAGAGATAACAAGACTATGATATTCAAAGTATAAAGCAAGCATAAAGATTCACTCAATGCATTTTGTCATACCAATGGGATATGTGGTATTGGCTAACATATATCCTTGAGAAGTTGAGAAATGGAACAGCTCTCAAGGAAAAGTCATCTTCCCCATTTCATATTTTAGTACTTGTAGTTTTTGATAAATTTTTCAAAAGAAATCTCATAAGTCAACTTACTCCTCTTATAGCACTCTAAGTCACTCAAAGTGTATGATTCCTTAGCAAGGCATAAAGAGGTTGCCTTCTTTGTATCTCCCTATTTCTAAATGGCTTATCTGGAGCTTAGGTAAGGATAAATAATGTAGCAAACTTTCATCACTTATATTGTAAAGTCAAAACAAGGATCTAAGGAGAAGAACATCATAATCCTAGATCAAGATGTGCATGTGTGTGGACAATGGTATTGGACTAACATGTACTCCTTAACTATGTATATGATCTCTCTAACTTTAGGATTACTTGAGACATGGCTATCATCATCAGATTTTTTTTATAATAAAGAGCTTTGCTCATCATCATTTTTTTTCATTTATGATAGCCATATATCTTTTTGACAAATTTAGAGAGAGATCATAACATTTATTTCTAGAGTATTTATTGGATGAACATGGATCATGTAAATGAAAGGCATGTTGTTGCGTACTTCTAGTGTAGAAGCAGCGAAAATATGTGGTGTGCACGTGATCTTGATCTTTCAACTATTTGACATACTTCTCAACAAGGATCACAAGGTTTTACCAAACTCAAAGTAATTACAAGAAGCATATGAAGAAGGTTTTGGTCATGCAAAAGTATTTATGGCTTTGGTAGGATTTTTTCTCACTATAGAGGAGTAGTGACATTATGGTTTTATGACATTTTCAAAAATTAATCTCCAAAAACTTTAAATAGGAAGGGTATGAATCATGAGCCTACACTATATCACATTAATCAACAACTTAGTCCATATGATCTTCCTATCAAAGAATTTTCCCACTAGCATAAGCAAAAAGCAAGAATTTGTCTTTATGACGCTTTTGCCCTTTAAATGTCATAGATCATGTCACTTTTCAAAATTTTAATTTTGGATACGATCTTCTTGTTTTATTCAATATTGAAAGGAAATTAAACTAAGTGATGAATTTCATGAATAAATCATTTTTATTTTTGAAAGGAAAAATGAGTAAACAAGTGAAAAAGCATAGATGAAAAAGGGAGAGACGTGGCAAACCAGTCAGACTAGACGTTTGAACTTGAGTGGATGCTGGCTGGTGGGCCCGGGCCATATGAGCACGGTCGGCCGACCGCCCCCTGGGGCTGTTTGGCCACTTTGATCTCTGCATTTGGATCCCTTACCTCTGAATATTGCTCTTCTCTGTCTGTTCTGAATTTTGGCCTCCAAAGTGCATCGGTCGATGCACAAAAGTGGTCGTTTCGGTCCAACTTTTTTGTGGAACGTGTTATGAATGTGTTATGGTTCAATGGCCGAACTGGTGTTTTGACATATTGGAGTGTTGACAAGCCCCATACTTGTTACGAGGCCTACTGAAATCAGTGACAAACATATCAAATGCAGGGGCTCTGCTGGGCAAAATACCAGCAGAACCAAAACTTTTTTATTCAATTCAAATTTTCTTAGGCACATGTTACATTGATGAAGGGAAATTGAAAAGATTGGAAAATAAATCTAAGTGCCTAACTTATTAGTGGACTAGTGATCTATGGAGATGGAGGGGCAAAGAGATCCTCTCTCTTGATTGCTTGGGCCAAGCGCTTGATCTTCGCATTAGTGCATTGAAACTGTCCTCTAAATCCAAGCGCGCCATTCTTTCCTCTGCTGCCCGCTCTGCTAACTTAGTATTACTCTCCCTAAGCCTAGCGACTATGCGCAGCAGCTTCTCCATGTCACCTTCTTCATCTTCTTCCTGGAACTGGCCTGCAGGGCCGGAGATGGATGGCAGGTTGCTAGTCCATCGGATCGACTTGCGAGACTCCTCTGTCTCAAGGGATCTGCGTGTCTCCCTCCGCTCCTCGGAGGTGAGAGGAGGGATGAGCACTTTGCCTATCCCCGGTCCACCATGAGCCCTTTGAAGGCGCATCCAAGTCGGCGTTGATTGCGAGTACGAGCTAGTGTTGCCCACACTCGTGTCGCCTTCGGTGGTGGAGACGATGGCCTTCTTCACCCTAATTGGCTGCTGGTCGGCCTTTTGGGAGTTACTGGACGCGTCGCTGGCTTGTTCAGGTTGTGGCGAGGAGACATCGATCGGGCGATGCTCTGCATCCTCTTTGAGCTCCAAGCCACGATCGGCTGACCCCCCCTGGGGTGGTTGGCAGCGTGGGCGGCGGTGCCATGGCAAGAGGGGCGACGTCAAGGACCTCGATGGCCATGGCGTCGGTGTTGATGAAGTCTTGGACCTTGGAGGGGCTTCCATCCATGGGGATGAGTGGCATCTTGCCATTGTTCCTTGGTAGAGCCATGGTGGTGATTAAGGTGGGTGTAAATTAAAGGAGTGCAAGGAGTGGTGCTGGTGCTGCTAGTTGTGAAGGAAAACAAGGTTGAAGGAGGAGGAAGAAGGAGAGGAGATTAAGAAGGAGAAACCCAACGTGCAGGGCCTTCGTTCTCGCTTGGATCGCGATGAAACCGAAGGGAACGCTGGCCCAACGTTCATGTGCAATGGGAACTTTGAACGAGTTCGAATCACGGTCGACCGATCGCTTTTTGAAAGCTATGGTCCGATCGAGCCAGGTTCTGATCTTGTTCGGGTTAGGTGAGTCAAGGTGGGAAGTTTCGGGCTGATTGGCCCAAAACAACGGTCGGCCGACCACCTTTAGAGGCCAAATGGGCCGACCTTTTTTGAGGGGGGAGTCAAGGCTAAGTCTAGGCTATTTCTGAGGTCATTCTTGTGAAAAAATTAAAACATGTAGATTTTATTTCTAAATGGGATTAAGAACAAAATCTATCATATCAATTTCTTGTTCAGAAATTTCATGCTCATGGAAAACTTAAGACGTTGGCCATTTACCTTAAAGATTTTGCCGTCATCATCCTGGAGTGTGATTGCTCCATGAGTCGCGGCGTTGACGACGAGGTATGGCCCTTCCCATTTGCTTTTTAGTTTCCCATGACCAAAGAGCTTGAACCTTGAGTTGAATAACAAGACTTTGTCTCCTGGGTTGAATTCCTTGACCTTGATTCTCTTGTCATGCCATTTCTTGGTTCTCTCCTTGTATATCCTGGCATTGTGGTATGCTTTCTCTCTCCACTCTTCTAATTCAGAGATTTGCATTCTCCTGAATTTTCCAGCAACTGGCAGATCCATGTTCCATTTCTTGATTGCCCAATGTGCCTTGAATTCCAATTCCACAGGAATATGGCATGTCTTCCCGTATACAAGTTGGTATGGTGTCATACCAATTGGAGTATTGTATGCGGTCCGATATGCCCAAAGTGCCTCTAGTAGCTTGTGCTTCCAAGCCGTACCCATCTCATCCACGGTCTTTTGCAGAATGTTCTTGATTTGTTTGTTGGATGTTTCTGCTTGACCACTTGTTTGAGGATGGTATGGAGTTGCAACATTGTGTTGAATTCCTTGATTAGTGACGAACTGGCGGAAACCTTTATCAATGAAGTGAGATCCCCCATCACTTATGATTAACTTTGGGGTTCCAAATCTGGGGAATATCACTTCATGGAACATTCTCTTTGAATTGGCTGCATCAGCTTTGCGGCAGGGTAATGCTTCTACCCATTTGGACACGTAGTCCACCGCTACTAAGATATATTCATACCCTTTTGATGGAGGAAAGGGCCCCATGTAGTCAATGCCCCATTCATCAAAGAGCTCGACTTGTAGGTTGTTGGTGAGTGGCATGGTATCTCGAGCATTGATATTCCCGTGCTTCTAACACCTTGCACATTTTCTGACATAATCATGAGTGTCCTTGTACATGGTTGGCTAGAAGAACCCACTTTGCCAAATCTTAGCATGAGTTCTGAATGCTCCATAGTGGCCTCCGTATTCTACTCCATGGCATCTTTCCATGATCTTGATCGCCTCCTCCATAGGTACGCATCTTCTTAGTAATCCGTCATTGCATACTCTATAGAGGTACAACTCATCCCAGAGATGTACTCGACTCTCCTGAACTAGTTTCTTCATATCTGCCCCTGGTGGGACGTGGCCTGCAACCATAAAGTTGACTATATTTGCATACTAGGGGGTTGGAGTCGGTTATCTTGAGGAGTGTGTCATCTCTGAGGAAATCGTCGATGGGCAAATTCTGTGCTTCTTTGAATTGCATTCTAGACAAATGATCGGCAACAGAATTTTCTACTCCCTTTTTATCTTTTATTTCAAGATCAAATTCTTAGAGTAGCAAGATCCATCTTATTAAGCGAGGTTTAGCATCTTTCTTAGTGAGCAAGTACTTAAGAGCAGCATGATCTGTGTAGACAATAACTTTTGCTCCTACTAAGTAAGATCTAAACTTGTCTATAGCAAACACCATGGCCAACAGCTCTATTTCAGTTGTTGCATAGTTTAGATGTGGCTCTATTAAGGTTTTGCTAGCATATTAAATAGCATGATGCTTCTTATCTTTGGTTTGGCCTAACATCGCACCGACAGCATAATCACTAGCATCACACATTATTTCAAAGGGAGCTTCCAATCAGGGGGTTGGATGATTAGAGCTGAGATGAGTGCTTTCTTGAGAATGTAGAAAGCATCTAAGCACTCATCATTGAAGTCGTAGGATGCATCTTTGGCTAGCAGGCTTGTTAACAGACGGGCGATTTGAGAGAAATCTTGTATGAACCGTCTATAAAAGCCAGCATGGCCAAGGAAGCTACAGATTCCCTTGACATTTGTGGGAGGTGGAAGTTGTTCTATGACTTCAATCTTAGCTTTATCCACTTCTATCCCACGTTCGGACACTCTATGTCCTAGCACTATGCCTTCATGAACCATGAAGTGGCATTTCCCCAGTTCAGGACTAAGTGCTTTTCTTCACATCTCTGTAAGACTCTATCTAGATTCTCAAGGCAATCATCGAAAGTTTTTCCATAGACGGAGAAGTCGTCCATGAAAACTTCCATGATTTCTTCGATCATATTGGAGAAGATGGACATCATGTACCTCTGGAAAGAAGCAGGAGCATTGCATATGCCTAATGACATTCGCATATATGCATATGTTCCATAGGGGCATGTGAAGGTAGTCTTACTTTGATCATCGGGGTGGATTCGTATTTGATGATATCCCGAATAACCATCAAGGAAACAAAAGAAAGAGTGCTTTGCAAGCCGTTCCAATATCTCATCGATGAAGGGTAATGGGAAGTGATCTTTCTTTGTAGCCTTATTAAGTTTTCAGTAATCTATACACGTTCTCCAACCTGTGACAGTTCATTGAGGAATCAACTCATTCTTGTCATTTCGAACGACCCTCATACCTCCCTTATTAGGAACAACTTGCACAGGGCTAACCCATACACTATGAGGAATGAGGTAGATGATCCCTGTGTGCAAGAGTTTCAAGACCTCCTTCTTTACTACTTCTCTCATCGCATTATTTAGTCTACATTGAGGTTCTCTAGAAGGAAGAGCCTCAGGTTCGATAGGAATGCGATGTGTGAAAAGAGCGGGACTAATGCCCTTAAGATCTTGAAGAAAATAGCCTAAGACTGACTGATGTTGTTCTAAGATGGTGAGGAGCTTGAAGGACTCTTCAAGAGAGAGTTTGTCACTGATGATCACAGGGCCTCACAATCCTCATTTAGAAAGGCATACTTTAAACCATCTAGAAGGGGTTTAAGTTCTATAGAGGGCTTTGATGGGGGTTCGGATTTCTCCAGATCTATGGGTTCTTCTAGATCATCTTCTTCCCGGATGAAATCTTCAGCTTCCTCTTCTAGATCAGGATGAGATGATTCTAGAAGAGATGCAACCATCACTTCCTCTATGGGTCAGATTCTGGGAGTGATTCCGTCATAGTGTTTATGGAATTGGTAAGAGGAATCGAGAGTTTGATGCTACTCCCAAGATGACCCTTAAAACTTCCATCAAGAGATCCATCAAGGAATCTCATGAGTGGATGTCCAATTAACAAGTCAAATTCCTCTATATCAAATATGAAGAAATTCAAGAGGACATTGACTTTGTTAATTAGCGTAGGAATAGTCTATGCAATACTACAACTCTCAATCAATTGTCCTGAAGGGAGCTTCAAGAACTTATTGGTTGGAGTTAGTTTTACCTTGCCTAGGAGAGCATTAGCTAATGACTTAGACATAATGCTAACTCCTACGGCAGGATCGTATAGAGAGTCTAACTTTGCTCTATTGATATGATAAGGAATGGTTGTAGAGGAAGAAAGAATTCGAATTGGCTTGAATGAAGATTCGGCCTCTTCTAACCACTCATTGCTCATGATAGAAGCTAGCTCTTGAACCGTCTCCTGAAGATAGGATTCCTCTATGCGGCTAGCAATGTGAAGGTTCGGAGCTTTTCGAGCAGAAGACTTCTTTTGCACCGATTGTTTCGAGGCATTCCCAAAATCGGAAAATAGATCAGCCTCGATATCAAGGGGGAATTCCAAGGGATGAATTTCTTCTTCCCTTGGTGGTTCAGGTTCGATAGTAGGATCTTGAGATGTAGAAGGAAGAGTTTCGGCTATCGATGTTGTTTCTATTCTAGGGGTTGGTTTTTGTTCTTCCGCGGGTTCTTCATAATATACGTTAGTATAGGGGGTGTTATCAAGAATTCTCTTGAGAAGACTCTTCCCTTCACCAACAGGTAAACACAGGAAGGCTCCCCCAGAAGATGTCAAGGAGTTGCGCAGAATCTCTGCTAAGATCGCCATAAAAATGTTGTAACATTGTAGGCTCGGTTATAGCAAGATCAGGGCCTGAAGATACTAGATCTACAAGACGAGCCCATGCTTCACCTAGAGATTCTTTCTCTCTCTGTGAGAAATTAATAATCTCTTTTTGAAGATGAATGACACAAGGGATAGGGAAGAATGCTAAACAGAATTTTGGCGTCAATTTTTCCCATTCTCCCTTCGCGTCATCTACGTGGCGAGCGTACCATCGTTTGGCTATTCCCGTTAAAGAGAACGGAAATAGCTTTCACTTAAGGGTACCTGGCCTCATCCCTTGGATGTGGACACATGAACAAAGTTGTTCAAAGTCACGTATATGAGTGTAAGGATTCTCGTCTTCGTCCCCGGAAATGGTTTTTCCTGAACCATTGCTATGAGACTTGGGTGAAGCTCATAACGAACGGCCAGAATGGCCTGAGATGATTTAGGTGGCTCCAAGCTAGCGCCCGTTGGAGCACCATATTCGAAAATAAGGGTTTGATCCATATGTGTATGTGGAATGAAAGGATGAAATCAAACAAAGATAAAATAGGACCAAAAGGTTCTAGTTAAAACAACTACCATTCCCCGGCAACGGCGCCAGAAAGCTTGTTGACACCAAAGGTGCCAAACGGAAAAAGACCGCAAGCGTATGGTTGTCAAGTGTAGCTTTCACCGGGAGTATTCTCGGTATCGTATTTTCCTCAGGGAACGAGAAGTGAGTTAACTAGGAATATGGTTATGTCCTATGATGGATCAAGGGAGACTATGATAACTGGGTTGAGAGGTTCGATATAGCAAAGATATCTAACAAGGGATAGCTGGTTATACTAGCTTTATCAGCCATTCTCTTGCAGGAGGCGATGGGATAGATCAGAAAGAAAACAAAACTCTAACCAGACCACCCCATCAAGTTGTATTGAAGCCCTACCTTTTAAGAACTTATCTGACACGCGTGGTGGAATACAAAGACTAGATAGAGCTGTCACCTTCTACTAGCATCCACAAACAATCCGCGCGATAAGCAGTTTACAATGGTAAGATCTAGCTTAGACACCACATCTACACTAATCTTACTACTTTAACCTTGGCCTAAGATTAAAGCACTTTACTCAGAGCAAAGCGATGATCAAGCGTGAAAAGTTGTATAATAGCTAAACCAGATTTAGAATACTAAATACTATAAAGAACACAGAAGAAGTCACTTACAAGTGCTAAACTTACAAGAGGCTCGCATCCGCTGAGAAAGAACTCCGGAGAAGATTCCCGACAGACCCGGGGCTTTCTCCAGAAAAAGTCCCTCACTCTCCTCCAACTAGGATAACACTATTGAAGAGCTCCGCTAAGAGACTAGAGAGTAGTATTTCTCCAATGAGGCATGAATGAGAAGGGAGCTCTAGGGGTCTATTTATAGCTAGAGGTAGAGTCTAGTGCCATGTCCGCGATCCACGTCACTTCCATCATCCACCGTAGGATCCAACCGACTTCAGAACCGTCATAGGATGAAGGTTGATGATTTCCACCATGTGGGGAGTGAGTGAGGCGGTTGAGGGGGTTGAAACCGCCATAGGGACTGTCGGCCGACCCCCCTACTAGCCTGTGGGCCCCCTCTGCTCCTCCTGGATGGTGTCCCACTGGTCACGGACCAAGTGGAGGCCTGTTGGGCCCACCTATAGGTCAGCCGATCCCCCTATGGGGTCTTTGGCCCACCTTTGTCTCTTGGCTGCTGGTCCTACTTGTCATATGTGTTGGATGCTTGTTCTGGGTTGATTGTCACGCTTATATCCTTGATGTGGGCCCATGGATCCTCGTGGTGTGAATCTGAACCGTTGGTAGGAAACACACTTGGATCTAAGGGGTAGAAAGTGTTCTGGAGGGTGTTACATGGATCATGGGGGCTTGGGAGGCCTAGTGGCCCCATAGGGTGGTCGGCCGACCCCCTAAGTGGGCCCACTAGCTCCCAAAAGTCCCCATTTGTCATTACCCGCATCAAATAGTCAAGGGACATGTGGAACTAGTTATTTGGCACAATATGTTCAGGTTAATCTTGTTTTCCTTTGAACATGAGGATGTTGACGGTATTTTGATGGTGACAAAATAGCTCGTAATTACTGTCAATAGTAGCACTTCACCCAAGAGTATTCCGTGGTATCGTAATTTATATTCTCCCAATGGAAGGCGGAGCTAGAAATGATAATAAAAGAGAGATCCGAGAGGTCACCTCAGCTTAGTATCAACTAGTGTAAGGGGGTAATCAAAATAATGATAGGAAGGTGATGATGTAACAAACCAAGATAAGATAAGTAAGAGATGACTAGTGAGTATAACTATGTGGGAGGACAACGAGAGAGTAAAAGGGTTCCTATGATTCCAACTCTACCCTTGTGGATTTAACTATGGCACACAATTGATATGAACATCGATTGATTTCTCAATACAAGTATGCTAGGCGAGAGGATTGATCAGTAGAAGGGCAAAACTCTTGCCGGACTGCGCTCTCCTTTTATGGGGGCCTTATCTTTTAAGAACTTGCCTAAGAACACGTGGTGGAATACAAAGACTAGACAAGGCTGTCACTCTCTTGCTAGCTACCACAAACAATCCGTGCAACAAGCGATAACCAAAGGTAATATTAAGTATAAGCACCATGCTTACACCTATTCTCACTACTCTAATCATGTATACGACAATTAAAGCACCCTATGACAGGCGATGATTGCATACAGGAAAGGCCACAAGGATCTCAATCTAGTTTATAACAACTAAATGATAAGATAAACCACAACAATACTATAGCAAGTATAATATTGCACAAGGTAAAGACTAAGTAAAGTATAGAAGGAATATTGCATAAATAAGTAAAGTCTTACAAAAGAGGAAAGATACAAGAGCTTATACCAGATTCTCCAGGAAGACAATATCCAGAAATCCCGAGCATAGCTCAACTCAACTCTAACTCCCACACTAGAGAACACCACTAGACTAATCTCCACTTGAGAACAAGAGTGGCTTGTATGGATTACATCATGACTATAGAGGGGGCTTTAAGCCTCTATTTATAGTGAGAGGTGGAGTAGGGGCTACTCCATCGCCACATCATCGATCTAGGAGGCTTCAAATCTCCACCCTTGGATCCAACCGCCTCTAAACCGACTTAGAGTGGATGGTTGTGATCTTCAACATGTATTAAACATGTATGGCGGTTACCAGGACCTGCACTGACCTAGGGGGAGGTTGGCCGACCCCCCTATGGCCTGTGGGCCATGCCTTGGTCTTCTAGAAGCAGCCCCACTGGTCAGGGACCAAGTGGGGGTTGGTGGGCCCTTTGGGAGGTTGGCTGACCCCCCCTTGGGGTCTCTGGTCCACCTCGGCCTTCTAGATGTTGGTCCCACCTGTCATCTGGCTTGGTTGGTTCTTCTGAGTTGTTTTGTCACGTTGTTCTCTTTGATGTGGGCCCATGGATCCATGTGAGTTACATGAGAGCCGTTAGGAGAAAGCACAGAGTGATCCAAAGGTTGAGATCCACTCTGGAGTGCTTCTCCTGGATCATGGCCAGAGGGGAGAGCTGGTGGGCCCCATAGGAGGTCGGCCGACCCCCTATGTGGGTCCCACTAGCTCTCCTTTGCTCCATTTCCTCATTCCTGCAATCAAATACTCATGGACATGTGGAACTTGTTATTTTATAAAAAATGCTCATGATATGATTGTTTTGTCCTTGATCCTGAGTTTGTTGGCAGCATCTTAGTTGTATAAAAGTATGTCATTCTTGGTGCTAACAAATAGTAACCATGCAATAATTAACCATAGGTGTATTTAAATAAAAACTTTGAAAATGCAAGGTAGGGTTTGAATGCACCGGGGCTTGCCTTTGATTGTAGAATAATCAATCTCTGGTTCAAAATCACCACTATTGAAACCCAACTTGAAGAGATGACTATCCAGACCAATGATGGACCCCTCCATCAAAAGAAATATCTACACGATAAAAATGATATGCTTAAGATGACGCTTAATTGTAAATATGATGCTTGACAAACAATCAATAACATGACTAAGTGATGACTAATCAAGGTTAATTATCTTGAGTACAACTTTCCTTCATGAAAGAAAATAAAATTAGTTCATTAAGTAATTAACTATTCATTCTTTAAATAATTAACTAAACATTCATTAATTAACTAATTAATTTAATAATTATGTCCAAAATAACTAACACTCAACATCACATCAAATACATCTTCATATTGTGTTTGTCACTGAACAATGACACATGTTTAACAATCAATCCAAAATCACCAAAATCCTAAAATGATTAGGGTTTCTAATTGATTTATCAATTATTTATTAATTTAATAAATAATCAAGTTTTCAAAATTTGTCTAACTGACCTCAAACTTTTTATACAGCAACATACAGATGTACAAAGGTTGCATAATTAATTTCATGATTTATGGAGTTATAAAATAATGGATACAAAAATAACAAATATTAGCACTATTTCATTTATAAAATATAAGTAATTAAAAGTGTTTTTATAAACCTCTTCAAAACATGTTCAAACTTTTTATTTATGTTACTCAGAGTATCTAGAGATTGCAAAATAATTTGTAGAATTTTTGGAACAATATTTAATTTACTAAAAATCATTGAAAATGCATTTATTAATTAAATTAGGCATTTTTACAACAATAAACATGCAGTGAACAATGTCATATTATATTTTTTTATTTTTCTACACATATCATAGAACATACACAAATTATTTCAGAATTTTAGGAGCTGCACAAAAATTAGAATTGAAATAACAAAAACAGATACTATATATTCATTTTTAGAAAATAGGAAAAACAACTCAGTCAGCCACTGACACCACGATCCCACTCGTCAGCGACCTAACTCACCCTCTCTCACCGGAGATCTCACGACTCGCCGCAAAACTCACTGTGACGATCTTATCTGCTCAACCGAGCACACTAGGACCTTCTTCGTCTCACTCCTCGTCTATCGAGCTCAAACACGACCCTAGGAAACCCCTCAGAACTCGCTACTGGCGATGGCGGCGGAGGAGCTCGATCGAGCTCGCCCCGGGAGAAACGTCTTAACGTCGGCAAAAGTGATAGCACCAAACCCCTCAGCAACACTCCTCCAAGCTAAACCACCGTTCAATTGCACTCAATTGACCCTAGAACACCACGCTCAAGTATGCCAATGACGCGACGGCGGCGGAACACGACGGAACACGTGAGCAGAGTTGTTAACACCGTATTTTTGCGCAACCAAGCAAGTACGGGTAAACATCAAAGACAGAGGAATGTGGTGGACCCAGAAGGCTTGTTAAGGGAACCGACTCGGAAAAGATAACGCGTATCGGCTGTTGAGATACGCTCGGTGGGTGTTGACACTTCTTATGACACTTAAGCCAGGTTGTCATCCCCAGCATGCCAAAGAGATGTGGTATAGAAATATGCAATTGCAATAAGTAAATAATAAATGTGTTTCTACAAGCGCACAGATTATACCGAAGTAGCATTTTAACCAGGAGTATTCCAGGTATCGTTATTTATATTTTTACCACTGGGAAGGGATACTAAGGAATAAATGAGGAATGAGTAATGATGATTAATGAGTATCACTGCATGTGTAATGGAGAGTTTTCATCTATCTCACTCAATACAAGATAAGTGTCACATAAGATATAGATAATGAATGAATAGTGACAAAAGATAAATACTGATCAACATATATGTAGCCACATAAGATAATGATAAGCACCTCAACAGATATTCTAGCAAGTCATTAGCATGGAATTAGGACGAACTACAAAGATATTTCCTAAGTCATTCTTAACTATACAGTCTATCATACTATGATTAGTGCAATTACACTTGGCAATCATGGCGAGATAAGAGATATTCATGTGTAGTGAGTATTACTAAGAAAGATGAGAAACATAGCAATCATTTCCCCATAATAGTACTTTTCTGTCTGCCCTACAAACAGGAGGAGGACTACAAAGGACTCAACAGGACTGTCACTCCCGCGATCTATCTCACGATCCGGAATGTAGGGTACAATCGCAGATAAATACGGTCTAGGCACGACGCCTACACAATATCTATCATTTACCCATAGTACTGGTGGATAAATGCTATACGATCCTAAACATAGATATGATTCAGAGCTAACTAAGCCAAGTATATAATCATAATAGACTAAGAGCAATATAACTAAGAACATAAACGAATAGAGTAAAGTCATAAACAATATAATGAAGTAGAGCAAAGTCATATTCATAATATTGAAGAACAAATGAAGAACAATGAAGAACTAGAGAGAGAATTACCAATAATCCTCTTGACAGATCCGGAAACCAATCGAAGATTGACTCCTTCTAGTTCTAATCCTATATAGCTATGCTAAACTAGAAATCTAATTGACGTGGTGGCTCTAGGGCATGATCAAGGGCTTCTCCTCTTGAGATGGATGATGAATAATGAATTAGGTTAGAGAGGATCTTCTCCTCAGGGTCAGGAGGCCTTCCTTATATAGCCTCCTCAAATGAACGTCGACCGTCGGATCAAACCGACCTTAATGGAGGATGTAGATGTGATCTCAAAGGCGGTGGAGAGAGGGTCCACAAAGTAGAGGCCCATTGGTGCTTGACCTAGGGC
Source organism: Microstegium vimineum (assembly GCA_022036555.1). NCBI lineage: Eukaryota > Viridiplantae > Streptophyta > Magnoliopsida > Poales > Poaceae > Microstegium > Microstegium vimineum. The sequence continues at coordinate 18,314,654 of CM039136.1, read as the reverse complement.
GGCTCCCCCAAGGGGTAGGGTGGGCGCCCTACCCCTGGGCCCGCTCGGCCTCTCGCTTCTTCCCGCGCCTTCTTGACCCTTCTAGAGTATTCTAGTTTCCGCGAACGATGATTATCTCTATGTGAACATGACATGTGAGCCTTTCCTCCATATTTCCTGATATCCCCCTGCAGAAATAGACATTCACCAAAACTCGTGGAATTCTGTTAGTATAAACCCTATTTCTAGGTATTATTTTCATATAGATCCTTTTCCTTGTTTAGTTGACGGTTGATTTTGGTACTTAAGGACCGTCAACAAGCTCCCCCAAGCTTACCTTTTGCTCGTCCCTGAGCAAAGATAGACTCAGTGATGGATCAGGAGTTGCTACAATGCTTTCACGCCTTAAAGGTACACATGCTTTCAAATAAGATCTCGTCTTTGGGTTAGAACAACTATTAAGATAAAAAACTTACTCATTTTACCTTCCACCATGGGGCTTGTAACCGTCACCTTTGTCTTGGGTAGTTGAAAGACAAAACGGTCCAGTCAAGCACCATGTACCTTGCTCTTTGATCAACTATAGCTCTGGAGTTTTTGTAGATTTTCAAAATAAAACTCAGAGATTCCTTGTATGACTCTCTCAGTCGCTCCTTTGTGGTATTTCTGGATCCTTACCAAGGCATTGATGGTGTCTGCCTTCTCTCAAATATGTGGTATTTGTGGTATAAGGCATTGTGGTATTGCCTTCTCTCTCTCACCCTACTTCTAATAGGCTAATATCTGGCCTCATAGGTGGGAGATAGAGTATACATACTTACAAGACATATGTTGCATAGTCAAACCGCGGATCCAAAGGATCCGATCAATAAGTCAAATGAAGATGTGCATGTGTGGCGAATGAATGGTGTGTGATGATGGTAATGGTGATGATGATGGTAATGGTGGTGATGGTGATGATGGTGAGGATAGAGGTGAAAGTCTAATTCTACTTTTGCTCCCTTTTGGTGGATATACCTTTCTTGTATTTGAAACCTTTCGGAGGGAATGAGATGCTCGATATAAAAATATTTTTTTTGAAGTGGGTATCTTGTACCCATAATTCTACTGTCGGACACTTGTCTATTTTTACCTCTCTTCTCACTTTTTATGTTTCCGAGGTTGGAGGGCACTTGCCCATTTATTTCCTTGTCTCTCTCTTTTTTTAAGAGCACTCATCCTTGTAGAGCAATAAAGCAACTGGAGCATTTATATCATAGGGAAAAAACAGGAATAGGAGAATATTTATGTTTGTTCCTATTCTCTCCCGGATTAGGAGCAGAATATTTTTGGTGGATATGGAGATGGAAATGAGTGGATATATGTGGATGCGTACTTCTGCGATAGAAGCAGCATATGTGGGTGTAGTGTATATGGATGCGTACTTCTAGGATAGAAGCAGCGTATATGGGTGTAGTGTAAGTGAATCTTGATTCAGACCGCATGACTAGTTCCCGAGGGTTGCACAGCTTGACCACACTCAATGCTCATAAGTAGTATGTAAAAATGTGTGGTTTCCTAATCTAGTAAGCATGTATATGGCTGTGGTAGGAATTTAAACTCTCGTCATACAAGAAATCATCATGTAGCATTTTTAGAGTTTTCCGGCACTTAGCGGTGACATTATTTGCCAAAGCTATGATCCAGACGTCCACGGCACCCAGATCCGTATTCGCAAGAAGACAAGCTGTTAATGCACAACCAGTTGATCAAGGGAAGTTTCCATGAAGGTACGATGCCATCATTCTCCAATGACAAAGGTAAAGGTAAGTAAGCATCACTCTAAAAGCCTTTCTTTGATTCTGGTATTCACATAAATAAAGATCTAAACATGTTTGAGCTGCAACTTTACTTGATCCAACCTGATTATCTCAACATGTTAGTTCTTTAAAGCTTGATCCTAGTACCACTTCTTAATCTCACAGTCTTAACCATCTAAAATGTTGCACATCCAACCTTGGAAGATGAAAATCTCAATGATATAAAAATAAATTAGATAATCTTTCCATGTGTTCAATCTAATATGCCATGTGTGTTTATGAAATGCTACATTCATGCTTGTCCTCTGGACTGATCACTCATGTCATGGCTAAATAAAATACAACTCAATCTTGCTCAAATATATTTAGGTTAGAGATGAATGAATATACTTTTGGTTTTGTTGGTGTTTTTCCACCAACAGAGCCCATGCACTTGATCTCTGCCTTGTTTCTATGAGCAGAACACTTCTTCAACATGCCGTCAAGAGCATGGGTGGATGACATTCTACCAATGAAGAAAGGAGATCCAGGGTGACCTGTCATTCCAATCTCCATTGGAGCTTAAACTTTTGAAGAAGTAGTCTATGACCTTGGAGCAAGTGTCAACATTATGCCAACTTGCAGATCAGACACTATGCTATCCCAAGGGAGTTCTTGAAGAAGTGGTCTGTAACCTTGGAGCAAGTGTCAACATCATGCAAAGCTTGCAGATCAGACACTATGCTACCCCAAAGAATTCCTTAATATGTCAGCATACGAGTTGGACACTCGTTTGTACGGGTAAAACCTTGTGATTGAAGAAACAAGCAGAGATGTGAAAGCACTCATTATCTTGGGACGCTCGTTCATAAGAACAGATAATACCATCGTCTACACGAATAGCGCCAAGATCTATTTCACTATCAAGGATGAGAAGGAGAGATTCACTTTCATGAAGCATACACTCAAGGCTCTTACTCATCCTAAGAGGCCATACATCTACGAGGATACAACTGTTGCTACAAGAAAGAAGAACATCAACAATAGAAGGAGGAAGAGTAAAGCTCAACAACCAAAGAAGACCCAGATAATTAGCACTATGGATCTAGGGTATGATCAACTCCTTCTATCACAATATCTCACTAAGCTGGGAGATCCAGGAGTACCTACCATTGATTGCAAGATCAAGGAAAGTACATTTTGCAAGATATTCTGCAATATTGGATCAAGCAGTGACATAGTGTCTAAGGTAGCCTACCAATATTTATATGGAAGTAGACCACTGTACCAGACATATGTGCAGCTTCAGCTAGCAGACCAATCATTCTGATTTCTGTAAGGAATAACAAAAGACATCATGATCAGAGGTCACTATGTTCCCAACGACTTCATGGTTCAAGATATGGAAGATGAAGATGAAGTCCACCTCATTTGAGGAAGATCTTTCCTCAACACCACTAGTGCAATCATCTCCATGAAATCATGAGGGATCCATTTCCAATTTCCTGAAGAGAAGAAACAAGCCACCAAGGATGGATGGACAGACTATCTAGGAGAATTAACAAGATATCAAGATCAATTCAATAATAAAGATAAGAGTTTTCCTGAGAAAGAAGTCGTACCACCAACAGAGGATGTATCACTTGCTACAGAGGAAAGAGAAAGGAGAACCTCAGACTAAGGAAGTGTGGAAGAGGAAAGAGACTTCATCGGAAACACCAACACAAGAGGAGCAAACATCCAAGTATTCATCAGGAGTGGGCCATGCTCCTTAAGACATTTGAACCAGAAGAGAGGTCCGGTTCGACGGACCTAAATATCCGAACCTTAGCCGGAAGGTAAACTCGGATTTGGAAAGACTAGACATGATTAGATAACTTCATCTACTTTGAGAAGTACAACTACATCAACTATCATCTTTGAAGTCTCAGAGAAGTGAAGTAATTCTACACTGTCTAAATGAATGACTATGTCAACATCCAGCTTGGGGGAGAGCACCCCCATGTACCCAGGTAAGTATCCTTATTCACTTAGGTTTACTTTTATATTACATAAATAAATTAAAAAAAATGTGAGCACATGAAGGTTCACACTTAATCACAAGAGTTACAACTTAGATACTTTTCATTGTCTACTTTATCCTTAATAGAGTTTCCTATTTAGTAGTAATAATAAGTGTGTTTAGAAGTTGTTAATAGTAAAATGAAGAACTCAGAAGATAACTCTATGGAAATGATGAATAGTTGCTCTGTCGTAATTCCTTTCAAGTACCTAGTTTTCAGCCTTGAATTCTCCCGAGTTTTAGATATAACTGTTTTGACATGAAGATTTGCTCTGAACATGAAACTTGTGGGTTGCGAATGCTTGAGCTAAGTCTAGGTAGTTGATAGGTATGATATGAAAAAGTCTGAGCTGCTATTTATCTTGTTCCTAGCAATACTAGAGTTCTGAAGAATTTATCTTTTGAAAATTAAAAATATTACATGATGAGTCTCTGTATGATGAGAGCTTGAATTCCTACCACAGCCATATATACATGCCTGGTAGATTAGGAAAAAATTCACTATCATATTTACTACTTGTATTTGCATTGAGTTTTGTCAAGCTTTGTTGACCTCTAGAGACTTGTCATGCTTTTAAAATCAAGATCACGTACACTCCACTCATATATGCTACTTCTATCCTCGAAGAACACATCCACATATATGCCATTCAGATCCACCAGAAAAATGCTCTACTCCTACCCTGGGAGTAAGTAACCAAAAATATCCCAGTTCTCCACCTATCCATATATTCCATTACCACAGATATAACTGCTCCAAAGTTTTCCTTGTTATCATCTCTCAAAAGTGTTATTATAGAAAGGGACTTGGGGTTGTCAAAAAAAATAAAGAGAGTAAAACATGGACAAGTGTCCTATCAAAACAATGGGTACTTAGATGCTCGCCTCTCTTAAAAAAAATTTAAAGAGCAGGCCCCAAGTTCTCTCAAAAGTTCCAAGTTCCAAAAGAGAGATGTATGTATATATGTATTCAAGGAGCAGAGTAGAATTAGGTTTCCATCATACACCCTCATATATCCACCATACACCATTATCCACTACATATCCACCCTCATACATACATATATCCCATACATATGCACATCTTGATTTGATTGTATGACCTGTTTCTCTGGATCCATTGTTTGACTTTACAATATATGCTTTGCAAGTATGTATGTGCTGTTTCTCCCCACCTATGAACTCCATATATTGCCTATTAGTTATAGGGTGAGAGAGAAGGCACATTGTTACTTTGCCTGTTCCAAATAATATTCTGAGAGAAGGCGCAACACCATTGTTGCCTTGGTGAGGATCCACAAATAGCACATATAGAGAGACTTGAGAGGGTCATACAAAAGAGACTTTGAGTTTTATTTTGAAAACTTTGCAAAACTCTAGGATGAAGGTAAAGTGAAGAGCTTAAGACATAATACTTGGCTTGATCATTCTGCTTTTCAATTACTCAAGACCCAAGTGATGGCTATAAGCCCCATGGTTAAGGGTAATATGGGTAAGTTTGAAAGTTAGAATAGTTTACTCTAATCTAGAGGAGAATTCTTGTTTGAAAGCATGTGTACCTTTAAGGCGTGAAAGCATTGTAGCAACTCCCGATCCATCATCAAGTTCATCTTTGCTCAGGGACGAGCAAAAGGTAAGCTTGGGGGAGTTGTTGACGGTCCTTAAGTACAAATTTTAACCGTCAACTAAACAAGGAAAAGGATCTAAATGAAACACATAGCTAGAATTAGGGTTTATACTAACAGAATTCCGCGAGTTTTGGTGAATGTCTGTTTCTACAGGGGGTTATCAGGAAATATCAAGGAAAGGCCCACATGTCATGTTTACATAGAGATAATTATCAACCGCACAATTTTCTATACTCTAGAGGGTTCCAGAAGACACCAGAACGAACGGGAGGCGAAACGGGCCCGGAGTCAGGACACCCGCCCTGACCCCTAAGGCGCCCGCCCTACTATTCTGGCCAATCAGGGCCAACTTCGCAGATCATGCTCCACCGCCTTTGAGGATCAATCTAAACCCTTCGCTTAAGGTCGGTTTGATCCGACGGCCGACGTTCATTTGAGGAGGCTATATAAGGAAGGCCCCTAACCCCCCTGAGGATCATCTCATCTCATTATTCTTCTCCAGAGCAAAAGCTAGGGTTTCAATTAGATGTAGAGAAGGAGAGAGGTCCCTCTAGTTGTCTAGATCTAGTTCTTCTAGTTCTAGTTCATCTAATTGTAATTAGAGGTGAGAGAGAGGAGGAGAGAGCTAGGAGGAGCTAGATCTGTCGGATCTTCCTCAACATTGTACCTTTGCAACATCTGGTTCGGAGCAATCTCTAGGTTCTTCATTTATTATTTCTAAGTATCTTATTTTAGTTCTTACTTTATTCTATTTACGGGGTCTCCACTCGTATCGAGTGCTCTAGTCTTGAATTCGGATTAGAGTAGTAAGCGATAGTGTAGACGTGGTGTCTAGACTAGAGTTTACCTGAGTTTGCGCCCAATCCTATGGATAGTTGTGGTAGCCCCAGGGGTGACAGCTCTGTAAGGCCTTTGTAGTCCACCACGTTCGAGTTGGTGTTTTCGTAGAGCTTTTGGCAGCCTCTCCCGACTACCTTTTTCCCAGTCTTTGTCGAGAGTCGGGAAGGTGTTGTTGCTCCAAAGTAAGTAGAGTATAGTTGACCTTTGATTAGATATCCCCTTAGAAAACTCTAAAATCTCTCTACCCAGTTATCTTATCTATCCTTGGATGTTCTTAGTTCTTCTCTAGTACACTTCACGTTCCCCGTGGAAATCGATACCCTTGGAATACTCACGGGTGAAACCTACAGCGGTATCCGTGCGCTTGCAGATTTATCTGTTTGCGTTAAGAAATACCAACAGCAATATCTGTGCGCTTGCGGATTTATCTGTGTGTGTTAAGAAATACCAACAAGCTTTCTGGTGCCCTTGCCAGGGAACGGTAGGTGTTCTAGTTTCGAACTATGGTCATCCATCTAAATTTTTCATTTTTCCTTTTTACCATCTTTCTCACCTTACCATTTTCATCTTACCAAAACTATAAATACTCTACTCCAAAGGGCGACTTGTTTGAGACTCCACCTTCTTCATCCCTAATTCTTATAAATGGCTATGAGCTTCGCCTTGCTTGTATAGCCATGGTTTTGGGAGAAATCTTTCTCTAGTCTTGGTTTAGTTTTAAATTCAGTTGAAAATATGAATCATCCAAGTATAGAGGAGGCCCCAAACAAGACCAATTTGAGAGTTACCAATCCAAGTGGAATTTTGAACTTACATGAAAAATCAACCATAGAGATTGGAGAGGAAGATGATATCTTGGAATCTATTCCATAACTATCTCTTTATACCCATTCTCATATGAGACATCTCCCGAACCCATTAGTCTCTCTATCATTACCACCCATGACATCTTCAACACCCTCACACTTTCTTTTTACAAATACTTTAAAAGGGTAGTTGTTGATGCATATGTTTATCATAAATATTGTAGATCTTGTTGTGATAAATATTGAGATAGGTAATAGTAGGGAAACCATGTCACTAAAAACATATCTTGAAAGGTTTCCCTAGGACAAGCTAGTGTCTTAAAACAAACACCTCTCAGATCTTAACATGTTTATTCACCTTTTTGTTTCCTACCTTTGTGAATCGAGCATATAAATATATGATTATATTCCTTCGGGTATTTTTGTAACTAACCTTTCCAGGTGGAGAGCGGAAAGAATGAAGGAATAACAAGCATAAGGTATGTCCAACCAATAATCATGCAACATTGAATTTCATTCATCCAATCTTGATTTTTTTGCAAAATTCAAGCTTGGGGGATAACCCATCATAAAAACATCTTTCGCCATGTTGCTACATCATCTTATTTGTATCTACCTTTAAGGCATGCTCAACTATTTAAAAAATCATCATATTTTTTAATCTTCACTTGAGTAAATCTCCATAATACTTTCATGCTACCTTTGTTTGCTATAGTATATGTTTAGGTTTTGAAGTATTTTCATATACCTTTTAAATTATGCATGGTGTTTAGTTTAAATGAAAGGTATTTTTGGATATTACTTCTAAAGGATTTTTAATATAAGCTTGGTTAGGTTAAAATGTCTTCCCGAATCAAATTAGACATGGTGTCTAGGTTGACTTTTGAACCGATAGTATACTAGAGTAGATATTGGATATTTTGTTGGACTAACCCTTGCAGGAAAACTTTCAATATCAAATTGGGAAGTCCCGAGATGAACTCACATGGGAGATGAATAGAGACATATGAACTTCAACAACCTTCACAAGGGAGATGCAGCTAATTCATCAAGATAGATTAATTCCATGGAGTAAGAAGAAGACAAGTGACAAAGAACAAAATCTGTCAAGCCAATCAATCCATGGAAGAGGGTGAACAAAACTTCAAGACAAGATCAACAAAAATTTCAAGATCAGAAGAACAAGGATGAGAGAGGAGTGGAACAAGAAGACAAGTCGTTAATACATAACCAGTTGATCAAGGGAAGCTTCCATGAGGGTTACGATGCCATCATTCTTCAATGACAAAGGTAAAGGTAAGTAATCATCGCTCTAAAAGCCTTTCTTTGATTCTAGTATTCACATAAATAAAGATCTAAACATGTTTGAGCTGCAACTTTACTTGATCCAACCTGATTATCTCAACATGTTAGTTCTTTAAAGCTTGATCCTAGTACCATTTCTTGATCTCACAGTCTTAACTATATATGCTAAGATGTTGCACATCCAACCTTGGAAGATGATAATCTCAATCATGTAAGAATAAATTAGATAATCTTTTCATGTGTTAAAGCAATCTAATATGTCAAGTGTTTATGAAATACTACATTCATGCTCGTCCTCTGGACTGATCACTCATGTCATGGCTAAATAAAATACAACTCATTCTTGATCAAATATATTTAGGTTAGAGATGAATGAATAAACTTTTGGTTCTGTTGGTGTTTTCCCACCAGCAGAGCCCATGCACTTGATCTCTGCCTTGTTTTTATGAGCAGGACACTTCTTCACCGTACCATCAAGAGCATGGGTGGAAGACACCCTACCAATGAAGAAAGGGTATGTAGGGTGACCTGTCATTCCAATCTCCATTGGAGCTTACACTTTTGAAGAAGTGGTCTGTGACCTTGGAGCAAGTGTCAACATCATGCCAACTTGTAGATCAGGCACTATGCTATCCCAAGGGAGTTCTTGAAGAAGCTGTTTGTAACCTTGGAGCAAGTGTCAACATCATGCAAAGCTTGTAGATGAGGCACTATGCTATCCCAAGGAACTCCTTAATATGTTAGGATACGAGTTGGACACTCGTTTGTACGGGTAAAACCTTGTGATTGAAGAAACAAGCAGAGATGCGAAAGCACTCATTATCTTGGGACGCTCATTCATGAGAATAGATAATGCCATTGTCTACACGGATAGCGCCAAGATCTATCTCACTATCAAGGATGAGAAGGAGAGATTCACTTTCATGAAGCATACACTCAAGGCTCTTACTCATCCTAAGAGGCCATACATCTAAGAGGATACAACTGTTGCTACAAGAAAGAAGAACATCAACAATAGAAGGAGAAATAGTAAAGCTCAAGAACCAAGAGAAGACCCAGATAATTAGCACTATTGGTTCATGGAATGATCAAATCCCTCTATCACAATACCTTGCTAAGCTGGGAGATCTAGAAGTACCTACCATTGATTGCAAGATCAAGGAAAGTACATTCTACAAGATATTCTGCAATATTGGATCAAGCAGTGACATAGTGTCTAAGGTGGCTTACCAACATTTATATGGAAGTAGACCACTTGTACCAGACATATGTGCAGCTACAACTAGCATACCAATCATTCTGATTTCTAGAGGGAATAACGAAAGACATTATGATCAGAGATCACTATGTTCTCACCGACTTCATGGTGCAAGATATGGGACATGAAATGAAGTCCACCTCATTCAAGGAAGATCTTTCCTCAACACCACTAGTGCAATCATCTTCATGAAATCCACTTCCAATTTCCTGAAGAGAAGAAACAAGCCACCAAGGATGGATGGACAGACTATTTGGGAGAATTAACAAGATACGAAGATCAATTCAATAATAAAGATAAGAGTTCTCCTGAGAAAGAAGTCGTACCACCAACAGAGGATGTATCACCTGCTACATAGGAAAGAGAAAACAAAACCTCAGACTCAGGAAGTATGGAAGAGGAAAGAGACTTCATCGGAAACACCAACACAAGAAGAGCAAACATTCAAGTATTCATCAGGAGTGGACCATGCTCCTTAAGACATTTGAACCAGAAGAGAAGTCCGGTTCGACGGACCTAAATCTCCGAACCTTAGCCGGAAGGTAAACTCGGTAAGTTATCTGTATATTTATTTCTCTAGATTGCATTAGTTGCACTCTAGCATATTTAATTTCCATAAATATTTTTAGTACTATTTATATATATCATCCTTAGTATAATCCATTGCATAATCATCTTAATCATAGCATATCTATATTATTGCACTACATTGCATCATAAAAAGAAAAACCTTTAAGCCCCATGAGAATAAGTCTTCTAACTATTTATTGTGGAGGCATAAAAAATTATTGCATTAGTCATTTGCATATAAAATTGAAAATCTAAAAAAAATATTGCATTAGTCATTTGCATATAAAATTGAAAATCTAAAAAAAAATATATATGACTATTCGAATTCTGCAATGCTCTAGGCAATCTAGGCATAAATGGTTTCCAAATAATATTCTGAGAGAAATCACACCATTGTTGCCTTGGTGAGGATCCACAAATATCACATATAGAGAGACTTGAGAGGGTCATACAAAAGAGACTTTGAGTTTTATTTTGAAAACTTTGCAAAACTCCAGGATGAAGGTAAAGTGAAGAGCTTGAGACATAGTACTTGGCTTGATCATTCTACTTTTCAATTACTTAAGACCCAAGTGATGGCTATAAGACCCATGGTTAAAGGTAATATGGATAAGTTTGAAAGTCAGAATAGTTTACTCTAATCTAGAGGAGAATTCTTGTTTGAACGCATGTGTACTTTTAAGGCGTGAAATCATTGTAGCAACTCCTGATCCATCATTGAGTTCATCTTTGCTCAGGGACGAGCAAAAGGTAAGCTTGGGGGAGTTGTTGACGATCCTTAAGTACCAATTTTAATCGTCAACTAAATAAGGAAAAGGATATAAATGAAACCACTAGCTAGAATTAGGGTTTATACTGACAGAATTCCAAAAGTTTTGGTGAATGTCTATTTCTGCAGGGGGTTATCAGGAAATACCAAGGAAAGGCGCACATGTCATTTTTACATAGAGATAATTATCAACCGCACAATTTTCTATACTCTAGAGGGTTCCAGAATACACGAGAACGAACGGGAAGCGGATCGGGCCCGGAGCCAGGGTGCCTGCCCTACTATTCCAGCCAATCAGGCTCAACTTCGCGGATCGTGCTCCACCGCCTTTGAGGATCAATCTAAACCCTTCGCCTAAGGTCGGTTTGATCCGACGGTCCACGTTCATTTAAGGAGGCTATATAAGGAAGGCCCCTGACCCCCCTGTGGATCATCTCATCTCATTATTCTTCTCCAAAGCAAAAGCTAGGGTTTCAATTAGAGAGAGGAGAGAGGTCCCTCTAGTTGTCTAGATCTAGTTCTTCTAGTTCTAGTTCATCTCGTTGTAATTAGAGGTGAGAGAGAGGAGGAGAGAGCTAGGAGGAGCCAGATCTATCGGATCTTCCTCAACATTGTACTTGTGCAGCATCTAGTTCGAAGCGATCCCCAGGTTCTTCATTTATTATTTCTATGTATCTTATTTTAGTTCTTACTTTATTCTATTTACGGGATCTCCGTTCGTATTGAGTGCTCTAGTTTTCATGTGGAATTAGAATAGTAAGCAATAGTGTAGACGTGGTGTCTAGACTAGAGTTTACCTGAGTTTGCGCCCAATCCTACGGATAGTTGTGGTAGCCCTAGGGGTGACAGCTGTGTAAGGCCTTTGTAGTCCACCACGTTGGGGTTGGTGTTTTCGTAGAGCTTTTGGCAGCCTCTCCCGACTACCTTTTTCCCAATCTTTATCGAGAGTCGGGAAGGTACTGTTGCTCCAAACTAAGTAGAGTATAGTGGGCCTGTGATTAGATAATACCCTTAGAAAACTCTAAAATCTCTCTACCCATTTATCTTGTCTATCCTTGGATGTTCTTAGTTCTTCTCTAGTACACTTCACGTTCCCCGTCGAAATCGATACCCTTGGAATACTCACGGGTGAAAGCTAAGCGGTATCCGTGCACTTGCGGATTTATCTGTGTGCGTTAAGAAATACCAACAATCATCATACATGTATACATGCATCCTGGATCGCCGGAGGGAGTGACCTTGCTGGAGTTTGGGGAGCTAGAAGGAGGTGTCCCACCGGAGATTAGAGCTCTAGAAACTCCCAAAGAAGGAGAATAGGGCCCTGACCTTCCTGAGTGCCCAAACCACCTTTCCTCCACCTTTGTGAAAGGAAAGCCTCGGAGCATTATGCACCTCTCTCACTCTATTTAAAAGTATTTTCTTACAATACAACAACTTGTTTGTGCATTAAGTTAGTAGGAGTTGAAATGAAAACCTTGATGCATTATATCTTCCTTGTTCAACAAAAGAAACCTTGTAGGCCCAGGATCGAAACCTCTACTTAGCCCTGCTTAGACCGGTAGCGTGGGCGGTCTACCATCCCCCATAGTGATAGGTGGTACTGGTCACGGTTGGCTATATGTTGCTATTGTGGAAAAATAACCATGTGGAAGTAATAAATTGAGACCGAGCGGACAAGGTGTTGTAAGCCACTTGACTTGGAGGTCTTGTGAGCGGGTTCTCTCCTCCTGTGTCGCTAGGCACTAGATCGTGGTTGGACATCTGCCAAGATTGAACGCATGCCTTCTTCATAGCTGGCTGAATAACTCGTTTCGACCGCGAAACCTAACTCTGTATGTTCGGGCCGGAATCCCCTCCTAGTTGGGTCATGAAGGACCGTGAGCGGATGACTAGACCGTGGGCAAGCATCCTGATCATCCTGGCCTGGCACTAAGGGCAGGCACTACTTGATCGACCTGGCTAACGTGAATCGTTATTCATGACGATACCGGGGGACCCGCGGTTACCCGAGCTATATTGAAGGTGACCCGCATAAGTGTGTCGGCAGGCATACTTGGGTGTGATTGAGGAATAAACCTATAGATGGACAGGAATTCAATTCGAATCGCGGTCTCTCCTCGTCAGTGAGAAACTTGATAGATCTTCCTACCACTATAGAAATCTGAACTCTAATAAGTAACCAAATTATGTTATTTGGTTTCTATGCCCAACACAATATGGTTATTATTGCTTGATAACTCAGTCATTGCTCTAGTATAGGTGCTAATGAGATCTGTTTAATACTACTCAATCAACTGCCAAATAATGTTTTATGACTATGATAATACATGAGTAATTAGGAATGCTCTTTTATGCAAAACATGCTACCTCATGAGATTCACTTGATAAAGCCTTGCATAATCCTTGAAGTGTCTATGGTTATATATCTATCTCTCTGTTGGGTAAGTCTAGCTGAGTACAATTGAGTACTTAGGGTTTCTTTACCCTTGTTGCAGATGGTATGGTCTATTCTGACTATTGCTAGGCATGCCTCTATCCTGCATGTGATGATGAGTGAAGACCATGGGCAATGGTGGATTCTGATGTCTCTCCTTGTTGCTTTTGATGGGACTGTACTAAGAATGACACCATATTTGTTTTAAACATTTTGCAATGGGTATTTTTGAAACAAGAACTTCCGCTACTTTGATTTGAATTTGGTGTTGTAATAACACTTCTTTAAACTCTGTTGTAATATTATTTCATTTCGAACTTATCATTGTGGATGTGTGGTTACTGAATCTAGTGTACGATCTCGGGTTGTTACTTATCGGGGTTTGAGATCCTTCGAGATTTCAAGGACTACCAGGCTTATATGGGCTCTAGTGTGACAGTGTTGTTGGAAACGGTGACCATTACACTAGTGCTCTTATAGGTTAGGCGATTCCGTGACAGCTGGTATCAAAGAAAGATTCAGTATACTACCATTCACGAGTGTATTGCAAAAAAAAGTTTTTTGTTTTTCAAAACTATTTTGCTACAAAAACTTTTTGTGTGCGTACATAATTAATTGCAAACTACAAGTGTGCCATAGGTTATGTCCCTTATTGCCCAATAGGATGTCAGGTGGCTTAAAGTACTAACTTGGTGGATTGCATCATATTTTCGGTTACCTGTCCATACAGGTTGGAATAGTATGGGGGCCATTCACTTGAATGGTGTTGTATGGATCAAATATTTCTTTTTATTTTTGCCGCTACGCCAAAGGTAAGGCGAGTTGTGAGAGTATGGTCGGATAATCATCGACCTAGGCAGTGATTATATAATGTGTCGAACTGTTGCATACGTTAATTTATGTGGACAGCAAAATACCCATGTGTGGAGTAATACTTTTGAGGAAAGGGTGCATATAATGCTTACATGTATGCTGGGTGTACACCTAAGTGAGTATTAGATTTACATTTCAGCAATGCATCATTCATACTGTTGGGAATGGGCTGAAATGAATCTTCTACAGGTACACTAAGAGTGAATCCTGTAGATCGTCTAATTGCGTATGTATGAGAGAACATATGTATGCCACCGTCTAGTACGTTATAGTGAAAGGTTTGCTTTCATAGGAATGTGAGGATGTAAAGTACGTGCATGCATCAGGTGTCATCATACATTGCATTTGTTCCCTCCCTTACCAAATTATATCTATGCATTTGAGAAAATTCAAAATCAGTAAAATACATGTTCTCACACCAAGTTAAAACTTGTTACAGATGGCAGCCCCAGGACCTCCCCAGCGCATCAACCGTTTCCTGGTAGTGTTTAGCCCTCCCACTTTGCTTTGGAGGGTGTTGAGTCAGGTGGGGTATGTGGAGCCGCCTCAGTACTGTTGGACCCCGGAGCCGCTTGGGAATGCAGCATTGTACACAGTGACAGTGACTATCCCTGAGCGCACTGAGGTACCTCGGTGGAGGAAGTGGTCAGCTGAGGCCATAGCCAGTAGCCCTTGGGAAGGAGCTCAGTCTATAGCTCTGACCATTCTAAGTCAGATTCGTCAGGAGCATAGTGGAGCTCTGGACTAGGGTGCAGCGGGGACCTTTCCAGAGGATGACCCTAACATCACGACCTGGTATGAGGAGCTGGGTGACCCTTTGATCAGAAACATGGATGAGAGAGCTGGCAGCTCAGGACCAGCTATGAGTGCTATGCATGCAGTGCTCAAGGCTTTCTTCGCCAGAGAGGACTCCTTCGTGTTCAGTGTGGCACGCCTCAGGACCAGTGAGATGTTCCTGCAGGGAGTTGGTAGAGACAATCAGCGTCTTAGGAGGGCAGCTAAGGAAGCGCAGGACAAGAGAGATGCAGCTATACTTCCAGAGGAGGCAGCTAAGGCTCGTGAGCGTATGCTTCGCCACCAGCAGATGGTGGGGAACATCGCTTACCACCGTCATGACACCAAGTGGAATGGGCGACTTCAGCAGGCCCATGACCAGATCCGCGAGTTACAACAGGAGGTTCACGGGCTCAAGAATGTGATCAACCTGATCCCTCCACTCGTTGCACCGAAGATAGATCCCGCAGTGATCTATGCCGACGACGACCCCGAGACCGAGGATGATGATGAGGAGGATCCCGAGGAGCTTGAGCTTGTCGACGACAACGACGACAAGGGTGGCCGTCTATCAGGGATGGACATCGACCGCAATGACTAGGATAGCTTGCTTACGCTAGTCTTTGGTTGTTCTTTTGCGCTAGTAGCTTGACCTTTTGTGGCTTCATAAGAGACAGGATGTTGTGTAACCACCATGACTTAAAGTCCAGATGTCTGGCACTTTTGGCTTGTATGGATGTGTTCTTGGTACCAAGTACGAATGGATGATGATGTGTTGCTAGTATGAATTCTTTTATGCCCTATGTGGATTTAAGTTATCTCCTTTTCAGTGATTTACCAAGGCATAATCATGATTCATCTACAATTACTCAAATCTCATTACTTCTTGCTATCAAATTCATGCAGATGCCTGCCAACACTCGCTCCCGTGGCTCTACAAGTGGTGGAAATCACTGTGACGAAGATGAGGCTCCCCTGCCGCATCCACTGCCACCACCACCGCCGCTTACCTCGGAGTAGTTCATGGCTCAGTTCATTGGTGGGTAGCACAACATTGAAGAGTTGCTTCGTGAAGTGGCTCGCAGTAACCAGAACCAAGGCAATCGTGATCGTCAACCTGCAAACTAGTTCAACACTTTTAAGGACTTCCTTGACACCAAGCCACCAATCTTCAAGGAGGCGGAAGAGCCACTCCAAGCTGATGAATGGTTAAACACCTTGGAACAAAAGTTTTGTTTGCTCAGGATGACCGAAGAGTTAAAAGCAGAGTATGCTTTGCATCAGTTGCAAGGACCAGCAAGTATACGGTGGGCTCATGATCGCACCACATACCCTACTAATGCTCCAGTTGTCTGGAATCAGTTCAAGTCAGCCTTCAGGGGGCATTACATTCCACCAGGTTTAATGAAAATGAAGGTAGCAGAGTTCCTCAGGCTCACCCAAGGTACTAAGACTCTTACAGAGTATCTTCATGCTTTGAACAACCTGGCATGGTATGCTCCTCAGTTCGTTGATACGGATGAAAAGAAGATTGATAGCTTCAAGAGAGGTCTGGGAACCAAACTGATGAAGACCCTTGCTAACTCAACCCGCACCAACTTCAACGAGTTCATCAGTGATGCTTTGACTCAGGAGAACGAGAACAGCTTGCATGCTGCAGCTAAAGGCCGCAAGAGGGTGTTTGAAGGAAGCTCGTCTCAGCAGAGAGCTCCTTTTGTCAACCGCAATGCTTATTGTCCTCCAGTGGCAGGAGCTAAGTTCAGACCCCCACAGAAGAAAGTTCCAGCTAGGGGTGGACAACAGAGTCAGTATCGCAAGCCGTATACCATCGCTCTTCCAAAAGGCAACCCAAGGCAAGGCAGTTCTGGAACTCAGAAGGCCCCAGCTTATAATGCACCATGCTTCAACTGTCAGTGCCCGAGGCACTTTGCTAGAGAATGCCCTCACCCCAAGAAGAATCAGGCCTATCAAGGGCGAGTGCATTATACCACCGTAGAAGAAGTGCCACAAGGAGAACCCATCATAGCTGGTATGTTCCTTGTAAACCATCACCCCGCAGTTGTTCTCTTTGATTCAGGATCTTCGCATTCATTTGTGAGTAAGGCTTTTACTGTTAAGCATGGCATGAGCATATCTGATTTGGATGTGGGGTACTACATAAGTTCAGCAGGGGCTGACATATCAACCAAACAAGCAGTCAGGGATGTAAGCATCATAATACACAAGTATGAGTTTAGAACAAACCTTATCATCCTACCCGGCCTAGGTTTAGATGTGATCCTATGTATGAGATGGATGCATCGGTATGGAGTAAACATCGATACAGGGAATAGAACTCTTACCCTGAAAACTCCGGAAGAAGCGGAAACCTTTCAGGTTTCCCTTCCCCAAAAGCTTGATTTTTGTGCTATGACCTGTGCTATCCAAGCCACAGCTCTAAAGAATATCCCGATAGTGTGTGAGTTTCCTGATGTGTTTCCTGATGATCTTCCCGGTCTCCCACCCGATCGAGATGTGGAGTTCGCTATTGAGTTGGTACCTGGTATGGACCTATCTCTCGTAGGCCGTACAGAATGCCGCTCAATGAGCTAGCAGAGCTAAAGAAACAGTTACAAGAATTACAAGATAAGGGTCTTATACGGCCTAGTGCATCACCGTGGGGTTGTCCCACACTGTTCGTTAAAAAGAAGGATAAATCCCTACGAATGTGCGTGTATTATCGACCACTTAACGCAATAACAATCAAGAACAAGTATCCTTTACCTCGTATTGATATCTTGTTTGATCAGTTATCCAAGGCTAAAGTGTTTTCTAAGATCGTATTGAGATCTGGGTATCACCAAATCAAGATCAGACCACAGGATGTACCCAAGACTGCTTTTGCAACGAGGTATGGGCTTTACGAGTATTTGGTTATGTCGTTTGGACTAACTAATGCTCCTGCCTACTTCATGTATCTTATGAACTCTGTGTTCATGCCCGAGTTGGATAAATTTGTGGTTGTCTTCATTGACGACAATCTGATCTACTCGGAGAATGAAGCTGATCATGTCGAACACTTACGTGTGGTTCTTACACGGCTAAGAGAACATAAGTTGTATGCTAAGTTTAGTAAGTGCGAGTTTTGGCTTACTAAAGTACCTTTCCTTGGACATATTCTTTTTGCTGATGGAATTTCAGCTGATCGAAGTAAAGTACAAGAAGTTATGGATTGGAAAGCTCCAACTTCAATCCGTGAGGTTCGTAGTTTTCTTGGTCTAGCGGGATATAACCGTCGTTTTATTTTGGACTTTTCCAAGATAGCTAAACCTATGACTAGCTTGTTACAAAAAGATAAGAAGTTTGAATGGACTTCACAATGTGAAGCGGCTTTTCTTACCTTAAGAACCCTACTTACTTCAACACCTGTTTTGGCGCAACCAGACATAACAAAGGCCTTTGATGTGTATTGTGACGCCTCCGGGACTGGACTAGGATGTGTTCTTATGCAAGAAGGAAAAGTGATAGCCTATGCTTCTTGACAGCTCAGAAAACATGAAGCTAACTATCCAACACATGATTTAGAGCTAGCAGAAGTGGTTCATGCTATAAAGTTATGGAGACATTACCTTCTTAGTAACATATGCCACACATACACGATCATAAGAGTCTCAAGTATATCTTTACTCAGCCAGAGTTGAACATGAGACAAAGAAGATGGTTAGAACTAATCAAAGATTACAATCTTGAAGTTCATTACCACCTAGAAAAGGCTAATGTAGTAGTTGACGCTTTGAGCAGGAAGTCGCACTATCACCCTATGCAACCCTTGTTCGAAGACAGGTTTAACTTGCTACATCCGTCAGTGTTGTATAATCTAACCGTCAGTTGCTCGCTCGAACGTCAAATCATAGAAGGTCAGAAAACAGATGTGGGTGTGTTCCATATCAAAAGAAAGATGAAGGAAGAAGGTTCACAGTGTTTTAGGGTTGATGAGAAAGGAATCCTATGGTTTAAAGATCGTCTTGTGCCTAAAAATAAGGATTTGAGAAACCGAATCTTAGAGGAAGCACATTCCTCTAAGTTATCTATACATCCAGGCAGTAGTAAGATGTATCATGATCTAAAGCAACGGTTTTGGTGGACAAAGATGAAGAAAGAGATTGCTGCGTTCGTGGCAAGATGTGATGTGTGTTGTAGGGTGAAGGCGGTACATATGAAACCCGCTGGACTCTTACAACCCTTGTCAGTTCTAGGATGGAAATTGGAAGAAATCAACATGGATTTCATAACAGGTCTTCCACCTACTCAAAGAGGTCATGACTCAATATGGGTGATTGTGGATCAATTAACCAAGTCAGCGCACTTTATACCAGTCTGCACCACTAACCGACCATATGAGTACACAGAGATGTACATCACTCACATAGTTCGTTTGCATGGTGTTCCAAGAACAATTGTGTCGGATCGAGGACCGCAGTTCACGACTTGTTTTTGGGAACATTTACATAAGCAACTTGGAACTAATCTAGTCCGCAGTTCAGCTTACCATCCCCAAACTTCAGGACAGACAGAAAGAGTTAACTAGATTGTCGAAGATCTCCTTAGAGCTTGTGTGATATCTTCTAAAGGATCTTGGGAAAGTTGGTTACCTTTAGCAGAGTTCTCATACAACAATAGCTATCAATAAAGTATCAAAACGGCTCTGTTTGAAGCTTTGTATGGTAGAAGGTGTCGGACACCTCTCAATTGGGTCGAACCAGGTGAAAGAAGATATTATGATATCGACTTTGTACAGGAGGTCGAAGATAAAATGAGAATCATACAAGATCATATGCGTGCAGCTCAGTCAAGACAAAAGAGTTATGTGGATAAGAGAAGAAGGCCGCTTGAGTTCGAAGTAGGTGACTATGTGTACTTGAAAGTATCACCAATGAAGGGAGTACAAAGGTTTGGAGTTAAGAGAAAGCTTGCTCCAAGGTATGTGGGACCATACCGGATCATTGAAAGAAGTGGAAGAGTAGCCTATAAGCTGTTGTTACCACCAGAAATGAGGGCTATCTTCAATGTCTTTCATGTATCCCAGCTCAAGAAGTGTTTGAGAGTTCCCGAGGAACATATCGAACCTTCAGGTCTAAAGTTACAGTCAGACTTGTCTTTTGAAGTAAAGCCAGTCCAACTCATGGACACCAAAGAAAGAGTAACTCGAAACAAAGTTATTAAGTTTTACAAAGTAATGTGGAACAATCAAAGTGAACAAGATGCTACATGGGAACGGGAAGACTACCTTAAGGAAGTCTACCCTGCTTTCTATGAAAAATGGTAAGCCTTGCAAATCTCAGGACGTGATTTTTGTAAGGGGGAAGGGCTGTAACACCCTAGATGTTAAGCTTGCATTTAAATATCATTTCATGAGCATGAGCACAAGCACAAGCATCATTGCATTCATGCATTTCAATGATCATATGAAATGATAACCCTAGTGATCACCTTGTTTTCCATGTATGTATGTGTTAACCTACACCTAGCTTTGAGTGAGTTATACTTGTATGACCCAAGTGCTTGATGTTTTGATCACTAATAACCAACTAGAAATACTTAAGGATGATAATGTAACCATGTTTATGTTCATGATCAATTCTAATTATGCTTCTAAGGTTTAAGCTTATATGTTGACCTAGGAACCCTTTTTCTTGATCTAACAAGTTGACCTTGCTAATGACTTTGTTTGACAAAGTGGGCTTAAGCAAAGTTGTAGAGTTTTTAATTCTGAACAAACTTTCTTTAACCACCTTGAGGTGATTTGGATCCTAAAACACCCTAAATTTTCTAATTAAGGAAGATTTGGGGCTGTTTTAGTTCTCTGGATTTGCCTAAGTCCTAACTGTCGCACAGTTTGATGTTGCTATGTTTGAATGCTTGTAGTTTGAAATCCAAACCGTTTTAGTTCAAACAATATGCACCAAAGTTGGAGTTCAACTATAGCTCTGCAGCATTGTGCAATTGGTTGAAGCTAAGACGCGAGGATTAGGGAGATAATCGCGTTGCAAAACGCGCTGTCAATCGGCCTGATGGCATTTTCAAACGCAGAGGCAGAGTGCCCGGCTGCGTGGCAGCCGTACACCGGCGTTTCGCCCGCACCGGCCGCGCCTTGGCAAGCCGCACACTTCACCTCGCGACCGACCGCACACTCTCCCTCACTCTCTCCCTCTCCTCTCTTCTTCGCACAAGAAAAGCGCAGCGCCGTGCCATTGACGAGCAGCACTGTTGCTGAGCTCGCCTGCACCGCACACCGCCACATTGGCTGCCAAAACGCAGCCGCACGACACCACGCTAACCGAGCAGGTTAGCCAGACCGAGCAGGTGAGCCAGACCGAGCAGTTTCCACGCTAACCAAGCAGGTGAGCCAGACCAAGCGACACCACGGGCGCCATTGACGACCGAAGCTCCGCCGAGCTTTGCGCTGCCATGGCCAGCCCAACCTGGTCCCTCTCCCTCTCTTCTATCTCTTGTACACGGTAGCCTAGAGGTTGTAGAAGCTCACCGAGGAGTCGGTTGAAGCGATTAGGGTTAGGGTTCGCCGGAACGAGAACTCCGCCGCGCGCAAGCGCATGGCACCCGCAACGCCGGCGAGAGTTACGCTGGGCTTCTCAGCGCTGCTCACGCCTGTTTAAGTCACGTTAGGGTTAGCTGGTTAGTTCATGGTTAGATAGCCGGAGTCGGTTGAAGCTTTAGCGCATCACCACCACCGGAACTGAAAGACCGCATCGTCGTGAACTCGCCACCGTGCTGTTGTGCATGTGGCCGAGCTCATTGGAGGGTTTGCATGGCCCCAATCCGGGCTAGATTGGACTGCTAGGATTCCGTGTAGGTGTAGCAGTCGCTAGCCTGGCCGGAGGAATCTTGCGCCGGCTAGCGTAAAAGCCGCAGCGCCACCGTGCCACCATGAACACCGTCGAGCATGCTCCGGTGCGAATGGGGTACAACCGGTTACATGGTTAGATGCGGGTTGCGAAGGAGAACACAACCGTGGAGGCGGTTTGGCCGGAGACCTCACCGCCGGCGAAGGGCCGACGGTCGAGCACCTCAAGTGCAGTCGGTTCTGTGGGGAAGAACCTGACCAGTGGGCCCCGCATGTCATAGGCTCTAAGTGTTTTTCCTGTTTTGTTCTTTTTAGTTTTGTTTGCTAACTTTGGAAATGCATAACTAATTCCAGAAAAATGCTAAAAGTGTGAAATCAGTTTTGTTAGCTTTGTTATGTTTTTATCTATCATGAAAAATATAATATGACTTGTTGTTACTGTTCTTTTATACTATTTTAATACAGATAGGCAGCAAGCTTTATATGCTTAGTTTAACTTGTTTAATTAATAACTAGAGTTTAGTATGTGCTAAAATCATGGTTCTTGTTGGGTTGAGTTTGTCTCAGCATGCACTTCCCATGAAAAATGCTAAAGTGCGAGTAACCTTTAATTTAATTGCATGATATGTCCCTTTTGGGTAAATGCTTAATTAACAACATGCAATCTTGTTTTAATTCTTAAGCAAGTTATATGTGTTTCCTATGCTTGTTAATTTGTGTACATGTGTTACATGCTTAGTATAAGCTAAGAAAAATATGAAATCGTTGTTTCACACTTTTCAAATTGTTTAAGTAATTGTTGTATAAAAATGTGTTTTCTCTCATCACTAGCAAAGAAGTAATTTGAACGCTATTTTAGGTATGCTTTATATTGTTGTTGTGAATACCAAATTGGTAGCTAATTATGTAAACTTGCTTGTATAATTTTATCATAATTTTTGGAATTCTGGTTAAAAGCTTTATAACTGTTCTAAGTGCTATCTGGAATCTGTTAAGACAGCTGGAACAAGTTTTCTTACTAGAATTGTTTAAGCTATTTTAATTCGGTTTCAGCAGTAGCTATAATTAACTTTGTTGAAGATAACTTGTTGATCTATCTGGTGTTAAATTTTCACAGCCATAACCTATTTAGTTTAAACTGGGTACATTTTACAAATTTAACTTTAAATCTGTGTTTTCTTGTTTCTTCCAAACAACTTTGCTTGAAGAGTTTGTTAGGCATTTTTGTTGTTGGATCTAGCTGGGGAGTTTATGTAATGATTTGTAGACAATTTCATAAGCTTTCCATAATGTCTTTGTTTGTAATTTTTGGTTGTGTGTAGCTTCAGCTACACAGTTTTCTTTCGGCTATTGTTTTAGGTGTTTGTATGCCTTGTGTTGTTTAAGCCAATAGCCTAAGGATAAAGCATGTTTAGTTGCAGGTGTTAGAGAGCTAACTGAGGAGGAAAAGCTCTACTACAGGTTGATAGCTAAGGGTAAGTGTTAACTTCTCTTCATGAGAAGAGATTTGCACTTACTCGGTGAATGAAATAAAACAATGCATAATACATTCATCATGAGCATTCATTCATATGCATTAGGCATGTCTCATTTCTAGTATATGACTTGTCATATATAATGGGATCATCATACATGTATACATGCATCTAGGATCGCCGGAGGGAGTGACCTTGCTGGAGTTTGGGGAGCTAGAAGGAGGAGTCCCACCGAAGATTCAAGCTCTAGAAGCTCCCGAAGAAGGAGAACAGGGCCCTGACCTTCCTGAGTGCCCAAACCACCTTCCCTCCACCTTTGTGAAAGGCAAGCCCCAGAGCATTATGCACCTCTCTCACTCTATTTAAAAGTAATTTCTTACAATACAACCACTTGTTTGTGCATTAAGTTAGTAGGAGGATAAATGAAACCCTTGCTGCATTATATCTTCCTTGTTCAACAAGAGAAACCTTGTAGGCCCAGGATCGAAACCTCTGCTTAGCTCTGCTTAGACCGGTAGCATGGGTGGTCTACCATCCCCCATAGTGATAGGTGGTACTGGTCACGGTTGGCTATATGTTGCTATCGTGGAAAAATAACCATGTGGTAGTAATAAATTGAGACCGGGCGGACAAGGTGTTGTGAGCAACTTGAATTGGAGGTCTTGTGAGCGGGTTCTCTCCGCCTGTGTCGCTAGGCACTAGATCGTGGTTGGACATCTGCTGAGATTGAACAAATGCCTTTTTCATAGCTAGCCGAATAACTCGTTTCGACCGCGAAGCGTAACTCTGTATGTTCGGGCCGGAATCCCCTCCTAGTTGGGTCATGAAGGACCGCGAGCGGATGCCTAGATCGTGGGCAAGCATCCTGATCATTCTGGCCTGGCACCAAGGGCAGGCACTACTTGATCGACCTAGCTACCGTGAATCGCTATTCATGCCGGTACCAGGGGACCCGCGGCTACCCGAGCTATATTGAAGGTGACCCGCATAAGTGTGTTGGCAGGCATACTTGGGTGTGATTGAGGAATAAACCTCCAGCTGGATAGGAATTAGATTCGAATCATGGTCTCTCCCCGTCAGTGAGAAACTTGAAAGATCTTCCTCCCACTGTAGAAATCTGAACTCTAATAAGTAACCAAAAGATGGTTATGTGGTTTCTATGCCCAGCACAATATGGTTATTATTGCTTGATAACTCAGTGATTGCTCTAGTACAGGTGCTAATGAGATCAGTTTAATACTACTCAATCAACTGCCAAATAATGTTTTATGACTATGATAATACATGAGTAATTAGGAATGCTCTTTTATGCAAAACATGCTACCTCATGAGATCCACTTGATAAAGCCTTGCATAATCCTTGAAGTGTCTATGGTTATATATCTATCTCTCTGTCGGGTAAGTCTAGCTGAGTACAATTGAGTACTTAGGGTTTCTTTACCCTTGTTGCAGATGGTATGGTCTATTCTGGCTATTCCCAGGCATGCTTCTATCCCGCATGTGATGATGAGTGAAGACCATGGGAAATGGTGGATTCTGATGTCCCTCCTTGTTGCTTTTAATGGGACTGTACTAAGCCTGGCACTATATTTGTTTTAAACAGTTTGCAATGGGTATTTGTGAAACAAGAACTTCTGCTACTTTGATTTGAACTTGGTGTTGTAATAACACTTCTTTAAACTCTGTTGTAATATTATTTCGTTTCGAACTTATCACTGTGGACGTATAGTTACTGAATCTAGTGTACGATCTTGGGTTGTTACTTATCGTGGTTTGAGATCCTTCGAGATTTCAAGGACTACCGGGCTTATATGGGCTCTAGTGTGACAGTGTTGTCGGAAACGGTGACCATTACACTAGTGCTCTTATAGGTTGGGCGGTTCCGTGACAATATCTACACCGAGGCCGGCTTAGAGGTGGTTGATTCTTTCCTCATCATCCTAAAGATCGGTTATGGTTTCAACAATGAGATAAGCAGGAACAATGTACCTCTTTAGCGGCGGTACCAAAGTTTGTAATTGGATGGCTCGATAGAAAGAGGGGTCTCTTAACCTAAAATGAGCCGGTTAAACCCCAATCCTGAAAGCACTGGCTCCCTTGTACGGAATTTGTCCGTAAAAAAGAGGTTTCGAGGTAACTATCCAGCACAGAACATCAGTCGGTATACCGTTCGGGAAATCTGAAGGTGCAGAGAAGTTCAAACATAGAGACCTCCAAGTAAGCAAACCTTTTCAAGATACCTGCAGAGTATCTTTTATAGCATAGCCCGAAGAATTCCCCAGTGGTTTTGTTGATGGTGGCCGGTGCTACTTCGACAAATAATACGCATCGGCCAGAATTTTCTGTCTCTGATAAACTCTTCTTCGTCGTCTTCTGAAAAGGGCTTCGAAGGGAAGGGTAATGATGCCAGGACTGGAGCAACTAAGGAGGGGGGCATTTGTAGTTTTAGGAATGAAATGAATTTCGTCCCAAAAACTGGGGGGCATGTGTTAACACCGTATTTTTGTGCAACCAAGCAAGTACGGGTAAACCTCAAAGACAGAGGAATGTGGTGGACCCAGAAGGCTTATTAAGGGAACCGACTCGGAAAAGATAACGCATATCGGTAGTTGAGATACGCTCAGTGGGCTGCGCCAGAATTGAGGCCCAAGACATCTAGGTTTCCTTATTTCAGCGAGCGGACGACTTTATGCTAGGGTTATGCTATGTGGTCTATATATAGCAAGGGCTAGGAAACGAGAAAGACATACAATCAATCAAATACACATCTTAGTTCTTAGTTTCCAGCCTTCGGCCACCCCTAGGAGTAGGAGTAGAGTAGATTTCGGAGAACCTTCGACGGATTGGACTGCATCGACCAGATCGACCTCCGGTTTGCTTGTAAGTTTAGCCTTGGTTTCATGTCTCGTTTGTTCGGCTGTATTGTGTAACTCGTGCAAGCTCGATATGAGCTAGTTATCGATTTGAATCTATTGTTCATGGGGCTGCATTGCTTCAATCTCACATGAATTGTGGCTTCAAGCTAGTTATCGGCTCTATTAGATTGGCGATCTAAGAAATTCATCAAGTTATCGATATGGTCTGTTATGCTTTGTTTAATCTATCGCTACAATATCTTGCCCAACCTCATCTAATGGATTGGCATGTGCTTTACTTCTCATCTAGATCTATTGCCTCTGATGCATATATCATTACACTTAAGAAGGCGATAGATCTAAGATCATATCGGCTAATCCATTCGTTGGGGTTGTTACATGTTGCGGGTTTGAGACATGTGATCGGTCATTAGATTGGTTTGAGTGTGGTTGGATCTGGTTCAACACATGTGGTATGGCTGCATCTACCGAACCCCACTGCCATTGTGTGTTGGATTATATGTGTCCAGACCTAGATCTATCTGAGGTTGAATGCATGGATCTTGTTCAAGCCTCATGGATCCCATATCGTCTAACACAGCTGATCTGGTTATCCTTCAATCATACGATACATGTGCGTTGTCATCTCAATCTATCGGTTCTATTAAGTGAACTGGACGTGGTTCGGCTTGTTTACTTTTATGGCTGCATGGAAACACCCAATGCTAGTAAATCGGTCGGATTATCGGGTCGATTGTCATCATGGCTGCATGGGAACACATCTCTGTTGATGATTAATCTTTATTTAGTATGTTCGGTAGATCTGATGGTTTGATGATGATAGTGCTGCATGTATCGCACCTTTACCTTGTTATCATCAAATAATCGGCTAAATTATGTACCTTGGGTTTAATTACTTGTGATAGCCGTTTATATACCATCGTAATGCTTTCCACTGTTCGTAGTTGACTCTTCAGTCAATCTCCTGTATTCATCGGTTATATGAGAGCCGCACACTCATAGAACTGTCTGGCAACAACCGGCAGGTTCCATAATTTGACGTTTCATCTCCTTGTCAATTATAGGTCAAATTGACTGGCATACCTGGAATCTATCATCGAAGTGTCCTAAGCCGCTTAAGGGGTTTAGGAGATCAAGTTCTACTGCTGCATGGTCTCAGAAGGCCCTACGCAGTGCTGACGCCAGAAACCCCATTTTTGGCGTCAACAATGATACAACACCGCTTAAGAACAACCAAACGACCCTAGA
The DNA here is from genome assembly GCA_022036555.1 of Microstegium vimineum. Lineage (NCBI taxonomy): Eukaryota > Viridiplantae > Streptophyta > Magnoliopsida > Poales > Poaceae > Microstegium > Microstegium vimineum. The sequence continues at coordinate 18,287,138 of CM039136.1, read as the reverse complement.
GAACCAAGAGCTCACCGAGACTCTGATGCGTGCGCTAGTTGAGATAGAGAGACAACAGAGGGTGGATGTCCGCGATGGAGGCGAACGCAGCAGCGCGGACAACACGATTCACGTCGTTCTGAGTAAACCAGGAAGCAACAGAGAGAGTAGGTTAGCGCATGAGTATCATTGAGTTTCAAGGATTCGGAAAACAAGAAGGGAAGCTTGAAACCCACCTAGTCGTGTTATCGATGCGCGACGGATCTCGGAAGGACTCCGCTAGAGTTGGGGAAGAAGGTGTTGTGCTGGGCAAAACAACGGAGGCGAGACACACCGAAGCAATGCGGAGGATGCGCAAGGCAATTGCAAAGCTTTTGCGTGTATTGGATGAAGATGAAACCAAGCAAAGCAATGGCGAGCGCTCGCCAGAGTTGAAGCTCAATGCGGTGGCGCAAACCGATGGAAGGACGAGCTTGTATTGGGCACTGTGATACTTATAGAGAGGATTAGAAGGGACAAATATGTCCGCGTTGTAGTCCCGAACATTGTGGAAGAAGCTACATGAGTCGAGAAGGTCGTAGAAGGACGGGCTTCGGCAAGCTTCCAGGCGGATGCGATGAGCGGTGGCAGACCGCTGCCCGAGTTACAATTCAGGTATTCTCAGAAATGCCACTGCTCAAAATTTTCAAATTAGACCTCCTTCCACTCAGAATCACGAGTTGGTTCTAAAAGGAAAGTTGTCCCATTTTTCAAAAGCTACAAGTTTGGTAAAAGAAATATTTTCAAATTCTGCTTAGTTTTTTTAAAATATAGATTTGAATTTGAAAACAAGTTTAAATTGAATTACCCCCTTTATCATAACTTTAGATTTTGAATAAAATTTGAAAATCTCCAAAAATAACTTTTTCTTGATTTTAAAAGCTCTACAACTTTGCGTTAACAACCATATGCAAATTATTTATAGTTTTTGAAATTCATGTTTGGGGTACTATTTAACCCCCTTTAATTAGGGTTTCTAGAAAGAGTTTTGAGCTTGGAATTTAAACTCATCATAAGCATTCACAAACTGAACTAAACACAATCAAATAACTTGTTTTAGTTCAATGCATGACAAGGTTCTCAATTCATATTAATGATGCTTAATGCATATGATGACATGGCCTATTTTATTATAAAACACTAGAGGTCTTACACCTGATAAACACTGACATCATGCCAACGTCACAATGATGTCAGCATGACACGTGGCATAGAGGAATATTCAACCCCTTTTCTTTTTCAAAAATTGGTTTAAACTTCAGAAATTCATAACTAATTCATACGAAGTCCAAAAATTGCAAACTTTATATCAAAATTCTTAGAAAAATGAGTTCTACATATTAGGACTATGTTTGTGTGCATTTGGATCTTCTCATTTTTCTAATGTTCTTATGTGTGCTCTATTGGAGTCGCTAACACGACTATTTCGCGTATGTTTCAGATAACGAGGAGGGACTGACTAAGGAAGGTGACTACGACTACAGAGAGGAGCTCATAGATGACTATGAAGGTGCCACACCCCACCCAACCTCGTAGAACCTATTATGCATGATCACAATGTTATATTTATGTTGTTATGCAATGCATAGGATTTCATGGTAGAAATACTTGATGAAGCCTTTGCCTTGACGAAAGCTTCAACCTGCTCACCGCAATAGGATAGATGCACATTTTGTTGCTCTATGTATTGATTATTACTCTATCATAATATAATGCGATAATGATGAGGCACACGGTGCCGGAAAGAGGGGAGAGCGTTGTGTGTGTCTTGGGTGAGTGGTGAGGGTGTGTCGGCCAAACAGGAATACACGACGAGTCGTGGGCAAGTCTTGCCGGGGAAAGCAACCTAGGCATTCCCAAACGATGTACCTGTGCTGGGTAACGGAAAGGAAAGGAGGTTCCGAGGGTGGAACTCAGATTAGGAGAATGTTGTGATGGCATGGGGATTTGATGAAGATGTTGTTTGGCCGAATCTAGGGATTTCTTGGTACTCAGACTCATAGAAATCCCTTGCAAGCCACTAGCTTTCTGTGGGGGAAAGACGACTGGACTACTTGGTAGGGTGGTGCCACTCACTACGTCAAAATCCAGATTCCGCAGCGTTTCCTAATAGCCCTTAGTGGCGGACACTTGTTTTGCCCGCTGCCAAAAAATCATATGCTTTCCTACCGCGGGTGTTTTTTTTATTTACTGTGACGGGCATTTTTGTCCACTGCGGTAAATCGATTTACCACGGTGGACATCTTAACGTGTCCGCTGCAGTAAATAGGGTATTTACCGCAACAGACGTCTTAATGTGTCCGCTGCGGTAAATTAATTTACCGCAGTGGGCATCTTATAAGGCCCGTCACGGTTAAGACCGCCTAGGGCGAGGCCCGATAGCCACACCCCATATAAAAAGAGGACTTAGGGTTTCCCATCCTCTCCCAGCCCTCTCTCTCCCACTCCCTCCCTCTCTCATCCGCAGCACTCTCTCTCTCTCTCCCGGGTGGCGGCACTCGGGGCGGCGCTCGGGACGGTGCGCGATGCGGAGCGCGGAGGGCCGGGCCGCTGTGGCGCAGGGAGGATCAGGCGGCGGCGGTGGCGGCAACCCTGGATGGGCTCGTCAGGCCCGTGGAGGGGCTCGGTGGGCATATCCAGTGTTTTTTTTGAATAATTAACCGTAGCGGGTAAAACGGCCCGCTGCGGGAATACTCGATTTACTGTAATGTTGTCACGGCGGCGGATTGGTTTGCCCGCCACGGGAAACCAAAAACGACCGCTGCGAAAAATATATTTTGGCGTAGTGACTACTAGTTGGATGTAAGTGGAAATGTGTACAGAGGTACGGGAGAGTGTGACCCACACCCTCTCGAGACAGCATGGTGACCCCGGGGGCCCGGTACCATGCCTCACAGTCTCAATGCCCCTGTGTGATATATGTGGAGATGGCTCGTGGCTGAGTAGTAGGGTGGCATCGACCTAGGCTAGCAAGCAGCCGGAGTGTGGCCTAGATGACGGCGGTCATGGATGATGGTAGATCCTGTGAAATTGTGAAACCTCTGCAGAGTGTTATGTTTGATCGATCGATAAATATGCCAACCTGTTGGCTATGGACCTTTTCTATGACCTGCTTCACCTGATAGTGAGAGGTGTATTCTTGTATTCCCATGCATCTTATGTAGCTCGGCAGTGTCCTCTGATGGAGTAGTGTGCCGTTGAGACAAGCTTGAAAGGGAGTTGGACCTGTCGACTGAGTGAGAGGTGTGGTAAGGTGTGTGTGATGGAATGGATGGATGGGTGGACTGATGAATGGATATTAACACTGGTAATTACTTGTTTATACTTAATGAATTCTGCATAGGAAGCCTACAGCAGAGACATGTCTATGATTATACCCTTATGTGCATCCACTACCATAAATATGCATTAGGGTGGGTTTATATGGTCAGTACAAATCGTATTGATAGATATTTGGCAGGTGAGGAACCCGACTACGACTTTGATGGAGATGATGTTGAGGATTAGGAGTCTTGTGTCTAGCCTCAAGCTTGGCGATGATATTCCAGTGTGATTTTCTACCAGCGTGGCGTTGTAATAAATTTATGTAAACGCTACTATTGTACTCTTAATTTAAGTTCGAAGTATGGTTGTGACATTGAATGAAAATCAGGTAATATCATGGATTGTCTCGCGCAATCTATTCTATTACACTGCGAATCTATGAATTTCCCTTGGTGGAAATCAAGGTTGTTTCAAAAGGGTAGGCTTCTAATAGCTCACTGTATTGCCTGGTCAGCAACTCAACAACCCCATCAGTCATACAAAAACCTCCCATGAATTCGCATGGAAATCAAGTGGGAGAGGATTCAGATTCGATTTATTTGCCATCTGTGACTGCCATTTGCAAACTTGATTATTATCATTAACTGCCGAGATTTGATCTGGACCTACTACCGCTTTGAAACGCTGTAAATCCTCCTCTACTTTATTAGACAACAATAGTCCGCCAAAAGATATTACTTTATGTTTTCTTTTTACTATACTTTCGAATATAATATAAGCGGTTTGGCAGGGATCTGCAGTGTACATATGGAATGCTGGATTAATTTGGAGTGAATTCAGTTATTAAGTTAGTACATTAAGGACATTAATAAACTCGGCATGGGAGGAAGGATTTAAATGTATTTAGGCGGCGTTAGGTTAGCCCCGTTCCGGGCCGTTCATGGCCGGAACCCTTCCGTGTTATTTAAATTATTGAAGAAGACGACGTTTAGGAATGATACCCCACAAAATGAATGAGGCCTTAGGGAGAAGAGGGCTCTGGCCTTTGGAATGTTGGTAGGATTCGTTGTTTCAAATCTCCAACCGGAAATGAAAGGGTTTTAGAGTCAGCTTTGAATGCTTTGTTGCTGATTGACTTTCCATGTATATCTTGAACTTGTTTCGATACGTAGCCTGAAACTGAAAAAAGAGAATATTTTAAGTAGGGATTTAAGACCAGCTGTACAAATTTTAGCAGCAACAATAATTGTAGTCAATTCCAGATAGCAATCCACTGTCACTCCATCTAACTTGGTTTTATTTTATTCCACTCTATCTACGACTGTTTATATCATCCAACTCATAACATTCTTCTAATTTTGAATTTAGTTGACTTTGACCAAGGAACAACATAGGAACAAGTACGCATCAAAAAACAAGGGAAATGAACAAGAATGAAATAAGATACATATATGACAGACAAGTCTCGGCAATAAACACATATTTTTGAACTATTAGTTCCAGGAAGGAACGATGCAAGTAAAGATGAACTACATGCAGGATTACATTTACAAACCTTCGCTTAAACCCTAATCAGCCGATCATGCATATGATGAATCTGAACCAAAATGAATCACTAACAGGGGACAACTACATCGATAATAATAGAGCATCTATCATATTCGCCCTTATAATTGACCTGATTAAGAGGCGGGCACTCTAATAGAGAAATGAACCTACGGAGATGGTTGTAATCTAGAGCCTGAGGTTCAGATCTATCTTGCAACTCTGTGCATCCTCTTGTTGTGTCGCCGCTTCTTGTGAGATGCTAGGGTAGCCGATGGCGACAGCACCACTGTCCACGGTGCCGGACCACCGGAGCCCAGCCATCCCGGAGTCGAGGATGGCTGGGGGAGGGGGCCTCGACGGGGATCCGTAGCCATAGCCGACACTGATGTGGCGGGTGAGCCCCGCCATTGACGGGTGCGTCTGCGCATGCGCAGCCCACCCATGGTGCATGCTGTAGAATGGCGTCGCGACGGAGCCCCGTCCGAACCCAAGGAATGGGGACGGCCTGCTGCCGCCGGGAGAGTAGGGCCAGGCGTGTTGGAAGCGAAGGTGGTGTGGTGGCAGGAATGGGTCGGCGCCTCCGTACAGCCCGCCCCCCGTGGCAGGAAGGTGGTAATGTTTCATATCACTTAGAGGGATTGAGTAGGATTTGAATTGAAATCAAAGCTCAAATTTAAATTTGACTTCAAAACTTTTTGTACAGGCAATTCAAAACATATATGGTGTGATGTCAAGATTTGGTAATTTTTTGAATCCGTTTTATATTTTTAAAATTTTTAGTCACAATTATATTATTTATGTAACATTTGAATTTTAGTTCTTAGTACATGAAATAAAAGTCAAATAATTTTAAATATAAGCAAAAAATATGTATTGCTAAGTAAATTTGAAAGTGCATTTTGAAAAGTATAGTAAAGGACCTAAAAGAAAGAAAAATAGGAAGGAAAATCATTTTTAAAAAATGCTTTGCCAAGTGTCTTAGGGTTGACACTCAGCGAAGCCTTATGTTTGCCGAGTGCCACACTCTTTGCCGAGTGCCCTCGATCTAGCACTCGGCAAAGAGTGTGGATACAGGGCCGTTTTTCGACCACACAGACACACGCACGCACACAGACACACGCAAGAATCCGCCCCCACCCCACCCGGCCCGCCTTTGAGGCCGCCTGGTGCCGCCCGACCCCACTGCGTGTGGGCGCCCCCTTGCGCCACCGCCAGGCCCCGCCCAGCGGCACTACCCTCCCGCCCCCGATTTGACTCGCCAGCCGGGAGGAAGAAGAGGAATAAGGGGAGAAGGGGAGGAGGAAGAGAAGGAGGAGGAAAGGAGGAGAGGAGGAGTGTCCCCGTCCCGACGTCGCCCGCTGCCCACTTCGTTGATTTGTTGACGCTATCAAGGTATGAAATAGTAGATATATAGTTGTAGTTGTAGTTTTTGTTGTAGTTGTAGTGGTGTGTGGTGTGTGGTGTGCGGTAGCGGTATCGTGGTGTGTGCTGTGTGGTGTGTGGTGTGGGGTGTATGGTGTGGTAGTGCTAGTGGTGTGTGGTGTGGGGTGTATGGTGTGGGGTGTATGAGCATGGATTCAACCTATATATATGTGTGGTTGTCGGCCATCGAGCCTTTGACATAAATGTGGTTCCGGGCCATCGTGCCGTTGTTTTATTGCAGGTTTTGGAAACCTCACCGTGCAGGGGAGGTTCTGCCAAAATTTTGACTTACGTTATTATTTTCTTTTGCAGAAGGGGAGAAAGGAGTAGAGGCGACTCTCCCTACACCGCATCGCCTTGCCACGGCTCCGCTAGCCTGACTCTCCCGCCACCAAAGGTATAACCCCTCTTTGCTTATCATGGTCGTGCATCATGTAACCAGTTAGGCGTCTCCCGTTCGAAAGAGATATGGCTGGAAATATGTAATTCTTTGCATATCTATAACCATATCTATTTTGAATTGTCCACGTTTCCATGGGCAGCCATGTGTGCGTAGAGGAGGTTAGTTTCCATGGTCTGCTCTGATCCGAGATAGAGTTTCGATGGCACCTCCCTGTTGTTCTCTAGATACACACTCTCCGTATTAGGACGTGTATATGGAGAGCAGCAGGGAGTTGCTACTGAAATTTTATCTCGGATAGGAGTAGAGAATGGAAACTAACCTCCTCTACGCAACCACGGGTGGGATTAGGACCTATCCTCACATATTAGACAGTAGGAACACCATGTACATGCAATTGCTAGTTACATTACTCGCTGGTATATATCTTAGAGGATGGTTGACCGGGCATGGATGTACATGGGCCGCCAAAGTCAGGGTGCGATGATCGATGAATGGATTGAGAAGACCGATGCTTTCTTAGAACTTGTCTTTCCCTCGGATAAAGAAGCGCGCTCAACTTGGTGTCCCTGCAGCGGATGCGCAAATAGATATTGACAAACAAAGGTTGTAATGGGGCTGCATCTTTGCAAGAATGGGTTCATGCCAGACTATACTTGGTGAATACTACATGGTGAAGAACCACGTATCAGAGAGGAGGTAGTGAGGCCACGCGTCGAGGATTATGATGTTGATGCTGGTATAGGCGAAATGTTAGATGACTTTCATGAAGCTTAGTTCGCTGAGGGAGATAGGGAGGAGGAGGAACCAGTGGCAACCGCAAAGGCGTATTATGACATGTTAGACGCGGCACAGAAACCCCTTCATGGACAAGCAAAGGTTTCCCAACTGGATGCCATTGGTCGTGTAATGGCATTGAAGTCCTAGTTTAGCCTAAGTCGAGATGCATTTGATGGTATGTTGATAGTTATTGGCACCCTGCTTCCGGAGGGTCACATTTTGCCAAAGAGCATGTACGATTCAAAAAAGCTTCTTCGTGCACTAAAAATGTCGTATGAGCAGATACATGCCTGTCCGAAAGGGTGCGTCCTCTTTAGGAAAGAACATGCGAATGCAAAGTACTATCCGAAGTGTGAATTCTCTAGGTACTTAGAGGTATATTCTGGGGATGGCCAGAAGAGGCAACTTCAGATAGCCGTGAAGATCCTACGGTACCTTCCGTTCATACAGACCATCCAACGGCTATATATGACCGAGGAATCCGCGAAATAGATGACTTGGCACAAAAATGGCAAAAGTTACAATCCTAACAACATGGTGCATCCATCTGATGGTGAGGCATGGACCCACTTTGATGGAATTCATCATGAGAAAGCCAGAGAGGCAAGAAATGTACGTGTTGCATTGGCAACAGATGGTTTCAATCCATATGGAATGATGGCTGCCTCGTACACATGTTGGCATGTGTTCATTATACCCCTCAATCTGCCCCCTGGCGTCTTGTTTCAACGACATAGTGTATTCATGTCATTGATCATTCTAGATTACCCAGGCTAAAGTATGGGTGTGTTCATGGAACCTATATTTGAGGATTTGATTCGTGCTTGGGAGGAAGGCGTATGGACATACGACCGAGCGACAAAGACAAACTTCAAAATGCATGTGTGGTACCATTACTCACTGCATGACTTTCTTGCGTATGGGATATTCTACGCATGGTGTGTTCATGGAAAGTTTCCATGCCCAAGATGTAAGGCAGCTGTGAAGTTTATATGGTTGCAGAAAGGTGGAAAGTATTCTTCATTCGATCAACATTGGAAATTTCTCCCTCTTGACCATGCATATAGACGAGACATCAAGAACTTGACGAAAGGTGTCCAAGTCACGGACCCTGTACCGCAGCTCATGAGTAGTGCCGAGGTTCGTGCTCAAATAGATGCTCTCCAGGTCAATGAAGAAGAAGGTGGTTTCCTAGGATATGGTGTGGAACATATGTGGACTCATAAGTCGAGCTTGGAGAGGCTTACCTATTTCCATGACCTTCTTCTTCCACATAACATTGATGTCATGCACACTGAAAAGAATGTCGCCAAAGCAATTTAGGCAACAGTTATGGACATTCCTGGTAAGACTAAGGACAACGACGTTAAGGCAAGAGTAGTTCTGGAAACGTTCTGCGATAAACCAAACCAAGAAATGCAGCCTCCTAGTCGCGCCAAGACATGGAGAAGGCCTAAGGTTGAATTTTTCTTGACTAGGTCGCAGAGGAGAGAAGTTCTAGAATGGATGCAACATATCTGAGAAGGGGAGTGAACCTATCTACAATGCGAGTGAATGGGATGAAGAGTCATGACTACCACATATGGATTGAGCGGCTTCTTCCGACAATGGTTCGAGGCTACATCCCTGACCATGTTTGGCAAGTGTTAGCAGAGTTGAGCTATTTCTTCCGCCAGCTTTGTGCAAAGAAGTTATCTCGAACCATGATTGCAGACATGGAGAGAATGGCACCTATGTTGCTCTGTAAGTTAGAGAAGATCTTTCCACCTGGTTTCTTCAATCCAATGCAACATTTGATTTTACACCTCCCGTTTGAGGCACGAATGGGAGGGCCTGTGCAGTTCCGTTGGTGTTATTTTGTCGAGACAAGTTTAAAGGTTCTTTGAAGTAAATGTAAAAATAAAGAAAAAATTGAGACTTCCATTGCACAGGCATACATTCTAGAGGAGGTGTCAAACTTCACAACAACATACTATGGTGACAACCTTCCTAGCATGCATAATCCATCCTCTCGTTACAACATTGGCAAAAATGAATCGAATCTCAACCTTTTCCGAGGCCAACTCAAAAACGCAAGTGGATCAACCCCAAAGACCTTAAAGCCCAAAGAGTGTTGCACTATAATGCGATCTGTGTTGACCAACCTCGACGAAGTGGAGCCGTACATGCTGTAAGTTCTATTCTCAATGAACTAGGATCAATACATGTTTAATATTCTACATCCAACCCCTTGTTTCTCCTTGGTACAGGGAATTTCTTTCTCAAGAGGTCCTAGCCCACAAGAAACCGAAACCCTTCTTAAAAAGGGTCCGGGAAATGGGAAATCTGGTTTCATTTTTTGGTTCAAACATATTGCAGCTACTACTTAGTTTGACATTCCAAGTTGCTCGTACATGCAAATAACATAACAACCTATCTGCTTGGGCTTGCAGGCTAGTGATGTAGCTATGAGCACTAAGTTGAGACAAGTTGCCCATGGCTTTGGCTATAGGGTCAGGTCATTTGGATCTTATGATGTGAATGGATATTGATTTCACACAACAAGTTACGAGGCGAGTCGGCCCAATCGAAGAACCACATGTTCTGGAGTGTTTACACCCGACCTTGATGGGGTCGAGTATTATGGAAGAATTAAAGAAATATACGAATTCCTGCTCTATGGTTGCAAACCTCTTAAAGCTGTCATTTTCAAATGCCATTGGTTTGATCCTGCATTAACAAGACGGACCCCTAACCTAGGGCTAGTCGAAATTCGACGAGATTCCGTCTATGCAGGAGATGATGTCTATATTGTTGCTCAACAGGCCACACAAGTATATTATATGTCATACCCGTGCCAGATGGACATTCGTCTCAAGGGTTGGGATATTGTGCAGAAGGTATCATCACACGGTAAAGTACCTATCCCAAACGATGAAGATTACAATTTGAACCCAAACACATATGATGGAGAGTTCTTTCAAGAAGAGGGGCTAAAAGGTAGGTTTGAGATAGACTTAACTGAAGCGATCGGAATGGAAATAGACAATGAAAGGGTATATGCTGAGGAGGCTAGAGGTGAGGTGGAAAATCCAAAGGACTTGCAATTACTTGAGAGATTACGTTTAGGCAACGACAATGAGGATAAAATCGCTCCGTCGGATAGTGTTGAGCCTTTGGACATGGTTGATAGTGATGATGAGACTTATGATCCAGCTAATCCTGATCATGATGATTATTTCCAATACATGTAATACATTGTTATTTTGTTTATTCTGCATGTCTTTCATAATTATGTTATTATACTTATTGGTTTAATTCTTTTAATTGCAGGTAATTCAAGATGGTCGGCGGCGGAATGAGGAATCTCTCCTCGGTTTATGCCGCGTCGAGCAGGAGGAGGAGCACCCGTAGGAGGGGCTCGTCGTCTACCACCCTGCAGCCAGAGGCGCAGGCACAACAGCAGCAGGAGGAGGAGGAGCAGGAGGAGCAAGAGCAGCAGCAGGAGCACGAGCAGGCGCAGGAGGTTGAGGCGGAGGAGGGGGACGATGACGACGACTTGGCACCAGCAGGGGTTCCACTTCCTCTGCTCCGACGATTGTCTACTTGCGAGGACCGGTGAGCCTCCCTCAGCAACCCATCCCACTGTCGGGTCATCCGATAATTTGACCTGGGTTAAAAAAATAAGTACTTTTGTATGATGTCACTATTTCATTTAATATGTTTAAAACCATACCTACAACTAACATTCTTCCTTAATCACTTGTGCATGAGTTGGGCGTTTGTGAGTCCAGGTACTCACAAACGCTCGGTGAATGGGATCTTGGGTCTCTTGTGCAGGGAGCACTTCCTTGGCTTAGTTGAGTACGCTGGCGTCATAGCTCCAGCGTACACGTTTGACCACTACACCGTGGCAACCAATGCTCCAGATCGGAATGGCAGGACATTTGCCAACAAAGTGGAGCGGGTAATCGACGAGCTGTGGGTAAGTTATATTGCTCAATATATTGCACACATTTATTGTACATACTTAAAATACTTAATAGATACATCACGTCTCTCTCTCTATATGTGTGCAGGATTTCTATAGATGCGAGCCGGGACACGAGTCCCACACAGACACTGTGGCTCGCCGAGTTTGTAAGAAACTCGTGTCGGACATGCACTATGAGGCGCGTGTCCAGGACATCGTGACTTACCACGGCAACGTCCTTAAGGGAAAGGTCTCCAAAGCTGCCGCAAGGACCATGAGGCTGACTTGACAGCAGTATGAAGATGTAAGTATACAACTTTACTACTGATTTTTATTTAAATTTAGTAGGATAAATATGATATTCATATATGTCACTTCATGTCTATAGACGATTCCATGGTGGTGTTCCCATCATACCGAGTGCTGGAAATGGATAGTGGAGAGGTGGTGCGCCCCGATTGGTAGGAGATGCATAACGTTTGCCAGGAGCGGCGCTTGATGAGGCTAGGCACAACACACTACCAAGGAAGCCAGAGCCTAGAGGCATATGCATCCAGTTGGGTACGTCAATGACAACAATTTAGTGCAATAGTTAATTTGCATGGTTTCTAATCATCTTGTTGTTTTTCTCCCAGTCGGCACATCCTAAAAACCAGCCTTGCAATTTGTTCAAGGCATTTGCCTTGTCCCAAAAGGGCAGGGCATCATCGAACGTCGACTACAACCCGGAGGACCCGCCAGAGCGCTACACTAACCCGAGCGTCCATAGCTGCCTTACTGAGTACACTTCAGTGGTAAAGGAACTCCATAGAACAGACTACGATCCGACCACTGAGGATCCTGAGGGAGAGGTCATCATGAGGTTGGGACGCGGCAAGAAGCATGGGTGATACTGGATTGCTGACGCTGCACTCGACACGGCCAGTACGCCCAGTCTTAGCCAGATTAGAGCGAGGGGCAGATCGGGCCCGGCCATACGCGAGCGTCTAAACACCACACAGCAGCAGATGCAGGCACTCCATGTTATTTCTGTTTATTCGTCGTTCATTGATTTTAGTTATCTTTGCATTAGTCTAACATTTGAATGAAATGTTGTATGCCCAACTGGAGGTTGAGAGGAGGCGATGGGAGGAGATGGAGGCGAGGATGGAGGCTGATCGGCAGGCGGCGGAGGTTGAGCAGCAGGCGGTGGTGGAAGAGCAAGTATTCCACCATCAGAGTCTGCAGAAGATGATTGAGTACATGCAGAGCTTTGGCGTCGCTCAGTGTATGGCTCCTCTGGCTTTGGAGCTGCCTCCATGTCCACCTCCACCTCCACCTACATACTTCGACACTTCTGTGAGTATGAATGTTTTAGTATATATGTTTACGCTTGTGGTCAAAGCACAATAGCACTTGCAACCTAGCATAATTCTAATGTTAGAATTTTAAAGTTCACTTGTGTAACACATGCGACCTCTTTTACTTTGTGCAGAATCAATCACCGGTATCAAATGACGCGCCAGCTGGCTTTGGAGCTTCGCCGGGCTTGGGAGCTTCACCGGGCTATGGAGCTTTCCCAGGCTTGGGAGGATCGCCGGGCTATGGAGCTTCGCTGGGATCAGGTTATGGGCCTCGTCACCCTGGACCGTCGTCGTGACCGCTTTGGAGTGAACTATGGATGGTTTGTGAACTATGGATGCCTTTGTCGTGTTGAACTATGGATGAATTGTCACATATTGTGAGACATGTGCCGTTTGTGAGATATATATATGATGTTTGTGATATCTATGTGTTGTTTGTGATGTGATACGTGTTGTTTGTGATATATATGTGTTGCTTGTGATATATATCTTTTGTTTGTCTGGATGAAACTAAAAAAATAAATAAAAAAGATAGTTTCTGATCGCTTTGCCGAGTGTAGCACTCGGCAAAGGCTTGATTTGCTGAGTGCTATGGTCAAGGAACTCGACAAAGCAATCATTCCAGAACACCTGGGAAGAGGCTTTGCCGAGTGTTACATATTTGCCGAGTGTTACATATTTGCCGAGTGTCATGACCAAGACACTCGGCACCGTGTACAGGTTTTGCCGAGTGCCCTGCATGTGACACTCGGCAAAGGGATGACGTTTGCCGAGTGCCCTGCATATGGCACTCGGCAAAGGGATGACATTTTGCCGAGTGTCTCAGTCAACGACACTCGGCAAACGTTGTACTCTATGCCGAGTGCTTGACTTGACACTCGACAAATCCTCCGTCACCGCGTAAACGAGCGTTACCTTGCACTTTATTTTGCGGAGCGCCTCTTTGCTTTGCCGAGTACCACAGTACACGGCAAATGCTTTGCCGAGTGCCCGACAAAAAACACTCGGCAAAGGAGGTATTGTCGTTAAGATAGCTGTTGTGTGCTGTTTGCGGAGTGTTACACTCTGCACAGAGTTTGCCGAGTGTTTTAAGGCGTTTGTCGAGTGCCTGCGGCACTCGGCAAAGGACCTGTCCGGTAGTGGATGATTAGCTAGGGTGTTCATTTCAAGCATTTTTTTGAACTAGTATCAATGATATATGAAGCCACGATAATGGAGAAGACGTTAGGTTTTCTTGAGAGCTACTGAGACTTAAAATACTAAAGCTTACACATGGAGTTCAATGTTTGCATAGATTTCCAGTGACTTAAAATACTAAAGCTTACACATGATAAAGTTGAAGAATAGCTAATATCAATATCATGTCTTTATTTTTTACGTTAGTGATCACTTGTACTTTAGTAATCTATTTTCTTAGATTATTCTATCAGTCTGAGGCCTTAATCACTTGAGAAGGAAATCTTCCCAAGAGTAACCTAGATACATGATTATAAAACACTTGATGCACACAAAAAATGCTAGGGAACATGTGCATGCAAAACTAACATGACAAATTAACTAATAATTAAATATGTAGAGAAGGATTAGAAATATGCATATAAAAGTTGGTCCATTAGTATTTGTCATATGTAGTCAAGTTTTATGCATTTCATGTCTATTGGCATTTATAGTTTAACCAACTATTTTATATCATACGTTTCTTGCTTTAAAGTTTTGATTAGCTGGTAAGAGGATTATCTATGCAATGGATTATGGATATTTTGAAGTGCTCGACTTCCTAAATATGTCAAAACAAAGGTAAGAGATGGTGCATCACCATTTTGAGTTTGAGAGGTAAATCTATGTGGCATTTCAAATATATGGAGATGGTTTACAAATATAACTACTTGAGCATCAATTTGTATTTTTCATGTGCAATCAAGCACGCTAGCATATCATGTATTTGTATGTACTTTGTGCAATAACCTTTTCTTGCTTTTTGAAATTGACTATGGCCTCTCTTTCAAAAAATTCTAAAATTATATAGCTTTCGAATAAATTAAGTATCATGGTTGCATAACTACATCAGGATTTGTACTTTAATGAGTCACCTAATTGATAGTTGAGTACATCTTCCACAAATAAAATCTGACAATAGCGAGCAAAGGTGGTCATGATAATTTTAAGTTGGACTTGACTTGCTCATCAAGTAGAATTAGGGTTAGGGACAAAGAATTGGCTTTGATATTCTGATTTTTATCCACCTTTGCCCCACGGTTAATCGATTAATCGTGGCGGGCAGTATAAAGTGTCCGCCACGGTTAATCGATTAACCATGGCGAGTAATATAACAACATCTGCCACGGTTAACACATTAACCATGGTGGTCACCTTGTAATGCCCGCCACTATTAATATTTTTGAATTAGAAAATAATAGATTAACTGTAGTGGGGTTTTTAAAATGCCCGCCATGGTTATTATTGTTATAATTAAAAGAAAATGTTGCATATATAATTCAGTATTTACAAACGCACAATAACTCATAGAAATTCTCATTCACAAAGATGACACAAATATTTATCAAAAACATGTTCACTACAAAGTATTACATGCTACTCATCCATTAATTTATGGCATACATAAATCTGACAAAAATGTTAAAGTATTACATGCCATTTATTCATTTTCCACTATACTTGTTCTTCATCTTGCCTAAGACAAACAAGTCCGAAAAAGCGTAATGCGGCACACGTTTCGTGGTGCTCCAATTTTTAAGCGCCTTTTGTATTCGGGTAGGCCTCCTAACATGTTGTCCTCATTAAAGAATTCTCCCCCTTCATGTACGCATTGGTACATTGGTCTCTGACCAACTTACAGCATTGGTACATTGGTCTCTGACCAACTTACATATGTCCGCTGCTATTTGATCCAAGTTGTACTGGTCGACTTGTTCTTTCTCTCACCAATTGAGTCCTTTTTTTTGAATTGCCGCTAGGTGTGGCTATACGCCTTGCATGCTCTCAGGTACTCGCAGACGTAGAACCCACATAATAGTGAGCCTATCGGCTGTTTGGAGCACTGCAGGATGCGCAAGCATTATAACATATAAAAGTAGTGGTAGTAAGCAGTACAAGCTAGCACTGGCTAAGTAGTAGTAGCAGTAGCAAGTAGTAAGCGCTAACACGTAGTATTAGTAGTAGTAAGCAGTGACAAGTAGTAGTAGTACAAGCTAACAGTGGCTAGGGACTAGTAGTAAGCAATGAGACTGAGTAGTAGTAACTAGCAGTGGCAAAAGAATAGTAGTAGTAGTAATTAGCAGTGACAAGTAGTAGTAGTAGAAAGAGTAGTCTCTAAACTTGTCACGCTGTGTCATCCCGGTCCACGATCTTACAAAATGACCATCCCGATCCCTAATCTCAGTTTGGGTGGCATTCTCGTCCTAACAGGCAACGTCGTTAGTGCAAAAGTGCAAAAGGGCCCTTGTGAAGCTCTCGCCCGTCATTTGTTATGGCTTGTTCGTCTCCGGCGGCGGCGGTGTGGGCGAACCAGCGGCGGCCGGCTGAAGGTAGTCGACGCAAGGAGAATAAGAGCAGCAACGGACTTGGAGCGCTCTGTCGTGGACTTCCCCATGGCATTACAGGGTCCAGGTCGTCATCCCCTTCTCGCTCTCCAAATTATTTGCTATCGCCTGCCATGGCCCTCCATTCAGGATACTCTTCTAGCTACAGTAGGCACAAAAGGCCATATTTGCTTCTCGTTACCTGCTTGCATTTGGCCATATTTTTTTTTTAATTTTGTGCTTGCTTGCAAACTAAGCTCAAAGTCTATAACTTTTACACGAAGATGAAGATCGATGCCCCTTGTTTTAATGAGAGGGAGACTGTTTGGTGAAAGAAGCAAAGAAGTAAGAGCAGCAAAAGCAAGGGCTGTTGGAGAAGAAGAATCAAGGGGAAGGAGGCCAGCAGCACTGAAAAAAATAGAACCTGTAGTTTGTCCCATCAGCTCAATGTGTTAGCAGGAATTGGAGAACAAATTAGAACGTGTGATTTGTCCCACCAGCTTAGTGTGTACTTGCCTTTGTGTTTGTTCAGTGATGTGGAACATGTAGGTTCAACTTTGGAAATAAAAAAAGTTTGTGAAAACAATGAATATTCAGACATGTTAAGAGCAATGAATGTAATTGCAAGTGCACTCAATCAGAAAAAAAAAAGAAATGGAACAAGAGAATTTGATGCATCTTAATTCTACCCATCTTGGTTTAACCCATCCATATAATCTAGATGTATTACAATTAAACAGGATTGCATCCAGAGCTTATGATGCCTCAAACCTGATAAGCACATCATAGCATCTATATTGTTTTGATGCTTGCAATAACTTTACAAAAGTTGCTGATATGCACAAAAAGTCAAGCAAGACATAATTACTCAATGCCTTGCTCAAAAGCTATCTAGTGTAATTCACTGTCTGGAAGTGTGAACCACTACTTTTGTTACATCTATGTATCATTTGGCTTCACTGTCTCCTTAGCTGCTGCTACCTTCCTAGGCTTTGAACTTGTTGTGGATGAATTTCTCTTTCTTGAAGCTGCTGCCTTGCCAGACTTAGTGTTGGTAGTCAAGGGGGCACTTCTTGGTACTGGGATGTTGGACGAGATAAATCCACTTTCTGGCAATGGACCTTGAGGCTGCGAAAGCTTTGATTGTTGTGTTTCCTACAAGTATATTGTGTATAAGACACTTATGAGTAAATACAACCATGATTGCAGGTGAGTAAAATACCTCGTCCATCATCATTGTAGAGCTTGCTTGAGTTGTTTGAATCAGATATTCATGTCTCAGATCCTGTGCACCTTGTTCAGCAGCACCTTGTTCAAATCCTGTGTGAGAAACAGTAGCTTGTTCAAATCCTGTGCGAGAAGCAGCACCAGCCATAGCAGCTTGTTCCGCCTCTTGCTGTAGTTGAGCACGTGTATTTTCTACTAGCTTCTTTGCATCTTCAGAATTGAAACCCATCTTCTTCAGCTTGCAACCAGCAGAGTTATGTCCACCTTCTGAACAATGACTGCAATGTATGCTGACTCCATGTTTGGATAGCTTTGGGCCATGTTTACCTTGAATTTCTTGAGGGTGCTTCTTCCTTTATTTAGGAGGTCTTCCTACCTTTTTTTCATAAGAAGGTGGCAGTACTTCAGTCCCCTGAACTGACTCCCATTGGCTTTTATCTCTACAAGGCCAAATGTTAGAGGCATATGCTCTTTTGAATGTCTCAACTGAATAGCATGTAGGCAGGACACTCTCAGGAGGTATCCTCTCATGCCTTAAACAAGCTATGGCATGAGAGCAAGGTATCCCTGTCAACTGCCACCTTCTACAGTCACATTTTTTGGTAGTTAAATCTACAATGTGTTGATAATCTATGACTTGCACCCGGAAAATACCCTGACTTGAAGGCAGTGCATAACACATGTTTGCCCATTCTACATTTTTTGCAACCTTTTTCCTAATCTTTGGGCAAAAAGCACCTGGAAGCTCAGACATGAACTCTTGTTGCTTGTTATAGTGTCGGGTCATGATTTGGGTCTTAATCATCTCAAACATGCTCAAAATTGGTAACTCTCTAGCATCTAAGATGTACTTGTTGAAAACCTCACAATTGTTATTGAGTAAAATATCACTCTTGGGGAATTCTGAGAAATAAGCTCTCACCCAAGTGTTGGGCTCCATCTTATCCAGCCACTTCCATGCATCCAGATTCAATTCTTTCATCTTCCCCATCATTATGTTGAACTAAATTTCTGATGATGATCTTGCACTTGCCCATAGCTGTTTTTTAAGGATCTCACCTTTGAATTTTTCTTGAAAATTACCATATAAGTGCCTGACACAAAACCTATGCTCAGACTCTGGAAACACTTGCTTCATAGCTGGAATCAGCCCCGGTGCAATAAAAAAATCAAACATAAATAATTAGCAACCAACAACACGACACATTAAGTCTAATTAATGAGACAATGATTTTTTTACCTTTTGCTTATCAGTCATGAATGTCCAGGGGTATGTGTTATCTATGTGTAGATCATTCTTAAGGGTTTCAAGAAACCATTTCCAAGAAGCAAGTGATTCTACTTCAACTACAGCCATGGCAATAGGATAGATACAATCATTGGGATCCATGCCAACTGCTGTCAGAAGCTGGCCTCCAAACTTTGTTTTGATATGACAACCATCAAGACATATTATGGGCCTACAAGCAGCCAAGAACCCTCTCTTGCATGCATCAAGAGACATGTAGCATGTACTGAATAGATTGCCAGCAAGATTAAGGTAGAATGAACTCCCAGGATTACTCCTCCTGAGTTCATGACCATAATCCCACAAACTGTTGTACTGTTGAACCTCATCTCCATGTATTGTCATCAAAATAAGCCTTCTAGCCCTTGCCAACTTGCTCCTTGATGGTGTCAAATTCCAAAACCCATTCTTTTTGACAGTTGTGCTGCCCAAAGTATGTCTTCACCTCAAATGACTTAGCTCTGCTATCCCAGGAAGCATATAAGTTCCACATACAACCATTGGCACAGTGAGCCCTCAACCTGGTCTTATCATTCCTAGGTAGCTTAATCTCAACCCTGTTTCTCACGCTATACTCAGTAATGTCTTCTCTGAGCTTCTCCACACTGGGATAGACAAGGCCAACAAAGAAAGTTGGAATATCCAAATCTTCTTCCCTAAAAGAGGATAATCTAAGTCTCCCTTCACCCTCACCATCAGAGTCAGGAAGCTCAAGACCTTCATCATCTGTCTCCTCCTCATCATGCCATGTTTGGGCTACTATTGTTTGGATTGCCTTTATCTTGCTTCCTTTAGCTTTCTTGTTTCCTTTCACCTTGCCTACATTGGTTTCCACATTGTCCTCCAAAAGGTTCTCATCTTCTACTTGTGTGTCATTATCGCTGTCCACAAAAACATCATCAGATTCAGTGTCATTGCCTGCTTCTGGACCCATATCTTCCACTTCAATCAATTGCTCGACCTTATCGTTGTCCAAATTGGTATAGAAAATAGGTAACTTCTGTCCAGAATTCATGAATCTAGATTCTGGCAGTCTCATGGGGTTGATCACCTTGGGCAAGTCGCATACAGGATTGGTAACAATATCATCCCAGTCCACCCCTCCAATAGTGTCATCATGGTCAAAATAGCATACCAAAGTAGAGAACTTTTTAACAACAGATGACATTACATTGGTATCATGGTCAGAAACAATAATCCTCAAACCATCTGCAATTGTCTTCCCAGGTAACAGCCAATGACTTTTCAAGGAAGTGTTCTCCATATATCCTAGTTGTTGTGCCAAATCCCCAAACCAAAGTGGCGACCAGGTGTCCGTCTCAATCCCATCAAACCAATCAATTTTCTCATCTACATATGATTTGAGATTACCAGAACCCACAAAAAAACCACCATGGTGAACCTCTAACGTGAACACATCTCCAGCAGTACCTACATCGACAAAATCAAAATACAAATCATGCCTAAACCCTAAAACCTAACAATTCAAGCAAAATCAACAACTGTAGGATCCAAAATTGATCTTCCAAGGAGTAATCCATTGTACATGTGGGGGATTGGATAGATGGACTCACTATGAACTGGTGGGGGATTCCATTTCCTTCGTAGTCGTGCCACCATTGTTCCTGCCCTTCCGTCTCCACGGCAGCACGCTCCACTGCTCCAGGGTCCGTTGCGCGACAGCGAAGTCTTCTCCTTGCGCTGACTAGCAGTAGCCGCTCGCCGCTCCTCCACCCTGGCCGTCACCGGCGGAGACCACGGTGACGAACAGAACGTGCATAGCTGTAGCAAATGACGGACGAGAGCTTCACAAGGGCCCTTTTGCACTTTTGCACCAACGTCATTGCCTGTTAGGACACAACGCGGTATGTTTAGGGACCGCACATGGACTTTGCTCTAGTAGAAACTAGCAATGACAAAAGAGTAGTAGTAGTAACTAGCTGTGCCGAGTAGTAGCTGCAGTACCGGGAACTGCCACCAGAGTTTCAGTTTATTTCCATGCTTCTTCTTGGCCTTGTGGCTCCTACGAACATAGGTATCGAGATATTTCACATACTCCTTGTAAGCGCCGTACGAAAAACACCAATGTTAACAATATTTCCAATAGGTATGATAACGTTCTGTAAATGAATATGAAATTCGATGACTTACCATATCAAGTAGCTTTCAAAGTGCTTGTAACCTGCTTTATTCGTTTTCGGCAATGAGTCAAATATGCAGGCTGTGCCATCCTGAGGATTGATAATAAAGGCAATCCAGTGGCCCATGAGGCCCGAACTGCAGCATACAACGCTCGCCACGGTTAACCACATTAATCATGGTGGGCGTCATAACTTGACCGCCATGGTTAGTATGATTAACTGTGGCGGTCACATTATGGCGCCTGCCATAGTTAATGATTAACCATGGCGGGCGCATTAGGGGGCCGGACGGTTGGGCTGACTAGGAATAATCGTGGTAGGCAAAAAGGGCGCCCGCCACGATTAGGTCGTCACACAAAAGTTTTTCCTGTAGTAGTGAACAAAACGGAACTGCTTATCATTGCAATGCTCAAGCATTAAACATGTATGGTTTAGGTTACAAATATTTGTTCACTATGAACCTTGTGCAAGAAATTTAATTTGACTGAAAATGCTTAAGCATCATAGTTCCCTTTTCCAACTAAATATTAGTGCACATTTACAAGTAGTTAGATTAATTGTGTAAACATATATGTTTCTAAAACCATGGTTTAGTTAAATGCCAAAGAAAAGAATGATCACTTGATTATATAATTCTTATGGAAATCGTGGCTGTGGAGGCGTGTTGCATCTACTCCATGCGCAATTTAATTATTTCATGGCAAAATTGTAAAACCTGCGGTGTTAATCATGAGTTAAGAAGTGATTACACCCAATTATATCAGATCAAACGATAATCAGAGGCTTTAGTTCATATATCGGGAATTGATGATAAGGTGTTTATTCCAAATGTCTCATATATATTTCCATCTATATGAATCATGGGAAAAGTTTCGTAAACTTTGGAATCAAACCATCACATGGAATGATGACTTTTATAATTACCCGGCTTACTTTATGAAGCAGATATAATTATACAAATCAACCAAGTCTCACGACTCTTCCCAAACTACTCTAGTTAATTCTACAACAAAAGTCGTGAAAGGTTCGTGTTGGGATATTACCTCGGCATATCCCCAGGGACCTATATGGGCCTCCCGACCAGGAGGTGGGCCAGCCCACAAGACGTAGATGTGCAGCACACGACGTGTACCGCATGAATGGTACCATATTGGCTACTTTACTTGTAACTCTGTCCCTTCGGCATATATAAGGAGGGACAGGGGACCCCCCCAAAACACGATCTCATCACATCTTGTAATTTATCTCTTAGATCAATACAACCACCAGAACATAGGACATAGGGTATTACGACGATTTGCCGGCCTGAACCTGTCTAAATCACCGTGTCTATGCTCTCTGTGTTACGCTTGACTGCTGTCGCCACACCTCCGCCTACAATCTACTACCGTAGGGTACCCCTCTAGGTAGACTACGACGTATATTTCGTCGACAGTTGGCGCGCCAGGTAGGGGGTGTGTGCAACGACGTCATGGCTTGTCAAGCGATCATCTTCCCCATCGACTACCCTTGTCAACGGATCTTGTCGACGGCCCCTCATCGTCACCCTAGTCAACGGTCCGCCGCCGCCGCCGCCCTCGTCGTCCCTTGCCATAACCAGATCGGATCTATGTTCTAGACCGGCGGCGGCACCGTCCTCGCCTCGGAGATCGTCATCAACTCGCCATGGCCCCCTCGTCGTTCCTCATCGTCGATCCCATCGGCGGCCCCTCGTCGCTCCTCACCGTCGACCCCGCCGTTCTTCGCCACCGACCACGTTGGTGGCCCTCGTCGTCCTTCGCCATCGATCCCGTTGGCAGCCCTCGTCGTTCTTCACCGCCGATCTCATCGCCATGACTCGCCTCGTAGACGACCCTCGTCGTCGACTCACTGCCACCCTCATCGTCCCTCGTCATGACCAGATCGGATCTACGATCCAGACCGCCGAAAACACCGTCCCTCGTCGCGCCCCTTGTCGATGATTCGTCATGGCTCTCGCCGATCTTTATTATTGAGAGTTTTTCTGAAATCCATATGTACACCATGTACTGCCCATTCTACATGTTTGTGTTGCAGGTACTCAATCGTCATCAAGCCTATTATTGACGCTCTGAAGCTGGGTCGGATGATATTGTCCTGTTTGCCGTCGATCCCGTCGGCAGCCCTCGTCGCTCCTCGCCGTCCATCCCATCGGTGGCCCTCGTCGTTCTTTGCCGCTGACCTCGTCAATGATCCTCGTCGCTCCTCGCCGTCGATCCCACCGCCATCCCGTCGACGGCCTTCGTTGTTCTTCGCCGCCAACCTCATCGCCATGACTCACCTCGCCGACGACCTCATCGTCCCTCGTCACCATGGTTCGCCCCACAGCTAGCCTCGTCGTTAACTCGCCGCCGTCCTCGTCATCCCTCATAAACAACACATCACGTCCCTCGTCACCAATTCGTCATGATATCCGGCGACCTCTACAAAACGCTTATGGCGTTCAACGACTTCTGCAAAACGCATACGGCGTTCGGCGACCTCTCCAAAACACTCCCACAGTGTTTGATGACCTCTCCAAAATGCAATAGGGTGTTTCTCCAAACAGCCTGGCCATAACCAGAAAGCACCCGAAGCTGGTCAGCCAATGAATCATAGCGAATAGAAGTAGCTACCCTAAGCGCTACAACTACATTGACAGACCTCCCAAGTGGTATTTCCCCAGAAGGCGGGCGATATCACTTGGGTCAGGAGCCATGAGGTTATGTGCCCAGAATCTTTACACGACCTCGGTACGGTCGACGACTCTACAAGCAGCATGGCTTTTCGCCCAGCGTTTGTAGGAACGGTCTCCAGAGGCCCTAGTCATGCCACGATCGAGCCTCTCGGAAAAAGGCCCTGTCCACTAGCATCTCCCTAAGCATGCAGGAGCTGTTCGCCCTCTGCGCCGCGGGTAGCCAGCTGCGTGCCTCCTTGGGAGTCCTTATGTATCCTACGCGTGAAGTGGCGCTAGCCCTACAATCTGGACCATTTGAGGCCCAAGGCCAAATGATTCATCGCTACGGCTCACGACTTAGCAGGCACGACAAGATATACAAGTGAAACAAAAGCTCACCGCCCCGGATATATGACAGCTTTGTAGTTTTCACTTACACGTCCGAATACTTGTATTCGAGATACAATCTACCGCTGTCCCACAGCAAACATGTCGACATCCCCTACGAGCACTTCCGTCGCTAACTACAGTCTCGGGGACTGGCTTCATCATCGACTCATCACGGTTCACGCCGACTTCATCGCTCCTCGCCACGGCTCATGCCGACTTCGTCGCTCCTCACCATAGCTCATGCCGACCTCGTCGCTCCTCGTCGCCGACTACAGTCTCGGGGACTCCCCTCGTCATCGACTCATCACGGTTCACGCCGACTTCATCGCTCCTCGCCACGGCTCATGCCGACCTCGTCGCTCCTCGTCGCCGACTCATCACGGTTCCCGCTGACTTCGTCGCTCCTCACCATGGCTCATGCCGACCTCGTTGCTCCTCGTCGCTTACTACAGTCTCGGAGACTGCCCTCGTCATCGACTCATCACGGTTCACGCCGACTTCATCGCTCCTCAGCACGGCTCATGCCGACCTCGTCGCTCCTCGTCGCCGACTACAGTCTCGGGGACTGCCCTTGTCATCGACTCATCACGGTTCACGCTGACTTCATCGCTCCTCGCCACGGCTCATGCCGACCTCGTCGCTCCTCGTCGCCGACTTATCACAGTTCACGCTGACTTCGTCGCTCCTCGTCGCCGACTCATCACGGTTCCCGCCGACTTCGTCGCTCCTCACCATGGCTCATGCCGATCTCGTCGCTCCTCGTCGTCAACTACAGTCTCGGGGACTGCCCTCGTCATCAACTCATTACGGTTCACGCCGACTTCGTCTCTCCTTGTCATGGTTCACGCCGACTTCGTCGCTCCTCGTCACGGTTCACGCCGACTTCGTCGCTCCTCGCCATGACTCATGCCGCCTCATCGCTCCTCATCGCCGACTACAGTCTCGGGGACTGCCCTCATCGCCAACTCATCACGACTCTCGCCGACCTCGTCAAGGACTCGTCCCGGCTCTCGTCGACCTCATCTATGACTCACCTTCATGGTCGACCAGAACCTGTTGGTTGAGTTGGTGTTCCATCAAGTTGCTCTATGCTATCCGGATCAGGGGGCTTGATGGGCATGCTATACCTGCAGTCTCGGGGATTGCACCAGTTACAATATGCTCTATAGCTTGGTACCACGTGTCTACAACACATACTACCAAACTCGGGGACTAAGTGGATACACTTCACCTCGCGGTGAATGTATTTTCTTTCTTCTTCGGCAAGCGCCAAGATGGACTTATACAGACTTCTACTAGGACCTTGCTGTTCCTTATAGTCTTGCAAGCTCCAAGTGGATACACATCACCAAGAAGTTATTTCAAATTTTTTCTTTAGCACGTCACATCCTCCCGACAAGCAGCTGCAGACCTACGACGAAGCGACCTACTCGCTAACCAAGCTCTGATGGTTCCAACCAGTTTGACCTGGTTAGAAAGCTTCTCTGGACTACATCCTGACCAGGCCACCTAGTCGGAGATCTTCAACAATTCTGATAAAGGAAGGCGACCAGGCCGCATCTCCTCGAAAGCTTCAGGACAACTCGCCAGAAGGATATAATGTGCTCGGGGACTTGTTGGGGATATTATCTCGGCATATCCCAGGGAATATGGGCCTTCCGACCAGGAGGTGGGCCGGCCCACAAGACGTAGACGTGCAGCACACGACGTGTACCGCACGAATAGTACCATATTGGCTACTTTACTTGTAACTCTGTCCCTTTGGCATATATAAGGAAGGACAGGGGACCCCCAAAACACGATCTGATCACATCTTGTAATTTATCTCTCAGATCAATAAAGCCACCAGAACACAGGATGTAGGGTATTACGACGATTTGCTGGCCTGAACCTGTCTAAATCGTCGTGTCTATGCTCTCTGTGTTACGCTTGACCGCCGTCGTCACGCCTCCGCCTACAATCTACTACCGTAGGGTACCCCCTAGGTAGACTGCGACGTATATTTCGTCGACAGTTCGTGTTGAGTGGAAACGGAGAAAATGCACGGAAAATATCCCGAACCCCAATCCGAGCTCAACCGACGACGTTTTTGACTGGCGTTGACCGAGAGTTTGGAGATCTCGCATGGCAACGCAACTTAAAGAAGAGTTGTAGATTGGATCAAGACGAACAATCTTCGTTCAATAATCAAAACCTGAATCAGCTCCAAAAATAGTGAAACAAACGCTCGAAGATTGTCGAAATGCCAGTTTTCGGTTCCCATGAGTTTTCTCCGGGAATCATTAATTCGCAAACTGTTTGGAATTTGATTTTGGTTATTAAAGCAAAGTTGCTCTATTCGACGAGTCTTCACAACCGTATGTTCGGATGAAGGTTTTAGTCAGCGGTTTGGAATTAACACATTGGTAGTTTCGTTATTTATCGAAAATATTAGATGGGGGGATAGGATATGGACACATTTTCTCAACCCGAGAAAAGGCCGACATTTTCTTCTTCCCCCGACTCGCCCCTCACCCGGCCGACTCCCTCCTCCTTCTCTCGGCTCTTCTCTCCCTCCACCAAGAGCTCCTCCTCTCTCCTATGGCTGTCCTCCTCCACCTTGCAGTCATGGCCGACGCCCTGGCCGTTTGCCCCCACTCCGCTGCTCGCCGTTGTGCGCAGCTCCTGCCACGCTTGCGAGCGCGCTGCCCGCGCCGAGCCCGCTGCTGGCTCGCCTCGCGCGAGCCATGCCCATGGCCCGACGCCAAGACCCCACTACCTCCCCGTCCTTGGCGCCTCCCGCTATCGCGAGCGCTCTGGCCCGGCGCTGCCTTGCCGAGTGCTGCGCTGCTGCTGCTGCCGAGCAGACCGCCGTCGCCCCTCATGCGTGGCCGCCGCCACTGCTACCGGCCTGCGGATGCCGCTGGTGCTGGCCCCTCGCCGGCCACGCTGCCCCTCGCCGGCCATCCTAAACTGCCGTCGTCCCTCGGTTCCCCCGTTGTCCGCCATCGTGGTCGTGGTTTCTCTCTCAAGAGGAAGAAAAAGGGCACGGGTTACAAACAGAAGCTTTTCGCCGGACTTTTGTGAATGTTTTCCATGACTTAGTGATTTACATATATGGGTTTATTTGATTACTCACTAATTGCAGGGTTTTGGATGCAAATAAAAATAATTACTCCCAAAATTAATCTCTTTTAATTGCTCTTTTCTGTAGCGAACTTTGAAAATCCATATAAAATCATAAACAAATCGCATCGATGCGACTTAGGAATTTTTGGAATCGTTATGAAATTCTCTACGCAATACGTCAATTTTATGGCATGTTTTATGTTGATTTAATTGCTATAAAAATAGAACTTTGCAGCTAGGTTTATAGTGTGATTTGTGTGAAATAAATATTTGTTGCCAATAAAGAGTGCTCCAAAAATTATGAAATAATTGTGGTTTATTCCTTATATGATGAATGATGTTTGGTTAAAATTTAATGGAATGGTGTTGGATAGTTTGAGTGCTATGAAAATAAAAAGTGGGAAATATTACTGTTTTGGCTGCATGCATAGTTTTTGGGAAATAATTGTGATCATGTAGTAGATGATGTTTTCTATTGGTATGATGATTACCAAAGTTATAGATAATATTATTATCTAGCTTGTGTTAAATTTTCATGGCCATATCTATAGTAGTTTGGGAGATATGCATTTTTCAACTTGATATTGGAATCTACCCTAACCTCTGGACAGAGCTGATTCAATGAGCTTTTTGGCTAAGTTATAATATGAATCATGTATTGTTTTTGTTGAGCTTTCCAAATTGTTATGATTCGTATTTTTACAAGCTATAGATCTCGAGTTATAGCTATTTAGAGAAAGGTTAACCAATCTGTCCCACTTTTGGACTGAGATGCCCCCTTTGCTTATTTCGAGTTGCTTAGCTATGAATCATCAAGAGATGATTCTAAGAAAGTTATTGTCACGGAACCGCCCAACCTATAAGAGCACTAGTATAATGGTTACCATTTTCATGGTCACACTATCACACTAGAGCCCATATAAGACCGGTAGTCTAGAAATCTCGAAGGATTTCAAACCACAATTCGTTACAACCCAAATCGTACAAGATTCAGTGACGACACGCTCACAGTGATAAGTTCGAAATGAAATAATATTATATCAGAGTTTAACTAAGTGCTATTACAACACCGAGTTCAAACAAAAGTAATGGAAGTCTTGTTTTGAAAACAACCCATTTGCAAACTGCTTAAACCAAGTACAGTGCCATGCTTAGTATAGTTCGATCAAAAGCAACAAGGAGAGACGTCAAAAGCCACCATTGGCCATGGTCTTCACTCATCGTCACAGGCAGGGTATAGATAGGCCTGACAATAACCATAATAGACCATACCATATGCAACAAGGGTCAAGAAACCCTGAGTACTCAATTGTACTTAGCTAGACTTACCCGACAGAGAGATACATATATATATGACACTAAGGAGTATGCAAGGCTTATCAGGTGGATCTCATAAGATAGCGTAGATTTTGCATAAAAGAGCATTACTAACTTACTCTAGTCTTTCAAGATTTAAAAGCATCTCTTAGCATCAGGATTAATAGAACTTACCAAGTCTAGATTAGCACCTGATCTAGAGCATTCACTGATTATCATCACACTAGTAACCATATCATGTTTGGCAAGTAAACCATATAACCATCTTTTGGTTACTTATTAGAGTTCAAGTTTCTACAGTGGGAGGAAGATCTTTCAAGTTTCTCACTGACGGGGAGAGACCGCAATTCGAATCGAATTCCTATCCAGCTGGAGGTTTATTCCTCAATCACACCCAAGTCTCCCCCGTCGGGTTGACTTTTACGGGTTGCCTTCAATACAGCTCGGGTGTCGCCGCGGGTCCCTAGGTCTAGGCATGAATAGCGACTCATGGTAGCCAGGTCGTTCAAGCAGTTCCTGCCCTTGGTGCTAGACCAGGACGTTTAGGATACTTGCCCATAGTCTAGTATTCTGCTAGCGATCTTCATGACCCAAATAGGAGGGGATTCTAGCCCGAACTACAGAGTTAGGTTTCGTGGTCGAACGAGTTATTCGGCCAGCTATGAAGGAGGCATGCGTTCAATCTCGGCAGATGTCCAACCACGGTCTATTGCCTAACGACACAGGCGAAGAGAACCCCGCTCACAAGACCTCAAAGTCAAGTCACCTTGTCCGCCCGATCTCAATTTATTACTTCCACAGGGTTATTTTCCATGATAACAAATATAGCCAACCATGACCAGTATCAACCTATTATTGTGGGTGATAGCAGACCACCCACTCTACCAGTCTAAGCATGACTAAGCATATGTTTTGATCCTAGGCCTACATGGTTCTTTAGTTGGACAAGGAAGATATTATGCAGCAAGGGTTTCATTCAACTCCTACTAACCTAATGCACATACAAGTGATAGTATGGTAAGTAAAGTACTTGAGATAGAGTAAGATAGGTGTTTAATGCTCCGGGGCTTGCCTTTCACAAAGGTGGAGGGTTGGCGGTTAGGGTACTCAGGAAGCTCGGGAATCTCGGAAGCCTGAATCTCCTCAGGGACTCCTCCTTCTATCTCCCCGAATTCAAACAGAGTCACTCTGTTCGGCGATCCTGTATGCATGTATACATGTATGATGATTCAAGGTATACACTAGACAGGTCATACATGATAACAAGACATGCTCCATGCACATGTATGGATGTTTATGATGAATGTATTGTGCAACATTTTATTTCGTTCACCGAGTAGGTGCATATTTCTTCTCCTGTAGAGAAGCTAACACTTACCCTTCTTCAACAACCTTAGATAAAGCTTTTCATCCTCAGTTAGCTTTCTAACACCTGCAACTAACCATATTTATCATCAGGTTATTTGCTTAAGCAAACACTTAAGTTTCATTACTATACTTATGCAAAACATTTTAATATAGCACCCCAAACAGAAGCTGAAAGAAAACATCACAGCAGGAGCTACACAAGACTAAAAATTACAAACTTGGACTTTTTGGAAAGCTTAGGAAATTATCTATAAAAAATTCAATACACTCTCTAGCTCAATCCAAACTTAAATTAGTCTAACAAGCACTTTAAGCAAAGTTGTTTGGTGAAAACAGGGAAACCACAGATTTATTACTTAACTTGTAAAATGCATACAACTCAAACTAAACAGGTTATGGCTGTACAAATTTGACACAAGTTAGATCAACAAGTTATCCACAATATTGGTATTCATAGCTATTGCTAAAACCATTTAAAAGTAGGTGAAACTAAGCAAGCAATTAAACATGTTCCTGTTGTCTTAACAGATTCAAGTAGTCACTTAGAACAGTAGTATAGCTTCAACAATAGCTCTAAAAATCATGATAAAATTAGACAAGAAAGTTTACATAATTATATTCCACTTTGGTATTCAACTCATTACTAGAAAACATATTTATATAGTGGTTAAGACAACCAATTTGCTGGTGATGAGAAAACAAACATGTTTTATACATAAAACCTTAAAACAATTTGAAAATTGTAAAACAACAGATTTCATATTTTTCTTAGCTCACACTAAGCAAGTTTTACTTGTATAAAAATTATCAATCACAACACATGCTTGTATTTCAAATGATAAAAGGTGTTAGATGTATTTGATAACACAAGCATTAAAAAAATTTAAATACACCAAGCCACTCAAACTGAGTCTATTGGTGCTCCAACATTTTTCATGGCAAGCACATGCTAAAACAAGTCTACCACAATACGAATCACATTTTTAGCACACACCAAACTTTAGATATGAATTAAACAAGATAAACTAGACATATAAAGCATGTTGTCCATTTTGAATTTATCAACATACAAGAAC
Organism: Microstegium vimineum; assembly: GCA_022036555.1. NCBI lineage: Eukaryota > Viridiplantae > Streptophyta > Magnoliopsida > Poales > Poaceae > Microstegium > Microstegium vimineum. The sequence continues at coordinate 18,256,283 of CM039136.1, read as the reverse complement.
AATTAAAACATGCCATTTTATATTTTTCATGGATAAATCATTTCATAACCGAGCAGACCAAATTTATCTCACATTATTTACATTTTTCCATATTTAGTTATGAATTTTACCCACCCCTTGGCCAAACTACACCACGTCTACCGCAAGGGGAGCCCCTAGTTTAGGAAATTCTTTGGGTAGTAAATTATAATTTTCACAACTTCAATGAACTCTCTGTTGCTTCAATGTTCTTCATTTGGGTCCCTGCGCCCGCGGCACCAGCCGCCACGGACTGCCAGTCGGTCGTCCTCGGCTCCCGGCCTGCTGAGGAACAACCACCACCGCCGGCACCACATGCCCACCGACCGTACAGGCCGGCACTCCTAGGTTGCGAGCAGGGGGCGGCACCCTGTGCCTCGCGGCCGATCTCATGGGCCTGTGCCTAGCGTTGCCATCAGCCAGCCGGCCAAGCTCTCGCTGAGCCTTCTCCTCACCTACGCTGCTACGCATGGACAGCCCCATGATCGTCTCCACGAGTTGCAAGAAGAGCAAATAGTAAAAAGAGGTTAATTACAAAACTATCATTCAATCTTTTAGTCTTCGTCGTTTCTTGGTTTTAACTCCGTTTTAGTTCGTACAAGTTGCGTTAGAATCGTGTCACCGCGCTCTACGTCGTAGTGTTAATGTTTTTCTTGTTGCTTAATTATTAATTTTAGTTAGTTTAAATATTATTTAATTAATGTTTAATCAATAGTTTTTTAATTAATTGAAAGCAAGTTAGGTTTAATTCCTTTTTGCACCTTTTAAATTGCATTTAATTTATGTTGCCATGATCTATATGTTAGTTGTAATTTTTATCATGTCACGTAACTTTATATATAGTTAAATATCAAATTATTAATATACTTGCAACTAGTTTAATGATTAATATCGGTATATGTTTTATACTAAGATCTTTTTTATAGAAATATTAATATGAGTAATTGTTAATCTTAATATGCTTCTAAACATATAGTTTGCTTGTTTAAACATGCACCATATACTTAAATGCTCTCACATGTCTAAGTTGCTTTGCAACGATAAAGTTTAATATGCTTAATAGATTATTTGATCATGTTTATAAATAAATTCAATTAGTTTAATTTGGCTTTCATAATTAATTGTGTTTATGTCCAAACTGAATTAATACTTAGTCATATAATTTTCTTAATTAACATTAGCCAAGCTTGTAGTTATTTCTTAAATATAATGAAACTTACAATAGTTGTTTCTTTTAACGATAGTTCCGTAATTGGCGTTTATTGCGTTCTCTCGACCGTAGTACCGATCTATCTTCTTGTTGCTGTATTGTTCTTAGTTGTTTCTATTTGTTGTTTGTATGTTGTCTATGTGTGGTGCTTGCTATGAGTAGAACGAGAAATGTTTGTGAGGGATGAAGATCATAAGGTGATGACCGATAGTTGATGGCGCGAGGGTTGTGCAAGTGAAAGGCAAGTATAGCATGGGATTTTCCTTGTTGTCCTATTCACTTTAATGTCATTTAATTCATCTGCATGTGTCTACCTTGATAACCATAGTTATATATCCTAGTTGTATTGATACCCTGATTCCTTGTTATCCCATGGTTATGCATTGGGTAGAATTGATGCTAGTGCTCAAGTAATTATGATCATGAACTATAACTTGATTAAAAGAATATGCAATGAGAAATAAAAGATGATTTTTACCAACATGGAATCTAAGAACTTATCTGTCAGCAAAAGCTGGGACATACAATACAACCATGATGGCTACATGGCTCTGGCTTTAGTTAAGTATAAGGGTCACTCTCTCGCATGTGGCAGTTCACGAAAGTTGCCATTGACGAGCGGTTGCGGGGTACGGCCGGAGTGGCTACCGCTGCGCGTGTGTACCATCGAGGGGTCCCCGTATACCCTTTGCCCGTGGATCCGCAGTGTCTGTTGTTTGTTAGCGAGCCCCTTTGAAAAACTTCATAGTGAACCCTGCCGACCTTCCTTGGAAGTGGGTCAAGAGGCTGATCCCCTCGGGCGAAAGGGTAAATCACGACTCGTGGGTAAAGATGTACAACCTCTGCAGAGTGTTAAAAACTGATATATCAGTCGTGCTCATGGATACGAGCGGCCCGAAAAACTCACAGACTAATGGAAATTAATTGAACATTAATAAATGATCTACTGTTTTTAATGCTATTCCTTATTCATATTATCAGTTTCATGTGATTAATTGGGGCATCGCTTATTTGTTGCTACTAATGCTAAAACTATGACTCATTAAAAGCTAATCGCAGTAAACCAGTGTCAACCTTTTGAGCCTCATGAACCCCATGTCATATTGCTGGGTACGATATGTACTTACGCTTGCTTTACTTTTCAATGTTTTGGATAAAAATCCCGGATGGGTAACAGAAGATGGATCTAGTGAGATTTCGAAGAAGTGCTAGGCGTATGCATCCCCCAGTCAACTGTCCCTGTGAAGTTGGAGCTTCAAGTAAGTTTAGTAATCGTTCTGCTATACTTTGATGTAAGTGTTAATGTATCTATGTTTTCGCTATATAACATTGATTTTGATATTCTTCTTTTCTGTTGTTGTATGTGTGGACTTCCTGGGCACACATATGGCTAGCCTGGTTTTGTTCTTTAAAACCGGGTGTGATAGCTAGCATGGTGTGGGGCCGGGTGACACCCCCCAGGGCCCATAGGCCGCCCTCTTCTGGAAGCTTCCTCCACCGCCTATGAGGAGTCATCTTAGCCCTACGTGAAGTCGGTTTGATAGGAGGATATCTTAGCCCTACATGAAGACAGTCTTCGTGCATCCCACCGGACTATAAATAGGAGGGCATACCCCCCTGGAGGCATCCCAGGCAATCCCACATGAAGCTCAGTTCATTTGGAGATCCATTCAGTCTAAGTCATAGGAGATCTAGTCATCAAGAGCCATAAACCCTAGTTCATCTAGACCACTTCCTAGTTCATAGCATAGCCTAGTTAGATTATTCAAGAGTAGAGGAATTCAAGATTCGATCTTGGACTACCGACTTTGTCAAGAGAATGGAGTCTAGTACAGTTCTTATTCTCATATTCTCTTTTAGTATTTATCTATAGTTGTATGATATTTATAGGCAACACTATTCTCCATTAATATGTTCTTGTTTACTTTATTCATTGTCTACGTTAATATATCTAGTATAGTTAGTTTGCTAATGAGTTCATGCACATGTCTGTATACCGCTCATCTATTTGATCATATGGCGAGTGGTAGGCAATATGTAGGCGTGGCGCTTATATACATTGCTTATCTGCGGATGCCACCAGTTGTGCCTGGTCGTGAAGTAGATCATGGACGTGACAGAACCATTGAGTCCTTTGTAGGCTTTCCCCCGTACGATGGTTTGGTAGGGAGAAATTGTTAGGTTGAGGATATCTTGTTATATCTGAGGTTTCTAAACTCAACTCATCCTGTTCATGGCCCTATTGTGGTTGGGAATATTGATAGTATTACTTAACAATGATTACTAGATGTACTTGCACTAACTAGCGTAGCTTTGATGGTAGCTAGAATACTTAGGATGTTATTTCTTTATTACTTGTATTAGACGATGCTTGTATAGTGACTAGAATGCTCTAGATAACTTTATCCTTATTATTATTATGACTGATCAATTTACCCTTATCATTTATATATATTTATCATGTGACTTACCCCTGTTTAAGAGTATAGATCATTGATAGTTAAATCACTTCATTCATTCCATATGCTTGTTATCAATACTATAAATTATCAGTTTTAACTAGAACTTCCCAGTGGTAGAATATAAATGACAACATGGTAATACTCTAGGTAAAATGCTACAATGGTATATTTAATCTATCCACTTGCAGAATCATTATTCCTTGACATTTCATATCTATCACTATTTATTTCTGCCTAGTCATACATAAAATATAGAATATTACATAAGTACCATAAAATATTCCTAGCTCTATAATTAGGGATGATAACCAAGTTCCATGCTTAGGCGTATAAGGGAAAAGATAAGTGACTAGTTGCTAAAGACAAGTTAATTACATACCATGTATTTTTGGCACCATTGCTAAGAACTAGTTTCTTAGTGATGTCATTAAGAAATGTCAACAAGCATTTTTGGCGTCGTTGCCGGGGAAGGTATCTAAACTTACGAAGTATTGATAACCATATGCAAATGAATAAAGATCGACTAACTATCAACCTCTTACTCAAACAGGTTTACCCTTGTTTCTATCTATCTGTGTATCTTATGCAGGGTAAATGATGTAGGGTTATGAGGTTGCTACGCTAGCCGGAAAACAAAAATTTTCGACCCCATAAACCAGGAACTAGTGCGACATCACAGGATTAGCACTAGACGCACAGGTGCAGTGGAAGCGACTCGATGTAGTCATGCGTGTCGCAACAGTGTCGTGGAGTTGCGAGGTCGTCCATCTCAACGTCTCCTTGCGGTTCGTCCTTGTGCTCCAGATGCAGCACCTCCGAGGAATCCCACACATGCAGGGAAGAAGCATCACGCCTCCGGACTGCTAGGTCCGCGAGGAGTACTAGGTGCGAGCGTGGGCAAGGCGACGGCGGCTGCCAAAAGGTGTGGATCAATCTCGCCCCACGTCCACCCCTTGCTTATATAGGAGTCCTAACGAGCTCCCACGCTGGAGGCCCATTAGTAACCCTAAACCTAGTCTAATTCGGGTCCAACCCGACTTAGGCTTCCAGCCCCTTAAGCGTGCGACCCTATGGGCTCACGTACACATAGACATGGCCCAAGTACTCTTACTCAACCAATAGTTGATAGAGGCCTCTAGCAAGGCGTGTCAACTCCTATGCATACGCTACGATCATATCAGACGAACCACCACATTATCATATACTTAACCCAAGCAAGGCCATGCATTTCATGATCTAATCATTTGAGTGGTCCAGTGATATCTCTGTCATATGGAGAGTGGTAAATTCCATCTTGATTGACTATGTCTCACAACATGTTTCCCGACAAGCCCGAAAACTACCTTTATAACTACCTAGTCACGGAATAGCATTTGGTAGTCCCTAAGTAGGTCGTTTCACATCTTGAGTACATACGACAATCTCAGGTCTAAAGACATAACATACACGATGTGTATAGAGACAATCTCAGGTCGGGTCTGTCCAGCCCCATGTCATACATGTGCCCACATTATTAGTTTGACATCTCTATGTCCATGACTTGTGAAACATAGTCATCAACTAATAATGTGGTGATCTAATATTCATGTGCGTTCTTGCACGAACTCTAATCAGGGACAACTTTAGAATAACCATACAAGTAAAAGAGTTTCACAAACAATTCACATAATTGCTAATCAATACAAGTTGTCTTTAATGGATATTCATTGAACTCATAACATATCATGGATACAAGGAAATACAATCATCTCTATGATTACCTCTAGGGCATACTCCCAACAAATGAATGCATGGTTTTTCTCTTCCAGATAATTTCACTTCAAATCCAGAGAAACTCCTTCGAAGAAAGCCAAAGCTTGCACAAGTGAGGGATACTAGCAATTCATAATCAGAAACACCCTCAGCTGAAGCTCACTCTTCGGGAGAGGAAGCTCAAACATTAGAAGAAGAACCTATGGGATCAATTTTAGCAATTGCTTTGGAAGCTATGGCCGAGAAGACGCTGCACGAGTTCTCTGCTCCAACTACTGCCAACATCTGCACCGGACCTGTAGTGAATGTTGGAGATAATGGATTCGAGCTCAAGCCTGCTCTCATCACCATGGTTCAAGCAAATCAGTTGTGGAAAGGCTCATGAAGATGCAAGTGCACACTTACAACACTTTCTTGAGATTTGTAGCACCTTCACGATCAAAGGAGTATCAAGAGATGCTACTCTACTCCGCCTTTTCCCATTTTCAATTTTGGGGAAAGCAAAATAGTGGTTCTACATGAACAAAGACATCAACACTACATGGGATAAGTGTACCACTGCTTTCCTGGTCAAGTTCTTTCCTACATGCAAGACCAATGCTCTGCGTGGGAAAATTTTAAGCTTTCAACAACAACATGATAAATCGTTCGCCGAAGCATGGGAACGTTTTCAAGATTACATCGCGAGCTATCCTCATCATGGAATGGAGGATTGACTATTGTTACAGACTCTCTATCACGGACTAGTCACTAATTCCCGTGAAACTATGGATGCCGCAGCTAGAGGAGCTTTCCTGTCACTTAAGCTCTCCGATGCAACATCACTGTGTGAGAAGATGGCCTCTAATCAGAGCTGGAACAAAGAACGTAATCAACCTCGGAAGAGAGGAGGAGGTATACATCAACTCAAGGAAGCTTACATGGTCACCGCCAAGTTAGACCTTATTATAAAGAAGCTTGAAAGCCAAGACATCGAGAAGAGAGATGTCATGCATATCAATGACTCTCACATGACTTGTGAAGAGTGTGGAGATATTGGCCATTTAGGAAACAATTGTCCTAAATTACAAGAGGATGTGAACTTCATCAACAACAACAACAGCTATCGTCCTCAGCAAGGCCAAGGATGGAATCAACCAAACCAAGGATGGAATCAGCAACATCGACAAGGTAATTACCAAGGTAACAATAATTACAATTTTCCACCTTTAAGAGAATTAGTTGTTGGTCAGTCCAAATTACTTGAAAAAATGTTTAAAAAGGTAGCATCCAATGATAAATATCTAGAAAATATAAATACTAGGATGGATACCTTTGCTTCTGCTATTAAAAATCAAAATGGCTTCAATAAAATGTTAGAGATACAATTAGCTCAGCTGGCAGCTGCTATTCCCCCAATGAAGGAAGGTAAGATTCTGGGCCAATCGGAAGATTTAGAATCTGCAAATCTTGTCGACATTTTCAATGCAACCAACTACTACACTCAGCCCACTGATGTGAAGTAGATTGACTATTCACTTCCTGAGAAGAAAGGTCAACCAGGGAGGCCTGCCATTCCTATCTCCATAGGATGTCACACCTTCCCAGAAGCTATCTGTGACTTTGTCGCAAGTGTCAACATTATGCATAAGGTAATTTATGAAAAGATATTGGGAGATTCCCTGTTGTACACAAACATGTGTTTGCAGCCTGCAGATCAGTCCATATGTTACCCCGAGGGAGTTCTAGAAGAAGTCGTCATTAGAGTGGGACAATCATATATTCCAATTGACTTTGTGGTCATGGAGACAGGAGGAGATAAAAGAGCACCCATCATATTGGGCCGACCATTCCTATGCACAACTAAAGGCATCATCTATGCGGAGCACGCCAAGATTGTCTTTTCCATAAAAGACAATAAAGAGAAGTTCTCATTCAAGAACCGCATGCTCAACAGTCCTGCACTACCACGAAGCAAGTATGAACAAGATCAACCAGCAATACCCAATAAGAAGAACAATAATAGAAGAAGGAGGAAGAACAAGCAGAGCCAGATCTTAGAAAGACTAGTCCAGATGATCAACCCAGTTAACACGGAGCATGATCACTTGCTTGGCTCACCATATGTAGTTAAGAGGGGAGATCCAGGAGTACCAACCATTGAATGCACAATCAGAAAGACAGTCTTCCCTTCGACCTTCTAGGACACAGGATCAGGAGTCAACATAATGTCAAAGGTAACCTATGATCATTTATTTGAAGGTATACCTTTGTACCCAACCTATATGCAGTTGCAGATGGCGGACTTGACGTACAGATTCTCCGAAGGCATAGCAAAGAACATTGTAGTACAAATTCAAGATTCACATATTCCTGTAGACTTTGTAGTACTTGACATGCAGGATGAAGAAGACATGACTCTCATCCTGGGGAGACCGTTCCTCAACATGGCTAGAGCCGTCATCTTCATTGCAACTGGACAAATCCACTTCAACCTACCCGCTAGAAAGGTATGTTGTAAATTCAATAGTTATCGTATGCAGCCCAAGAAGAGACGCAACCGAAGGAGACGCCATGCCCGCCGTCAAGAAACCCAACCGTTGAAGGATGGCTGGGCAGACTATCCTGGTAAAATCACAAGATATGAACAACAAGAAGAAGTAACAAAACCTCGCTGGGACGAGTGGGGACGAGAAATTGAAAAGATGGAGCTACGCGCAAAAGAAGAAGGAGAAGAGACACTAGTACAAGCACAAGAATGGATGGAGAAGAATAAAGATACGCCACTATACAAGGACGAGTTGTCTGAGTCAAACTCAGATGATAAATCTGACAAGTAAGTACCCTCTCTCCTATCTAGTCTTATCGGTAGACTATAAATCCCGTTCCTTTGTCACAAGGTAAAAATGGTAGTTATCTAATTAGTTACCTAATTAATTATCCTTAGTTAATTTTATCACATTTATCTTTCTGCATTTTAAAAGGAAAACAAAATAAATATTTATTTATCATTGCATCATGAAAAAAATACTAAGCCCCATGTGAGAAAACATATGGTAAGGAAACTGAAGGACCGAGAACGGCGACCAGAGGGGGGTGAATGGGAGCCAAAAAAATTCAACTCAAAGACTTGGCCCTTGTCCCAAGCTCACACCCAAAACTTGACCTCGGAAGAAACCGACTCGCACATGACCTAACAAGTAGGTGGACACCTTAGGAAGACCCCTAAAGGTGCAGCAGAGTGGTCGGAGAAGATGGAGAATGATCAAAGCCACGAATTCGAAACCGATACACCGAGAGCGGTACTCTCAACCCCTAGAGAGAAGAGGCAAGAGCACACCCAAAAATACTTATGAGAACTGGTCTCAAAATTACCTAATCAGGTTCCTTACGTGAATACGAATCCAACGCAACAAACGGAACTTGATTCGGAGTCCGGACGAGAGAGAAACGACCAAAACAGCGACGAAGAAAATCTAGAAAAACCTTGCTGGAAGGGCGACGGACGCTGCTGAGGGCGACGAACTGAGTCCGACGGGCGACGGACGCTGCTCTGTCAGGAGCGTCCGACGCTCAAAAAACAGCCCAAAAACGTGTGGTTTGAGGGGAATTCCTTCGGTGCAAAGATGCTCCTCACGAATACGAACAACTTGGTTCAAACGGGTTTGCAAGAGCTACTCCCTACAAAGAGAAATCATCTCGGGAAAAAGAGGGAGCAAAAGCAAAACGCGAAGAACACAAGCAAAACGGGGACACGATCAAGAAGTCGAAGCCACCATGTCTTACGGAGGTTACGGCCTCCGATTCCTCGCAACAAACTCAAGTTCTTACAGAGGTTGGTGAAATCAACCTAGGGATCTCATGAACTAGAGAGAGGGTAGAGAGAGAGAGAGTTGGGGCAAATGATTAGGGTTCAATAGATGGGATGAGGGATACCCCTTCACCCCCTATTTATCGGGCTTTGGCTATTTCCCAAAGACCCCCCTAGATACATGAGTGAACTACCTAGCCTAAGCATTGCAGTCCAAGCTCCGGAAAATATCTCCCGCATTTTGAATGGACGGCCCCGCTTCCTACCAGGAGTTGCCATCGCCTCGACGCAACCTCTAGGATTCCGCCACGTGCCATCCCCGCTTCCTCGGAAGCTCTGCCTGGGTTTTGAGGCCCAAATTTGGAAACCGTCCTCCGATGGTTTTGAGGCCCAAACCACGAAACCGCTCGACTCGTGCCGCCTCGTCCTCGCCCAGCCCAGCTCCGAGTCTCCTGAGCCTCCTGCTCGACTCGCTTGCTGACCGTCTTGACTTGGCCAACACGGTCTACCTCCATGTCTTGTCGCGATCGCCGGTGCCAAGTACTAGCCACCATAGCTAGTCCGCCGGCGCCCATGGTCCCTTAGTCCGAGCCCCGCTTCCGCCCTTCACCGCTCTCAGTCCATCGACACGACAAGCCTCTACTCGACCTTCTCCACGCCATTGACCACTGTCACTAGGCATAGTACCTGCACACCATAAGTTGATAGACAGGCACACATTTGCTTTCGCAAAGGATTAGTGATAACCGCTCAAACTGAAACACCCAAGTGTTGATCAATCACCCATCACAAAACTGAACATCATGAGCATATAACAACCATGTGTTCGCAATCTCCCTCTTGATGAGTGCATTGTCAACACAAGTGCATTTCAGATTTGAGCCAACAAGGTAAAGCTCTCCAAATGACCAAAAGCCAATAAAGCCAAAATGGGGTCACTTGAGAGAAGCAAAACGCATCCAAAACTTGGTTCCCAAAGACATGGGCAACGGCTCAACGCAACCAAGCAAAACAAAACTAGCCCTCAAGAAAAGGCAGAAAACGGGCTCAACACTGCTAGCAAGCCAAAGATACCAAACACCTTAAGGCAAGAAATTCTACAAGATACCAATTAACGCACATGAAACTCAAAATGCCAATCGAAATCTGTCGGAGCCAAAACACAAGCTAGACCCTCCAGAAGAGGCAAAGACTCAACACATCTAGCAAAAGCTCCCCCTGGGCGAAAGCATACTCAAGATACCAAGAAAGGGTGAAAAGAGTAAAAAAAAGATTTTCACAAAATGCACATTTTCTCCCCCTTGATCACATACCTCTCCCCCATGCTTTCTTCCCACAATGCACAACTCTCCCCCTTAAGTGTAGATGGAGTAAAATGCACATCTCTCTCCCCCTTGTTGACACATGAACCTCATCAAAGCTCAAAACTCAAGAACCGGTCACAAATGCCATGATATGCAAAATGAGTGCAACAAGCTTCATACATAGAGCTAAGACAATGAAAGGATGCTCTAAGTGACATGATCCTGTGGGAATAGGAAAAGCTCTACGTGCCCAACTAAGACGCAGGTTGAGCTAAAGATCACTTTAGAAGCTATTTTAGAGAGCATTACATGTGTGAGCAAGGAATGGGTATCACCTCCTAGAGACAACTAGACATGGCAAACAAGATAGGACCTATCTCAAAGCAATCTCATGTATAGCAAGTAAAACTATCCCTAGCAAAGTTCATACAACAAGCCAATGACCCAACTGAATGAATTTTTCAAATTTCAGAGTTTGGTAGCCAAATTTCAGTTTTAGGCACATTTAAGTTGTATGCGAGTGGTTGTAAGCAAAGTGATGCCACTGTTTACCAACCGGGCGAAGTCAAAGGACTTAACACACCGGTTTTGGTCATACACGACACCGCTCAAGTATCAACCCAAATGGGAAGCAGTCTCGAACACACGGTGAAGTGCTCACAATGCAGACCCAACTCGATCTTTCCAATTCACAAAACAGAGAGCAATTTAATTTTAGATCAATTTTAAGCATGGTGCTCAATGGAAGTGAATGAAACAATGAAGAGCCATAGTTACAAGCTATATATAAGGCAGCCAAGAAGGATCTTCAAAAGCCTACACATGCTAGTGCCATTTCAGAGGTGACATGGGAATTAAATTCAGTTTTAAAGCTTTTCTAACTTAGCTCTATTGCATATCAAGAGATCAAAGAGAGTCTAAGTTAGGCAACACCATAGACACATAAAGCACCTCAAACAGAGCATAGATTCATTATATCGGCTATAGGTATGAAGCTAAAAATGAACTAAGTCACAAATGCAAATGAGATGCAAAAAACAATGACACCAAAAGAAAGAAAGAGAAAGAAAAGGCAAATAAGGACCAAAAGAACTATGAAACACAAAGCTTTCCTCCTCTAAAAAGGAAAGCAAACACCCAACTCGCCCCGAAGACGAGAAAACACAGCTTGATCGAGAGGTTTTGTGAGAATATCCGCAAGCTGGTTTTGGGTCTCGACATGCCGGAGGTCAATGTCGCCCTTCTCATAATGATCTCGCAAGAAGTGAAAGCGGACCTCAATGTGCTTGGTCTTATGAAGCACAAGATTTTTGGCCACACTAATTGCACTCGTGCTATCGCAAAGCAGAGGCACCTTAGTAAGCTCAAGACCAAAATCTTTCAAAGTCGCAATCATCCAAAGCAACTGCGAGCAACAGCTAGCGACAACAACATACTCAGCTTCGCAAGTCGACTGAGCCACGCTAGACTGTTTGGGAGAAGACCAAGACACAAGAGAAGACCCGAGAAACTGGCAAGTCCCTGAAGTGGACTTCCGATCAAGACGGCAACCGGCAAAGTCGGCATCAGAATAACCACAAAGCACAAGAGAGGAGGAGGCGGAAAACCAAAGACCAAATTCGGGAGTGAAGCGCAAATACCTCATGATGCGTTTCACTGCCTGCTTGTGCGATGTCCGTGGGGACGCCTGAAAGCGAGCACATAGGCAGACGGCGAACTGAATGTCCGGCCGGGTCGCCATCAGGTACATAAGCGACCCGATCATGCTGCAGTACTCCATCTGGTCCATCGCTTCTCCTTCCTCATCCGCATCCAAGGCAGTAGTAGTTGACATAGGCGTCGAGAGGGGCTTTGCCTCGCCCATGTCAAACTTCTTCAAGATATCCTTCGTGTACTTGCCTTGGTGCACAAACGTCCCTTCTCGGGTTTGCTTGATTTGCATCCCGAGAAAGAAAGTCAACTCTCCCATCATGCTCATCTCAAATTCCCTGCTCATAAGATCTGCAAACTTGGCAACAAGAGCATGAGAAGAACCACCAAAGATGATATCATCCACGTAAATTTGGACAAGGAGAGTGTCTTTGCCTTGCTTGAGGAGAAACAACGTCTTATCTACCGATCCTATTTTAAAACCCTTAGCAAGCAAAAATGTTTTCAACCTATCATACCATGCTCTAGGGGCTTGTTTCAAACCATACAAAGCTTTGTGAAGTTTAAAAACATGGTTTGGAAACTTGGGATTTTTGAAACCGGGAGGTTGTCTAACATACACTTCCTCCTCTATGTAGCCGTTTAAGAAAGCACTTTTAATGTCCATTTGGAAAAGTTTAAAACCCTTAGAAGCCGCAAAAGCTAGAAGGATTCTAATGGCTTCCAAACGAGCTACGGGAGCAAAGGTTTCCTCATAGTCTATTCCCTCCTTCTGACAAAAGCCTTGAGCTACCAACCTAGCCTTGTTGCGCACTACCACCCCATCCTCACTTTGTTTGTTTTTGAAAATCCATTTGGTACCTATGGGGTGGCAACTAGGTGATGGAGGAATTAAGACCCAAACGCGGTTTCGCTCAAAATTTTCTAACTCCTCATGCATGGCATTAACCCAATCCAGATCCATCAAAGCGTGTCCAACATCTCGGGGCTCAAAAGAAGCGACAAAAGTCGAATGAGAAAAGTGAGAGATATAGGACCTGGATCGTGTGACTCGACGGTCAATGTCACCGATGATGTTCTCCGGCAAGTGCTGTCGCTAGATGTGGCGGGGAGCCTGTCTGGACGAAGTGGCCTCCCCCTCGATAGCAGCTGGAGCTCCCTCAGGTGCAACGGGCATCGACTAAGGAAGCTGCTCGAACGACCCCCATGTAGTCGGATCGGGACCGTGAGCCGAAGTGGATGTCGCAGGGTCGACGGGGGCAGCCGGTGGAATTGACTCGGGATCACCCCAATTGGCATCATCCTGCTCCTCCACAAAAATGCTAGTGTTCACCTCATCATCACCTGCAAGCTCAAAAGCAGTGGAAACACAGGGCATAGTTTCATCGAATGTAATCTCACAAGTCTCCATCACTCGGTTAGTTTCTAGGTTAAGTGCACGATAAGCACGAGATTGAGTAGAATAACCAAGAAAGATACCGTCAGAAGACCGTGATTCAAATTTATCCAACTTACCGCCTTTTTTGAGGATGAAACACCTGCACCCAAACACCCGTAGGTGACTTACCTTGGGTGGTCTCCCAAATCGCAGTTCATAAGAGGTCTTTTTCTTGAAAGCTCGGAGAAAAATGCGATTGGAAACATAGCAAGCAGAACTGAGTTCTTCAGCCCAATACCGCATAGGAGTCCTATGCTCATTGAGCATCGTCCTGGCCATCTCAACAAGGGTCCAATTCTTGCGCTCAACAACACCGTTCTGCTGGGGAGTGTAAGGAGAGGAAAATTGGTGATCCAAACCCAAAGAAGAGCAAAGAGATGCAAATTGAGCATTCTTGAATTCTGTGCCATTGTCACTGCGAATAGCTCTCATGGCATGCTTAGGTAGCTCATTTTGCAATCTCAAAATCAGATCACGCACATGCATAAAAGCCTCATCCTTACTCTCCAAAAAGAACACCCAAGAGTACCTCGAGTAGTCATCAACGACTACAACCACATACCACTTCCCTCCTTCCGACCTAACCCGAGCTGGACCAACTGTGTCCATGTGTAAGAGCGCGCCGGGTTGTGAGGTCATAATTTGAGTTACGGGAGGATGGGAAGCAGCAACCATCTTGCCATGTCTGCAAGGATGGCAAACCAAATCCTTCTCGAACTTTAGCTTTGGCAATCCTTGGATAAGGTCCATTGAGCTAAGCCTTGCAAGCAAGTCAAAACTCAAATGTCCTAATCTCCTATGCCACTTCCAAAGCTCGGAAGAAGAACCGGCAAGAAGACAACGAGAAGGTCCGGAAGAGATAGAAAAATCCGCACGAAAAACCTTCCCGAAGGGTAAAATCTGGCAAACAAGCTCACCACGAGAGTCCAAAATCCGAGACAAGTTTGGCTTAAAGCTCACCTCAAAACCGTTTTCAAGGAGTTGCGAAACCGATAGAAGGTTAAAATGCAAATTTGCAACCAAAGCAACATCCTTGAGGACAAAAGACGAATTGACTCGGATGGACCCTCGGGAGACAACTTTACCTTTACTCTTATCCCCGAATGTGATATACTCGGTGTGGTGCACGGGTCGAGGCTGGAGAACCACTTGGGATTTCCGGTCATATGGCGTGAGCATCTGGAATCCACAAGCCAAGTCTCCTCCAGTCCTCCTTACTACATCAATAAAAAGACATAGGGTGAGCAAACAGACCAACACTGGGGTTAGTAAACTGTGAAGGATACCAGTGTTGTCCCACTTGCCCAAAGAATGGGTTAGGAGAAAAACCAAACATCTCCTGTCCCATGGGAGGATAGCGATCACCACGATGGGGAAAACGTGGTCCGCTAAAGAAGGGTGGAGTAAAGCCACCGCCATGAGGCCCGTAGTCGTATGGGTCACGACCGGTACCCCGCCGGGCATGACCACCACGTGGTCTCACCTCCTGAGGCCTAGAATCTTGAGGCATTGTACCTCTAGGCCTAGTAGTGCGCCTCCGAACTTCCGGTTCATGCACCCCAACTGGTGGGTGGTACATGTCTCGGTTGTTCAACTCAACCTGCCTTCGATCATCTCTCTTCCTCCTAAAACAGAACTCAGCCAAGTGCCCATCCCTCTCACAATAGTCACAATGGTACCTCACCACACTCTTGGTAGGCACTCTCTTGTTGGGTTGAGTGGCTCTAGTTTTCTTAGGAAGGGGATCACTAGAGATATCTGGTAGTGTGTCAAGTGGGTTGCGAAGGTGGTTTGGTTTGGCAATCCACACTTGCTTCTGTGGAGTGGTTTTGGGTGGCTCTTCAAACACACCATCTCTCACAGGAAACTTGGAGGGGTCGGTAGGCTTAGGTGGAGTGATCTTGGTAAGCTTGGATGTTGTGGTGGGTTTCTCATTCTCGCTCAAACCACTGCACTCACCGATCTTACCGAACAAGCTATCGTCCTTCCCACCTATAGCAAAGCCTACTCCCGTGCTACCAGCCCTTTTGCATTGGCTAAGCATCATCCCCAACTGCGGCTCTTGGCAAGACACCCAGCTCAAGATGGACCGAAGGTATGTGTTTTCTTCCTCGGTATGCATCTTGTCGTGTCTGCACGACGCGATCTCAAGCTCCAAAACCTCAAAGCGATCCGACTCTCTAGTGCTATCTGAGCTGACCTTCTCTAACACAACGATCCTAGCATCCTTCTGTGCTAGCTCAGAACACAAGCCTAAGCAAGACTTGCACGCAACAAGTAAGCTAGGCCTAGCCTTCAGCTCACTGACCTCCTCAAGTAGAGTGCTATAATTGTCCTGGAGAGTGACAAGATCAGACATGTGAATGGCGCAAGCATCACACTCCACCTCCTCGGTAACCACCACTTGTGCCTTAGCAAACTCTAGCTCATGAAGCGTGCTAAGGTACTTCGCCTTGAATTCGTTCCTCTCACAAGTGGCACGCTTGAGCAAAGCATCCTGACTAAGAAAAGTATCGTTCAGAGACTCAAGCTCAAGAGAGAGGGATTCGATGGTGGGTGATACCTCGGGTGTGTCGGAGTCATAGTCATAGTCGGGGCCATCCTTGGGCTTCCCGACCTTGCCTTCTTCAATCGCCATGGTGCAAAAGCCACCGTGCTTGGCGTTGGCGTAGAAGCAGAGGTCGTTGAGCTTGTCCTCAACCTTTCCCTTCGACTCATCATCGCTCGAGGAAGAACCCCCATCGGAGGAGGCATCGATGTCGCTGAGGGAGGCGAGGAAGGCTCGGTGCTTGGCCTTCACCTTGTCAATCACCTTCTTTGAGGATCTCCTGTTGTAACCGCCCTTGGCCTTGTGCTTGTCCTCGAAGCGGTGCTCGCGCTTGTCCTTGCGCTTGGTGAAGTCACCCGCAGCTTTCTTGGGGCAGTTCGCGATGAAGTGATCCTCATCACCGCAACGGTAGCATCCCTTGGCCGTGCCACCACGTCGTCGGTTCAACCGTTTGTTGTGAAACCGTGAGAACTTAGTGATGACCAAGGCCAGCTCATCATCTCCAAGCGCCTCCACTTGTTCCTCTATCACAGACATCAAAGAAAAAGCGAACAAAGAGTGTGAAGGGTTAGAGGAAGAAGAAGACACACCACCGGGGCCGAAAACCAACGCCATGGATGGGTTCGACGGGTTCTCAAGCTTGGCCCGGGTCTGGTGGTCAATCTCCGAGGACTTGAGCTTGCTGAATAGCTCGTCCACGGTCAGGGCGTCATAGCCCGGTGACTCCTGGATGGCAGCCACCTTCATCTCCCATACCTTCCGATCAAGAGCATGCAAAAGCTTGATAGCCATCTCATGATCATCATAAGGCAAGTTGGTCCGATTAGCACGCATCTTGTTGACGATAGATTGGAAGCGAATGAACATCCCGTCAACAGATTCGCCGGCCAACTGAACAAAGTTCTCGTACTCCCTACGGTACGTGTCGAAGAGTCTGGACTTGATCTGAGGGTTGCCCTCATGATATCGCACAAGTGTTTGCCAGATCTCTCGTGCCGTAGTGAGACTCGAAACCCGCTCAAACTCAGGAAGAGACAGACTCGAGAAGAGGATGCTACGGGCTCTTGCGTTTGAAGCATGTTGCGTAGCTTGGAGTTCAGTGATCCGAGCGCCAAGAACCACGTAGTCCTCATTCTCACAAATCTCCCAAATCTTCGAATCAAGCTCTTGAAGGTAAGCGGACATGCGCACCTTCCAATAGGCGAAATTCGTTCCATTGAAGAACGGAGGTTTGCCAACACCTCGCTCCATGTCACCTTCGCGGATCAAGAACCGTTTAAGGTGGAATGATCCTTAACCAGCTCTGATACCAATTGAAGGACCGAGAACGGTGACCAGAGGGGGGTGAATGGGAGCAAAAAAAAATTCAACTCAAAGACTTGGCCCTTGTCCGAAACTCACACCCAAAACTTGACCTCGGAAGAAACCAACTCACACACGACCTAACAAGTACGTGGACACCTTAGGAAGACCCCTAAAGGTGCAGCGGAGTGGTCGGAGAATATGGAGAACGATCAAAGCCACGAATTCGAAACCGATACACCGAGAGTGGTACTCTCAACCCCTAGAGAGAAGAGGCAAGAGCACACCCAAAAATACTTATGAGAACTGGTCTCAAAAGTACCTAATCAAGTTCCTTACGTGAATACAAATCCAATGCAACAAACAGAACTTGATTTGGAGTCCGGACGAGAGAGAAACGGCCAAAACAGCGACGAAGAAAATCCTGAAAAACCCTGCTGGAAGGGCGACGGACGCTGGCGACGGACACTGCTGAGGGCGACGGACTGAGTCCGATGGGCGATGGACGCTGCTCTGTCAGGAGCGTTCGACGCTCAAAAAACAGCTCGAAAACAGCCCCAGCGACGGACGATCGCGACGGACGCTATCGTCAGCACTACGTAGCGTCCGGCGCCTCCAACGGACCGTCCGACGCCAAACTCTGGAGCGTCCTACGCCCCCAAAATATGCACAGCGATCCCGAAAATCGTTTTCTCTCCTCCAAATCTTCCCAAAACTCAACCAAATGAACTCCAACTGCAACCAAACTTTGTAGGCATGATCCTTGTACAGTTGGGGAGCTAATCCGAAGAAATCATCACTCAATTTGGTGAGAATTAAAGAGAAACGAGGATTTGGGGGAAAAGGGGCAAGAACGAAGAACACCGCAAAGAAATCACCCGATCTACGCACTCGTGAGGTTTGAGGGGAATTCCTTCAGTGAAAAGATGCTCCTCACGAATACGAACAACTTGGTTCAAATGGATTTGCAAGAGCTACTCCCTACAAAGAGAAATCATCTCGGGAAAAAAGAGGGTGCAAAAGCAAAACGCGAAGAACATAAGCAAACCTGGGACACGATCAAGAAGTTGAAGCCACCATGGCTTACGGAGGTTACGGCCTCCGATTCCTCGGAACAAACTCAAGTTCTTACAGAGGTTGGTGAAATCGACCTAGGGGTCTCATGAACTAGAGAGAGGGTAGAGAGAGAGAGAGAGTTGGGGCAAATGATTAGGGTTCAAGAGATGGGATGAGGGATACCCCTTCACCCCCTATTTATCGGGCTTTGGCTATTTCCCAAAGACCCCCTAGATACATGAGTTAACTACATAGCCTAAGCATTGCAGTCCAAGCTCCGGAAAATATCTCCCGCATTTTGAATGGACGGCCCCGCTTCCTGCCAGGAGTTGTCGTCGCCTCGACGCAACCTCCAGGATTCCGCCATGTGCCATCCTCGCTTCCTCGGAAGCTCCGCCCTGGTTTTGAGGCCCAAACCCGCGAAACCCGCCACCGGTAGCTTTCGGCTCAACTACCGAACCCTGAGTTTTGAGGCCCAAACTCAGAAACCGTCCTACGATGGTTTTGAGGCCCAAACCACCAAACCGCTCGACTCGTGCCGCCTCGTCCTCACCCGCCCCAGTTCCGAGTCCCCTGAGCCTCCTGCTCGACTCGCTCACTGACCGTCTTGACTTGGCCAACACGGTCTACCTCCATGTCTTGTCGCGCTCGCCGGTGCCAAGTACTAGCCATCACAGCTAGTCCGTCAGCGCCCATGGTCCCTCAGTCCAAGCCCCGCTTCCGCCCTTCACCGCTCTCAGTCCATCGGCACTGCAAGCCTCTACTCGACCTTCTCCACACCATTGACCACTGTCACTAGGCATAGTACCTGCACTGCACAAGCTGATAGACAGGCACACATTTGCTTTCGCAAAGGATTAGTGATAACCGCTCAAACTGAAACACCCAAGTGTTGATCAATCACCCATCATAAAACTGAACATCATGAGCATATAACAACCATGTGTTCGCAGAAACTTACTGTAAAATAGAAAAATCTAAAAAGATAAGATAATCAATTCATGTTAAAATCTATTAAAGTTTAAATTATCTCATGAGAATATTCAATTACTCTTTTGGCTGACCGCTAACCCATTGTCAAAATGGAGCCTCGAGTTTTGTTTTGTTCTCGTTGAAGTATAACCATGCAGGATTGGAAGCACTAAGGAGGAGTGAGCCCAACCAAAAGGCTACATCCAAAGATCATTCAACTCAACCGTAGCAAAATCAAGCTTGGGGGAGGGAACCCCCAGTTATCAAGTAAGTATACCTATGCTATTTATCGAGTCTATCTTATAGTCATAAAATATTAAAAATATGTGAGCACATGAAGGTACACCATAGTATCATAAGAAAACTTAAAATTGCCAAAAATATTTGGGCACATGAAGGTCCATGGCTGTTGAGTCTTAAGAGTCATAAATAAAGATATGATTAGTTAGGGTGTGTGTTTAATTTGTTAGAGTCAATAAAAGAAATGAACTTTAATTTTGTCTTGGAAATGATGAATAGTTGCTCTGCCGTAATCCCTTTTTAGTACCTAGTTTCCAAACTTGAATTCTCCTAAGTTTTGGTTAAAACTACTTTGATTTGAGAATTTACTCTGAACCTGAAACTTGTGGAGACATATACTTAAACTAAGTCTAGGTAGTTTGGAGATATGACATGAAGGTCTAGTTATCATTTATCTTACTCCTAGCAATACTAAGTTCTGGTGATTTATCTTTTGAAAATTTAAAATCTTACATGATGAGCTCTTGTATGACATAGTTTGAATTCCTACCAAAGCCATATACATATACATTTAGATTCGGAAGACTCATTCATGCTACTTGTGTTTGTATTGAGTGTTGTCAACCTTTAGACCCTATGAAGAGTCTCGTCATGCTGTTGAATCAAGATCACATACACACCACCCAAATATGCACTACTCTACACTGGAGTAGGCGCAACAACATGCCATTCATCCACCAGAAAAAGGTCTTACTCTTACACTGAGAGTAACCACCACCAAAAATATTCATTCCATATTCCATTCATCCAATAAATGCTCCAGAGTTTTGTTATATTCTCTCAGTAGTTTTTCTTGGTAATAGATATATGAGCTATGCAAAAGCTATTCGAAAAAAAGAGAGAAAGAAAAGAGAGGAATTAAAAATGGACAAGTGTCCGACGCACCTCTCAAGAAAAATAAATAAAGAATAAGATAGCTCATACTCTCTAGCCATATTGTTCAAAAATTCCAAATTCCAAATTCCAAAAGAGAGAGATTTATTCCAAGGAGCAAAGTAGAGTTAGGTTTCCACCATATATCCACCATATCCATACACCTGCACATCTTGACTTGATTGTATGACTTTACTCTTTGTGGATCTATTGTTTGACTTCACAATATATACAAAGTAAGTATGTTGAACCTTGTTAAGCCATTCCTATGAACTCCACTATATTTACTAGTATAGGAGGGCATGACATTATTAATGCCTCAGTGAGATCCACAAATACCACATACATAAGAGACTTGAGGATGTCATACAATTAAGCTCTGAGTTTTATTTTGAAAACTTTGCAAAACCTAGAATTTTGGTAGAGTGAAGAGTTTGAGACATAGTGCCTGACTCGATTACTCTATCTATTGATATCTCAAGACTCAAGTGATAGTAAAAGTCCCATAGTTAAAGGTAATACGGGTGAGTTCGAAAGTTAGAAGTAACTTTTTCTAATTCTTAGAAGAATTTTTGTTTGAAAACATGTGAACTTTTGAGGTGTGAAAGCATTGTAGCAACTCCTGATCCAAGTTTATTAGAAAGGCTTTGCTTAGGGACTAGCAAAGGGTAAGCTTGGGGGAGCTTGTTGACGGTCCTTAGCGTCAACTTTTTAAGCAATTATAAACATGATAATTGGATCAATCAAATATAATATCTGGAAATATAGGGATTTAATTAACAATTTCCATGAGTTTTGGTGTTTCATTATTTTTCATGGACTATTCCAGAAAAGATAATAAAGGAAAGCAAAACAAAGAAGAGATCGAATAAATCCCGCGAAGAAACACCTGCCATTCTACTTAAGGAGGATCCCGCAGACACGGAAGCGAAGCTAGGCCCCAGAGCCATCCAGGTGGGGCCGGCCAGCATCGGGTGGGTCCAGGCGGCACCCCCAGGGCCCATAGGCCATTGTTTTCTGGAAGCTTCCTCCACCGCCTATGACGAGTCATCTCAGCCCTACGTGAAGTCGGTTTGATCCAACAGCTGTCGTGCATCCCACCGGACTATAAATATGAGGGCATACCCCTCCTGGAGGCATCCCAGGCAATCCCATCTGAAGCTCAGATCATTTGGAGATCCATTCAGTCTAAGTAATAGGAGATCTAGTCATCCAAAGCCATAAACCCTAGTTCATCTAGAGCACTTCCTAGTTCATAGCATAGCCTAGTTAGATTCGAGAGTAGAGGAAGTGAAGATTCGATCTTGGACTCCTGACGTTGTCAAGAGATTGTTGTCTGGTACAGTTCTTATTCTCTTATTCTCTTTCAGTATTTATCTGCAGTTGTATGATATTTATAGGCAACACTATTCTTCATTAATATGTTTTTGTTTACTTTGTTCATTGTCTACGTTAATATATCTAGTATAGTTAGTTTGCTATTGAGTTCATGCACATGTTCGTATAGCGCTCGTCTATTTGATCATATGGCGAGTGGTAGGCAATATGTAGGCATGGTGCTTAGATACATTGCTTATCTACAGATGCCACTAGTTGTGCCGGGTCGTGAAGTAGATTGTGGATGTGACAGATCCATTGAGTCCTTTGTAGGCTTCCCCCCGTACAATGGTTTGGTAGGGAAGAATTGTCAGGTTGAGGATATCTTGTTATATCTGAGGTTTCTAAACTCAACTCATCCTGTTTATGGCCCTATTGTGGTTGGGAATATTGGTAGTATTACTTAACAATGATTACTAGATGTACTTGCACTAACTAGCGTAGCTTTGACGGTAGCTAGAATACTTAGGATGGTATTTGTTTTTTACTTGTATTAGACGACGCTTGTGTAGTGACTAGAATGCTCTAGATAACTTTATCCTTATTATTATTACGATGATGACTGATCAATTTACCCTTATCATTTATATATATTTATCATGTGACAACCTAGTTCCATGCTTAGGAATATAAGGAAAAAGACAAGTGACTAGTTGCTAAAGACAAGTTAACTATATACCATGCATTTTTGGCACCATTGCTAAGAACTAGTTTCTTGGTGATGTCGTTAAGAAATGTTAACAATGGTCATCCAAGAAGCAAAATAGTGTGGCACTCTCAATCGCCGAAGTCGAATACATTAGTGCGAGGAGTTGTTGTGCACAACTACTATGGATGAAGGCCACATTGGAAGATTATGGAATCAAATTCAAGTAAGTCCCATTGCTATGTGACAATGAAAGTGTGGTGAAGCTTACCAACAATCCTATTCAACACTCAAGGACAAAGCACATAGATGTGAGACACCACTTCATAAGAGATCATCAACAAAAGGGTGACATAACAATTGACAATGTGGGCACCGATGATCAATTAGCCAATATTTTCACCAAGCCACTTGATGAGAAAAGGTTTTGCAACTTAAGGAATGAGTTGAATATCTTGGATTTCTCCAACATGAGTTGATGCACCCCCACTTATATGGCATGCCTCTACTCCAAGATAGCAAGGTACAATTGGTTGACATATGCATTCATCCTCTAGTAGACTTGTGTAGAGCATATAGACATCACTCCTTTAGGCTCATTCATGAAAACCAAATGTTTTATATGTACATATGGTACGACTATTGTTTCTATGCCTTGATTGATCTAGTGGTAGCATATGACATGTGGATAAGCTTGCAACCTCACATGTTTAGTCTAGAACACTTCTCTTGATATTTAACCAACATGGATAAGATAACCGTTGCAAGACGTGTGAAGAAGCTTGTCCTTGGTTTAAACCGTGTTAAATATTTAGGTCAAGTGATCCAGATTGGGCTTAAATTGTTATTACTTACTCATGGTTTTCTAAAATTGACTTGATACAACTTTAAACTAGTGTTACCTTTGTGGTAATGTGTGACAAAGGGGGAGAAATTGTGATATAAAATATGAAAATAGTAAAAGGGGGGGAATCTTAGAGAAAAGGGGAGAAAGGAAGAAAATATGACTTTTGAAATTGACAAATTTAAAATATGACCACACAAGTAGGGGAAGCAAGCCTACAAACAAGTTGTTGCATTTGAATGTGCATTCACTCATTGTTTGCTTGCATTGTATTTCATTAAAAATGACATGCTTGTGTGTTGTATGCTAATTGGTAACTTTGGATGATTGTGTAACCCTCTAGCCATCTTAGCATGCATAGAAGTTAGCTATATATCTTTTTGTTCTAAGTATTTGTAGTATTTCAATTAGTATCAAGCTAATCATGTTGCTAAGGGATGTATGAAAAAAAACTCCGATTGGTATCACACTTCAAAGGTCCATCTCTTAAACCTTACCATCATGTCATAGTTTGCTAGTTGTTCACCCTTCCAAAACTAATATCTAAGCATATGTGCAAAACTTGATTCATATTCATAGAAGTGCAATATGTAGGGGGAGTAAACACTATCAAACCAACTTTGAAATGATTGTCCACATTTAATTCTTGATATATCGCTTGAACAAGCATTTCAAGTTGAATCAAAATCATATTTCATATCTTTATATTGGGTTGTCATCAATTACCAAAAAGGGGAGATTGAGAGATCTCTAGTGTTTTGGCAATTGACGAAACCTAAGTACTAATCTAGCTCTAAGTGGATGAGTAGGTATAGTACACATGGAAGTTGACAAGTGGTGGAGCAAGCAAGGTGTCACAGGAGGTGCAAGCCACATGATCAAATCAAGCTCACACTTGGACAAACAAGAAAGGTGGAACCACATGGAGAACAAGGCAAACCTATACTTGTTAGGGGATTCCTTTTGGTGATCGAGACACCTAGTGGGTGTGATCACATTTAGGATAAGCAACTGTACTATTAAGAGGGAAAATGGTATGTTGTTGCAATTGTCAAGTGCCATTAGATGAATCAGTTAATGCATTTCATATAACCTAATGAGCAACCCATGAAAAATATGCTAACACACGAGCACAAGTAGTGAAACACTTGGTGTTAGTACATGTGAACAAGCGGAGAAGTTAGAAGTGGATTCTAACTGAGACAGAGGCTCCAGACTAGTTGTGTAGCGGAGCTCTAGGCCAATGCAGGTGGTCCGAAGGCTAACCCTGGCACTTGGTCGCTTCATTGGAAGCTCCGGACCAGTGCTGAAGATATGCGTCAGACTAATATCTATTGGCCCGCTGCTCTGGACCTAACAGTCAATAGTAAAAGGCAAGACATCGGACGATGAGGTTTAGTCTGGAGGTGAGCTTCGGACGAGGTCCGACGAAAAAACTGACGGTTTGGACCTCTCTATTGTGCATTGGACTTTAGGGATCGGCGGCACACCACCGAGCGTCGGACCATGGCAAGTCATCCGGAGGTTGTCAATCTTTGCGCGCCAACGGTCGTTTTCAAACGGTAAATTCACATGGCATGCTATGAGCAATTCGGACCAATGCGTCGGACCTTGAGGATTGGGCCGACGGTCACGCAGAGTAGTCCAACGCTCACGTTTCAGGCTGAACCTAGTGCATAACGGCTAGCTCCTTGTGAGGGGCTATTTAAGGTGTTTGGCCGGCTCTAGCTCACTCTCTTGCACTCTTGGACTTTGCATACACATTGTGAGCTATTGCCATACACTCCACTCATCTCATACTTGATTGTTCATCCATTTGTGAGATTTGAGTGAAACACGTGCATTGCATGAAGTGAGTTCATCTAGTGGCACTTGGGGGTTGTTTCTCGCTACGGTTTTCTTGTTACTCTTGGTGATTGACATCACCTAGACGGTTTGGAGCAGAGGAGGTGGTTCGGGAAGAGTTGGTGAATGTTCTTCACCACCACCAAGTGATTGTAAGGGGTTCTTGTGCCTTCCCCATGGGAGATGACAAATGTAACTCTAGTGGATTGCGCGTGGCTTGTGTGAGCCCCATCTTGTGTTGGTTGTGTGGCACTCGGTGACATGTTTGGCATGTGATGCCAATTAGCGTGTGAACCTCCAAGTGAGTGACTCGCCACAACGGGGACTAGCTAGTTGGCAAACTAGTGAACCTTAGAGAAAAATCAAGTGTCAACCCTTGTCTCTCCATTGATTGATTGATTGGTCTTCATTGATTGTCTATCTTGATTGGATCACATCTCTACAAGGCGATATAACAATTCTTACCCTCTCACGCATTACTTTCTTCATACTTGCAAGTAGAACTATTAGGCTTGTTTAGTAGTTCTAGTTCTTAGCTTGTGTAGGACTAGTTGGTAGCTCTAGTTCTTGTGTTAGGTTTGTGTGACATAGAATCATATTAGGCTAGCAATTTGTTGGATAGGTGGCTTCGCAACCCCTTTAGGCTAGCGCAACTTTCGCTTCGCCATTTGTTAGTCTAACACTTTGTCAAGTTGTTGTTGAAGTTTTGTTTTTAGGCTATTCACCCCCCCCTCTAGCCATCACTTAGGACCTTTCATCCTTGCCATAACTAGATTGGAGTGCCAAATCCTTTTTCTTGTTGGATGATGAAGATTCATCTTTGGTATTGATGTGCATGTACATCTCATGAGCATTGATCTTCTAGACTTGTGTTGGTGTTGACTTTGAAAGATCTCCTTGATGTAACACCAACACAATATGACCATACTTGTCGATGGGGAGAACATAAAGAAACCTCCTCACCATGTTGGCACATTGCATTTGAGTTAGCCCAAGAGCATTCAATTCTTATACAAGAATGTTAAAGCATGAATACATCTCATTTGCATTTTCATTAGCAATCATAGTAAAAGCATTTATCTTGTTCATGACCAAGTGGTAGCGCTCCTCGTGCTCACTCTTTGTGCCTTCATGAAGAGCACAAATATTAGTCCACAACTCATGTGCATTTTTGGAAGTGCGCACACGGTTGAAGACATCCTTGCCAATGCCTCTAAAAATGATGTTTTTGGTTTTGGCATTCCACTTCTCATGGTGCACCTCATCACCAAATGGGTTGTCCCCATCGATGTCAGGAAATCGATCGGCGGCAGCTTTGAGCACACCAACATCAACAACTTCTAAGTAAGCCTCCATACGAACTTTCCAATAAGGAAAGTCGTCTCCTTCAAAGAAGGGTGGTGGTCCACCACATGGGACATCTTTCTATGAACGGTTAAGCTTAAATAAAGATTACTCGGCTTTGATACCAATTGAAGGATCAAGATGCTCAAGAGGGGTGAATTGGGCTTAATTAAATTTCTAAAGCAAAAATTAGATTCTAAGCAAATGCCAATTACCCCCTAGTGTCTACGTGTGTGATTCTAGCTAAACAAGTAACTAGATAAGCAAGTAGAACAAGACATCCTATGAAATTCTAGTCAAGCATGCTCAAAAGAAAGTAATAGCAATGAAAATAAAGCTTGAAAGTAATTGCGAGTAGAGAGAAAGTGAAGGGAGAAAGGATGGTTGACACATCGACATTTTGCCAAGGTATCGAGGAGTCGACACTCCCCCTAGTCCTCGTTGGAGCACCCGCTCAAGGGTGTTGCTCCCCCTTAGTCCATGTAAGAACTAAGTGCTCTCTACGCGCTGATTCTTCGCCACTCTAGATTGGTGAATCACCCACAACCGATCACAAACAAACTTGGGTCATCCACAAGAACTCCTCCGGATGATCACCAAGCTTCACCACCACCAAGTCGTCTAGGTGATGTCGATCACCAAGAGTAACAAGGACTATCACTCACTTGACCAAGGCTAGTCTAATGAGTCGGTGGATGCACACTTGCTTACTCCTAAGCTACTAGTGAGGATTGTTGGTATTTCTTATGACTATTGGATAAATCCGCAAGCGCACAGATTATACCGTTGTAGCACTTCACCTAGGAGTATTCCAAGGTATTGTAATTTATATTTTCCCAAGGGAAAGCTGGGCTAGAAATGATAATTAGAGAGAGATCCTAGAGAGCACCTCAACTTAGTACCAACTAGTATAGAGGGGTAAACGATATATGTGATAGGAAGGGGTTGATGAATGAATAAGCCAAGGTAAATGATACTTAGAACGAACTAGATAGATTAGGTAGGTGGGAGCACAACGAGAGAGTACAAGGGACTCCTATGCAATTCACTCTACTTCAATATACTTAGCCAATTAACTAGTCTAAACACTATAGTTTGTCTCCTCAATACAAGTATGCTAGGCGAGGGATAGATCAGTAGGAGGACAAAACTCCTACCGGACCGCGCCCTCTTCTTACGAGGGCCTTACCTTTTAAGAACTTGCCTATAAACACGTGGTGGAATACAATGACTAGACAAGGTTGTCACCTCTTGCTAGCTACCACAAACAATCCGTGCAACAAGCGGTAACCAAAGATAAGGTGATGTATAAGCACCACGCTTACACACAACTTATTACTTTGACTATGATCTATAATCAAAGCACCCTATGACAGGCAATGATCGCATACGGGAAAGGCCACAATGATCACAGATTATGAATGTAAAGGCTATTAAAGAGCTATAGCATATAACAAGACTATATCTAGTATAGTAATGCTCAAAGTAAATACTAAGTAGAGTAAAGAGAAAAGTAATATATTGATAAAGGTAAAGTCTTACAAAGAAGGAAAGATACAAGAGCTATACCAGACTTCCCAGAAGACAACTCCGGAAATCCTGAGCGCAGCTCGACTCAACTCTAACTCCCACTCTAGACTAACTCCTAGAACAATCTAAGGAATAGAGCTTGTAGGCTTCTTCACCATGTGTAGAGAGTGGGGTGTGACCCTCTATTTATAGTGGGAGGTGGAGTAGGGGCTACTCCGGCGCCACGTCAGCGATCCAGGGAGCTTCAATCCTCCACCCTTAGATCAACCGACCCTTGAACCATCCTTGGGTGGATGGTGGTGATTTCCACCATGTGTAGAGTGGTATGGCGGTTGGAGGGGCCAAACCAACCAAGGGTGTCGGTCGGCCAACTACCCCTATGGTAGGTGGGCCCTCCTCTGGCCTCTAGAAGTGTTCCCACTGGTCAGGGACCAGGTGGGAGCCAGGTGGGCCCAGGGGGTGGTCGGCCAACCCCTCCTTGGGGTCTCTGTTCCACTTCGTCTTCCCCTGTGTTTGTCCCACCTGTCATTGAGGTTGGTTGTTGGTTCTAAGGTGGTTGTCATATTTATCTCCTTAGTGTGGGCCCATGGATCCATGTGCTATTCTTGTGAGCCGTTGAGAGGAAGCACAAAGTGATCCAATGGTTGGATTTCACTCTAGAGTGCCTCTCTTGGATCATGGCCAAGAGGGGAGAGCAGGTGGGCCCATAGGGTGGTCGGCTGACCCCCTATGTGGGCCCCATTGACTCTCCTTTGCTCCATTTCTTCATTCCTGCACTCAAACACTCATGGACATGTGGAACTGTTTATTTAATAAAATATGCTCATGATGTGTTTGTTTATCTTTGATCCTGAGGTTGGTGGCATCATTTTAGTTATATAAAAGTGGACCATATTTTGTGCCAACAAGATCCCCAAAGCTTAACCTTTGCTCGTTCCGAGCAAACAATCAAACTTAGCTTGATGGATCAGGAGTTGCTACTATGCTTCATATTTCAAGAGTACTAAATCTACAACAATCATACTTCTCTTTTGAATGGAAGAATTAGCAATAAAGACTCACCCATATTACCTTAGTCCTTCATGGGGCTTATAGCTTTATCCTTTGTCTTGAGAAGTTGAGAGATAGAACAACTTGACTTGAGCACTAGTTTCTCATTCTTTCACAAGTTTCATATCGGAGGTTTTGCAAGATTTTGTAAAAGAAAAACTTAGTGTTCCTCAAATGGTACTCTCGAGTCGCTCATAAGGTGTATGATTCCTCGCCAAGGCATATATCAAAGTTTTCCTTCTTTTATCCTATCTCTAAAGCTTATGTGGAGCTATAGGTAGGGATCAAAGATGTAGCAAACTTACCTTGCATATATTGTAAAGTCAAATTCCGGATCCAAGGAGAGAAATGTCATACTCTTAGATCAAGATGTGCAAGTGTGTGGAAACATGGCAAATGATTAATACTCCTATATTTGGATGATCTCTCTTTCCTAACTTATTATTTTGAGACATAGCTATCTTTTTAATTTTTCTATGAGCTTTGAATATGCTCATTCATTTTTTTTCAAAAGAGAGCTTTGGAAAGCTCATAAAATTTGGGACTTTAGAATGCCCTTGAATTTTTTAATAATTTTGCATGGTCTATGTCTCATTTACTAGCAAAAAACTAGAGAGTTTTTCTACTTAGAGCATGGAGTATGAACTATGTGGAAATGTAAGGCATGTTTCTGCATACTTCCAGTGTAGAAGCAGTATGTATATGTGGTGTGTACGTGATCTTGATCTTGGGAGCATGATAAATCTCTCAACAAGGGTCACAAACTTGACCAAACTCAACACAAAGCAAGCAGCTTATGTAGAAAGCTTATATCATGAAAGAGCATGTATGACTTTGGTAGGAATTTTCACCATTGAGAAACAAAAAGTGTTTTATTATTTTAATAAATAAAAGCTCCAATAGTCATTCTTGCTTAGAACAATATTATAGCAGCTCTTATCTTGTCATATCATGTCTCACAACAACTTAGACTTAGTTACGGCATTTACAACCCACAAAAGTTTGAGGTTCATGATGTTTTCTTTTAAGCCAAGTAATCATACTTAGAGAAATATCAAGTTGTATACTAAGTACTAGAGAAACATTTAGCAGAGCAACTATTCATCATTTCCATAGGAGATATAATTTTTAAGGAACATGTGAGAGTAGAGATAAGTCTTTTTATTATTTTTATCATATGCAGATTTTTTTTAAATGCAAATAAAGATAAGCAAGGAAGTGCATAAATATAAATGCTGAAATTAAAAACTTACCTTAGTGGGGGAGGGAACCTCCCCCAAGCTTGGTCTTTGCTCAATAATGCGGCGGATTTGGATGTAGTTGCCGCCATAGGTCCCAAAGCTGATATTGTTCTTCTTGCATTGCTTGAATGTCTTCAGCAGTTTGCTGGACGATGCGTGTTGTCTCATCGTGCTCACACGCAGCTCACCAAAGGTGTTGGTGAGATGATCGAATTTTTGACGCTATTCATGATGCTCCCTTTCTCGTGTGGACGAAAAGGATGCTCGTGCTCGTTGCGGACGTGATGGTCGAGGAGGCATGCCACTAGAAGTGTGCATGGGATCGGAAGATGCCTTGTCTTCCTCCTCGCCAATAGCTCCTTGGGAAGGACCACCTTGCTCAATATGAACAAAGTATGGCCCCTCCTGAGCTCTTCTGCCTGAACCTGCAAAACCTCTTTACCCAATTCCTTAATCTAAATCAAGGGTTAGCTTACGGGTCCTATACAACTGGAGTTGCCTATTTAGAAGAGGCACTTCAACTGTATGGCCACTGTAAATCATTTTAAGCTCACCATTGGCATCTCTTTTTAGCATTTGGTTAGATGTAAGATATTCTTCTGAGATTACTGCTCTAGGTGAAGAGATATAAACAAAAGGATAGTTGCCATTTAGCAAGTTCATAGATTCAGCAAGACGAGTAATTAAAGATGTGAATTGAATAGGTCCATTACTCTCAATTGAACTTTGCCAAAATTCCACTAAGCATAAAGCAATTTTAATTCCATATCACTTAGCATGCTGGTAATACTTCCAGGAAACAAAGTTATATTCATCCAAAGATGCATGAAACGAAGGGTTGGATTATGAATTTCCTTAGGTTTAGGATTTGAGCAATCATTTTGAGCAGAGATAGACATCCAAAATTTCCTCTTGTTAAACCTACGCATGGCAAGGTCTAAATCTAGCAAGCATGACTCATCAAAGCCAAGAACAACATTTAGATGACTCCAAGTTAGACTATAGCTTTGATTAAACATGTGAAAAGATATTCCAACATTAGAGACTCGGAGAGAGCATAAGAATTCTATGGTAAGCAGCTCAATTCCAAGTTCATCTACTTGCCAAAAGCTAGACCAACCAAGAGTAGAAAAGATAGTGTCGAATTCGGTGGTCATACCTGCGTTGGAGAGAAGAATAGGATTCAACGTCCTTGTGTGCTCGAAAGATCGTTCCCGAAGAGAGAGATATCTTTGGTACTCTAGTTGGTCAAACCAGAGACCACTCTGTTGGTCAAAGGTCCTCATCGGGGGCACCATGAATGCCCCGATATAAGGTACCTCCGTTGGCACTTCTTCCTCCTCCAGAGGGTGTTCTTCAGTTTGGATGTTCTCCAAGTGTATCGGGCAGAACCTCCCCTTCTTCTTCCTTGGGAAGTATCCTCGGAAATTGTGGGAGCATCGAGATGAGCTCCCCCTGATGGCTTGCTTTGCTTTCTTGAACAAGGATCCCATAGGGTTCTTCATCTTTAGAGAGGAAGGGCAAGACTAGGACAAGGTTGTTTGTAGAAAGAGTTTCCTAGTTTGCCTTGTGGGGATAGGCTTGAGAGAAGCTCGATGAAGTCAAGAGATCTTCTTGTGGACTAGTGTTGACGGTCCTTAAGTACCAATTTTAACCGTCAACTAAATATGAAAAAGGATCCATATGCATCTCACATCTAGATATATGGGGGTTTACTAATGAAATTCCACTACCAAGGAAAGGCCCACATGTCATGTTTACATAGAGATAATTATAAACTGTACAATTTTCTATACTCTAGAAGGTACCAGAAGACACGAGAACGAATAGGAGGCCAAACGGGTCCGGAGTCAGGGCGCCCGCCCTGACCCCTAGGGCGCCCGCCCTAAGCCAGCAGCCAATCAGGCTCTGCTTCGCGGATCATGCTCCACCGCCTTTGAAGATGAATCTAAATCCTTCATATAGGTTGGTTTGATCCAACAGCCCACGTTCATTTGAGGAGGCTATATAAGCAAGGCCCCTGACCCCCTAAGGAAACACCCCATTATCATAATTCATAGAGAGAGCAAAAGCTAGGGTTTGGAGATGAGAGGTGTCCCGCCAATGGGTATCCTCTCTTCTCTAAACTAGAATAGATCTAGATAGTAGAGAGATGGAGAGCGAGGGAAGATTAGAGGAGATGCCGGCCTGTCGGTGCCTCCTCCGGTTGTACTTCGACATGATCAAGCTCTAATCAAGCTTGCTCCTGAGATCACTCTGGTAATCTACTTCTTATTTCATTGAGTAATTACTATTTCTGGTTTGCAACTCTTTCGAGAACTTTAATCTATAGGACGCTATAGGTTAGAGGAGTAGTATAGGTGTAAGCGCGGTGCTTAGACCTAGATTGCTTGTGAATGTCTCCTACATTCCGGACCCATGGTAGTAGCGCGGAAAGTGACAGTTCCGTCGTTACCTTTGTATTCCACATCCCATTTGTTTGACTTGCAGGGCTGGATACCTATGGCTAAGCATCCTCTGTGGTGTCTCTTTTCACGTGGTAAGTCCCCAGATATAGATATATCTCCTTGAGATTAGAAGTAGAGAAACCCTAGTTATCCTCTCTATTCTCCTATTATCGCCCCTACACAAGATTGTTCTCCCTTACCTTTAACTTTGTTTTGACCTTATCTTGTTCTTACCATATACTTTATTTCCACCCACTTATCTTTTCTAGTTAAGTTAGAGCGTAGCTGATTCTCCCATTTCCCTGTGGATATGATATTTAAAACCCATCCCGGGTGAAAGCTACAACGGTATGCGTGCGCTTGTGGATTTATCTGTGTGCGTCTAAAATACCCAACAAGCTTTCTAGCGCCGTTGCCGGGGAAACGGTTGCTGAGTTAACTACGAACTAGCTTAATCATTTATTTTCTAAATATATATATATATATATATCTTTATCTTTCCTTATCTTTATCTTTCCTTATCTTTACCCTTTTCCTCTATCCTTTGCTTTTATTCTTCACCTCATCTCTGCTATTCTTTCTTCTTATCTATTTCTTGATCTCTTGTCTATCATGGAGGATAACATTCCGATCTATCAATATGGTAGACTCACGAGCACAGACCTCAAACCACCAGAATCTTCAAAGCCTATCATGACATCTAGTTTTGAGATAAGCCCGAAATACATAGAATTTCTTCAAAAACAACCTTTCTCGGGAGAAGATGAGGAAACCCCATACACACACCTAGAAGAGTTTGGACGAGTTTGTGACCTCCTTCTCATAGAAGGCATGTCCGATGAGACCATTCAATGGAAGCTCTTTCCATACTCCTTAACGGGAAGAGCTAAACATTGGTACAAACTCAACATAGGAAGTGTTCAAGGAGATTGGAAGGTCCTATCCAACAATTTCCTTAGAAAATATTTTCCAATCACCAAAGAGGTTGATCTTCGGAATGAGATTCTTACTTTTAGACAACTAGAAGAGGAATATCTTGATGAATCATGGGATCACTTTATTGACCTTACCCTCACTGGCCCAAATCTTCGTATTCCAGAACCTATTCTTCTGCAACACTTTTTATGGGCCTTAGTAGGGATGATAAGGAATCCCTTAATACAGCCTCTGGAGGATCTTTCCTTCACCTATCTACTAGTAAAGCAAGGAATTTGATTGATTTAATGAGCGGAAAGACTCCTTTCCCTAGCATTCAGAAGCCAGTCCCTGAGAAAGAAAAGGAATCAGTTCCTAGACAAGAAGAGGAGATTTCGATAGCCAAAACACAATCATTCCAATCCCAATATTTAGCTATCGATCCTAAACCATCAATATCACAAAATTCTCCAAGGGAAGAAGAAATTCCAACCTTGGATCTTCATGGTTTAGACTTCTGGTTTCATAAGAGTCCTTCAAGAGGAGATAATTAAAATTCTTGCAAGAAGGGTTCTCTTAAAGAGTTTCCTAGTCCTACTACGAAGAAGTCAAGGATGGCATGTCAAGTGACGCCATAGAAGGAGAGCTAAGCCATATAGAAAATTCTATCTTCTTCCCCGCTATGTCCACAAATCATGAACCCATCTCTAAACCCATCCTTGACCTCTTCGATTCTTCCTATCCCCTTCCTTCCCAGTCTCATGATGATCCTAGAAATTCACCAAGACGGCGAGAGCATAGGAGTCATGAAGACCACGAGGATAACCAAGAGATTCTACGACAATGGTTGGAATGTGTAGAATGGATGGACAAGGAAGAAGCCTCAATGGATTCCAACCTTGGCTCAATTTCAAATGGTGAGCCTTTAACTCCCTTTGAAGATGAGATTCAGCCATCTATGGAAGAGAAACTAGATGAGACCAATCCAGGTGAAATTCCGAACATTCAGATTGGAGACGAAGATGACATCAATGAGCATGGGATCTATCCCATAACCACTTCATTAACTCCATGCTCATATAAAACATCTCCCCAATCAGTTGGTCTCTACAATCTCACCACATTCAAGATCTCCAACCCCCTCTTCCTTTCTATTTATAAAAACTTTAAAAGGGCGGTTGTTGATGCATATGTCTATAATAAATATTACAGATCTCGTTGAGTTGATCTTGATATAGGTACACACAGGTTGGTGTTGGAGGGGAAACCACTTCACCAACATAATAGTAATTTGATGGTTTCCCAAGGACAAGCTTATCGTCCTAAAATAAGCACTTACTAGATCATAACAAGAGTTCCCACTTGTTTGCAATAATGCCTTGTGTAATGAGCATAGAAATATAATTGTAAAAAATATTTCTTCGGGTATTCTTGTCACTAACCTTTTTAGGATCGAAGAAAAAAAGATCGAAGGGAAAATAAGCACAAGGTATGTCCAACCAATCATCATGCAACATTGAATTAAATTCATACAAACAAAATTCAAGCTTGGGGAATTTTTGCAAAATTCAAGATTGGGGGAGTAACTTATATTGCTATATTGGTATATTGCTATCTTGGTTGTCCCTACCTTTTAAAGACATGCTCAATTTGTTAAACACTAATCATTCTCTCCATATGAGTAGATCTCTACAATGCCTTCATGCTACCTTTGTCTATCCTAATGAGTGTTAGTTTGGAAGTACTGATCATGCTTCTATTGGCTTTTAAATTAAGCGTGGTGCTTAGGTTAAATAGCCTTCCTTAATCTGATTAGACATGGAGTCTAGTTTAGTTATTAAACTAAAAACTGCTTGTTTGGCATATTTTGTCGGACTAACCCCTGTAGGAAAAACTTTCAATATCAAAATGGAAAGTCCTGAGATAAACTCACACTGGAGATAAAGAGAGAGAGACACATGAAGTTTAACAACATACACAAGGAAGACATAGCTCATTCAATATAGAGGGATGATCCACGGAACAAGAAGAAGAGTGCCACAACAAGATATAATCAAGAGCACTCACTCCATGGAAGAGGTTGGGCAAAATTCCACCAAGCCCCCTTAAGACAAAGAACATCATGGGAATTCAAGACAGTGAAGGAGTGCAACAAGGAGACAAAAGTACATGAACAAGATGCACAACCACTAAGAAAGGAAAGCTTCCATAAGGTGATACTGTACCATCACTCCTCAATAATCAAGGTAACATCTCAAGGTAAGTGAATATCACTTTTATAAGCTTCTCCTTGATTCTAGTATGCACATAAATAAAGGGACAAACATGTATGAGTTACAAATCTAATTAATCCAATCTGATTAATTCAACATGTCTATTCCTTTAATCTCTGTTCCTAGTACAAACTTTTTTAATCTCACTATCTTAACCATATGAGCTAAAATGGTACACATCCAATCTTCAGAAGATGATAGTCAAAAAGAAATATAACACACAGATAGACTATCCTTCCATAGGTGAGCAATCTGATCTGACAAATGTTTTTAAATGTTATACTCATACTCATCTTCTACTTTTATCACCCATCAACTTTATCTTGCTCACTATGCTTAAGGTTGGAGAAGAATGAATAGACTTTTGGTTTTGTTGGTGTTTTCCACCAATAGGGCCCATGCACTTGATCTCTGCCTTGTCTCTATGAGCAGGACACATTTTGAGCAACATGAAGGAGTTTTTCAAGTCCCAAATTCAACCAAGTGAAGGACCTGGATCTATGAGAACACACACATTAAGCAAGATGTTGCCACCTTCCATACTTAAACACTTCACTTTGAACTGTTGAGCAAACAGAGAACATGGGTGACATCGTATCAAGAGGTGCAGTTATCAAGGTCTCCACCTGGAATCAAATGATGCACCTAAAGAATGAACACGGTGAGAAGTCTTGATCAGAGGACTCAAAACACTGAACCCTCGTCGGGAGGTAAAATCGGTAGTTATCGATATTTATCTTTTCTACATTAGTTTTCCTTTTTCCATCATTTGCATAATCATTTTCCTTTATCATATTTACTTTTCTGCATTAGCATTGCAAATATTTGTTTGTTGCATGACATCATAAAATCTAAAGCCCCATGTGAGTAGACTTGTGGCTTAAAACCCATAGGTATATTCACTATGGTGGCATAATTTTTTTTAAAAATAAATATGTTTTCATCTTATAATAAAAATATAAAATAGTAAGTGTATGATCCTGCTAAATAAATGAAATTCATTAGAGGAAGCTCAATAGGATCAAAGCTAAAGATTTATGGCTAACACTTAATCAGTTCCACAAGCTTTGTTGTCTATTTGAGCTCCACAAAATTCAAGGATCAAAGGAGGCTAGCAACAGAGGTCACCCTACCCGTTGTCAGAGTGTTGTCTCAACAGTCACTTCAATGAGTACACCTATGCTACCTACTAGCCACATAAAAAGAAATTACATCAAAATCTAGCTTGGGGGAGAGCACCCCCATGTATCCAGGTAAGTATCCTTATCCTCTCAAGTTCGCTTTTATTAGTTGCATAAATTAATTCAAATAAAAAAATATGTGAGCACATGAAGGTTCACACTTCATCCTTAAGAGTTACAATTTAGATACTTTTAATTTTTATGGATTTATCATTGTCTACTTTATCCTTAAGAGAGTTTTCTATTTAGTAATAATGTTTTTAGAAGCTGTTAATAATAAAAAGAAGAACTCTGGCAATAACTCTATGGAAATGATGAATAGTTGCTCTGCCGTAATTCCTTTCAAGTACCTAGTTTTCTACCTTGAATTCTCCCGAGTTCTAGATATAACTGTCTTGACATAAGATTTGCTCTGAACCTAAGACTTGTGGGTTGCAAATTCTTGAGCTAAGTCTAGGTAGTTGATAGGTATGATATGAGAAAATTGAGCTATTGTTTATCTTGTTCCAAACAATACTAGAGTTCTAGAGGATTTATCTTTTGAAAATTGAAAATATTACATGATGAGTTTCTGTATGACGAGAGCTTAAATTCCTACCATAGCCATATATACATGCCTGGTAGATTAGGAAAACATTCACTATCATATTTACTACTTGTATTTGCATTGAGTTTTGTCAAGCTTTGTTGACCCTTAGAGACTTGTCATGCTTTTAAAATCAAGATCACGTACACTCCACTCATATATGCTACTTCTATCCTGGAGGTACGTATCCACATATATGTCATTCGGATCCACCAGAAAAATGCTCTACTCCTACCTTGGGAGTAAGTAACCAAAAATATCCCAGTTCTCCACCTATCCATATATTTCATTACCACAAATATAACTGCTCCAAAGATTTCCTTGTTATCATCTCTCAAAAGTGTTATTATAGAAAGAGACTTGGGGTTGTCAAAAAAAATAAAAAAAAATAAAGAGAGTAAAACATGGTCAAGTGTCCTATCCAAACAATGGGTACTTAGATGCCCGCCTCTCTAAAAAAAACAAGCAAGCCCAAGTTCTCTCAAAATTCCAAGTTCCAAAAGAGAGATGTGTATATATATATATATATATATTCAAGGAGTAGAGTAGAATCAGGTTTCCACCATACACCCTCATACATCCACCATACACCATTATATATCCACCACATATCCACCCTCATACATCCACATATATCCCATACACATGCACATCTTGATTTGAGTGTATGACCTGTTTCTCTGGATCCATTGTTTGACTTTACAATATATGCTTTGCAAGTATATATGCGTTGTTTCTCCCCACCTATGAACTCCATATATTGCCTATTAGTTATAGGGTGAGAGAGAGAGAAGGCACAATGTTACTTTGCCTGTTTCAAATAATATTATGAGAGAAGGCATAACACCATTGTTGCCTTGGTGAGGATCCACAAATACCACATATAGAGAGACTTGAGAGAGTCATACAAAAGAGACTTTGAGTTTTATTTTGAAAACTTTGCAAAACTCCAGGATGAAGGTAAAGTGAAGAGCTCAAGAAATAGTACTTGGCTTGATCATTCTACTTTACAATTGCTCAAGACCCAAGTGATGGCTATAAGCCCCATGGTTAAAGGTAATATGGGTAAGTTTGAAAGTCAGAATAGTTTACTCTAATCCAAAGGAGAATTCTTGTTTGAACGCATGTGTACCTTTATGACGTGAAAGCATTGTAGCAAAACCTGATCTATCATAGAGTTAATCTTTGATCAGGGACAAGCAATAGGTAAGTTTGGGGGAGTTGTTGACGGTCCTTAAGTACCAATTTTAACCGTCAACTAAACATGAAAAAGGATCCATAAGCAACTCACATCTAGATATAGGGGGGTTTACTAATGAAATTCCACATGTTTTGGTGAATGTCTGTTTCTGCAGGGGGTTATCAGGAAATACCAAGGAAAGGACCACATGTCATGTTTACACAAAGATAATTATCAACCGCACAATTTTCTATACTCTAGAATATATTAGAAGACATGAGAATGAACGGGAGGCCAAACGGGCCCGGAGTCAGGGCGCCCGCCCTGACCCCTAGGGCGCCCGCCCTGAGCCAGCAGCCAATCAGGCTCTGCTTCGTGGATCATGCTCCACCGCCTTTGAGGATGAATCTAAACCCTTCATATAGGTCGGTTTGATCCAACGGCCCACGTTCATTTGAGGAGGCTATATAAGCAAGGCCCCTGACCCCCTAAGGAAACACCCCATTATCATAATTCATAGAGAGAGCAAAAGCTAGGGTTTGGAGATGAGAGGTGTCCCTCCAATGGCTATCCTCTCTTCTCTAAACTAGAATAGATCTAGATAGTAGAGAGATGGAGAGCGAGGGAAGATTAGAGGAGATGCCGGCCTGTCGGTGCCTCCTCCGGTTGTACTTCGACATGATCAATCTCTAATCAAGCTTGCTCCTGGGATCAATCTGGTAATCTACTTCTTATTTCATTGAGTAATTACTATTTCTGGTTTGCATCTCTTTCGAGTACTTTAATCTATAGGACGCTATAGGTTAGAGGAGTTGTATAGGTGTAAGCGCGGTGCTTAGACCTAGATTACTTATGAATGTCTCCTACATTCCGGACCCGTGGTAATAGCGCGGAAAGTGACAGTTCTGTCGTTACCTTTGTATTCCACATCTCGTTTCATTGACTCGCAGGGCTGGATACCTATGGTTAAGCATCCTCTGTGGTGTCTCTTTTCACGTGGTAAGTCCTTAGATATAGATATATCTCCTTGAGATTAGAAGTAGAGAAACCCTAGTTATCCTCTCTATTCTCCTATTATCGCCCCTACACAAGATTGTTCTCCCTTACCTTTAACTTTGTTTTGACCTTATCTTGTTCTTACCATATACTTTATTTCCACCCACTTATCTTTTCTAGTTAAGTTAGAGCGTAGCTGATTCTCCCGTTTCCCTGTGAATACGATATTTAAAACCCATCCCAGGTGAAAGCTACAACGGTATTCGTGCACTTGTGGATTTATCTGTGTGCGTCTAAAATACCCAACAACTAGTGAGAGCAGCACTACTTCTCTTGAGAGCTAAGAACTTCTCTTGAATGAAGAGAGGAGAGAACAAGGCAAGGAGAGGCTTGAGCTAGAATTGAGTTCTTGTTGAGGTGTGAGGGAATGAGCTCTCCTTGCATGGGGTTTTATAGGGGAAAGGAATGGCACCAAGGGGGCACCGTGGGTGGTTGGCTGACCCCCCCTTGGGCATGTCCTTGGGTGCCATGATCACTATCTTTAGG
The DNA here is from genome assembly GCA_022036555.1 of Microstegium vimineum. Classification (NCBI taxonomy): domain Eukaryota; kingdom Viridiplantae; phylum Streptophyta; class Magnoliopsida; order Poales; family Poaceae; genus Microstegium; species Microstegium vimineum. Next base: position 18,215,607 of record CM039136.1, on the reverse strand, counting down.
AGATTCCTTACACAAAGAAAAAGAGAGAGGGGAGGTGACAAAAGGTGGTTGGCCATCCCTTTAAAGTGGGGATTCCACTCATGCTTTTTCTAGTGCTTGGTGAAAGGTGAAAGATGTTATGTGATGTGATCAAAAGCTGATCTAAAGTGGTCAAGATGCTCCTCTTTAAACAAAGAGTGGTGGGGGACAAAGGTATGTCATGTTTTGATTGAAGGTGATTGATGTGTTTTACTTTTCAAAGCATGACACAGTGAAAGTGAAAGTGAAAGTTGGTTCCCCACTTTGGACATGGAGTTGTGGGAGACAAGGATGTGTCATGCTTTAACCAAAAGTGATTGATGTACTTTAAAGTATGACAAGACAAAAGAGATGTCCCCTAAAGATAAATCTGATTTTTTGAAAGTCTCACTACTCAAATCATGAGATGCTTGGACAAGGAATGGTGGGGAAGAAAGAGGATGAACATGTGGCATCTAGGTGGTCGGCTGACCCCCCTAGTGCTCCATTTTTTTTCTTTTTCTTTTATAAAGGTCCCTAAATGTTTCCTAATTAACCAAGCCAAGATAGGGTGCATATGGGTGGTCGGCCGACCACCTTATGACCCTACCTTTTGTCAATTTTTAGAGATAAACTAATTTCAAGTTTTATTTAATCTAAAACTTTATTGTTTATAAATTTTTGGTATGAAAGAAATTAAAGGTTTTAACTAAATGTAAGAAGGGAAATAAAAGATAACTACCGACTTACCTTTTGGTGAAGGCTCCTTGATTTTAAGTCCTCGAAGTAGGACTCTCCTTCTGGTTCATTCTTCGGGTGCACCTGATGGTTTCGGAGACGGAGACCACGGAGTGTGCACCTCCTTTGCTTTCCAAACCTACCTTAGATTGGCAGGTTCATCCTCCTTGAGTTCATTGATCTTGGCCTCCGGGTATTGCTTCTTTTGGCGCGGGGCTCGAACTCTTCTTCTTGATGGTTGTTCTTTAACCTGTTTGTTAAGTTTATAACCATTGAAAGCACATTTTACCTTGTGACTCGGGAACTGGAAGTGGATCTGGCCCGATCCTACGTAGATGACCGTATTGGTGGTGTTGAGGAAGGGCCTTCCCAAGATGACGGGGACTTCCACATTACCTCCCATGTCCAGGATGATGAAGTCTGTGGGGATGTATTCATCTTGGATGTTCACCAAGATATCCCTCGTGAGTCCCTCAGGAAACCGTATGGTTTGATCTGCCATCTGCAAGCAAACACACGTAGGGACCAAAGGTCCCCCTAAGAGATTATCATAAGTTACCTTGGACATGATGTTGACGCCCGATCCAAGGTCGCAGAAGGCGATGTGGAAGGTTTGTTGTCCGATTAAGCATTTGATCGTCGGGTGGCTTGGATCTTCCTTTTTCATGATGAAGGGAGGATCGAGAAGATAGCCCCAATAGGATCGAAGTGGAGGCTTACCAAACTTTGTTGTTACCATGTTCACATGCTCAATTGAATCTTCTGGTTTCCCAGGGATTTTACCTTGTTCTATAAATGGCATAGCTGCTGCTAATTGAGCTAACTGGGTTTCTAGCATTTTATTAAAACTCAATTGATTTTTCATAGCAGTTGTGAAGCTATCCATTTTCTCACCAAAACTTTCAAGAACTTTATCAGTGGCAATCATCTTTTTATTTATACCATCATTGATTTTAGATTGACCAAGAACAAGATCTTTTAATGAAGGTTGGTTATTGTAAGAATTGTAATTATTGTAATTGCTATTACCTCTATTACCTTGGTAGAAGGGGCGTGAATTCTAGTTTCCTTGTTGTTGGGGTCGATACCCGTTGCTATTGTTGTTGTTGTTGTTGCTGCTGATGAAGTTCACATCCTCCTTCGACGTCTAGGGGCAGTTGTTGCCTGAGTGATCATTTCCTCCGCACACCTCGCACCATGGATCAGCTTCAATAGCTTGTGCGGCGGCGATGGGGTAGATGGCCTCTCGTTCCTTCTTGGAACCTTCTTCTATCTTCTTCATCAAGAGGTCCATCTTGGCAGAGAGTATGTCCACCTCACTGACGGTGTGCATACCTCTCTTCTTTGGCTGGAGACGTTCCTCACCCCATCCTTGGTTGAGTACCATCTTTTCGATGAGGTTCTTGGCATTCCTCACGGTGTGTTGGAGGAATGCCCCTCCAGCGGCAGCATCAAGGTGACTACGGGCCATGCTAGACAGCCCGTGGTAGAATCCTTGAATCAGGAGCCAATCTTCTATCCCATGATGAGGACAGGCACGAATGTACTCCTAGAGACGCTCCCATGCTTCGGGAATCGTCTCGTCAGATTGTTGTTGGAAGCTTGAAATTTTTCCACGAAGAGCATTGGTTTTGCCCGTTGGGAAGAACTTCTTGAGGAATGCATTGGCACAACTCTCCCAAGTGGTGGCTTCTTCTTTGTGGCCGTAAAACCATTGCTTCGCCTTTCCCAGTAACAAGAATGGGAAGAGGCGAAGACGAATAGCGTCAGGCGTCACTCCTTTGATGGTATACGTGCCACACACCTCCATGAAGTGCTGGAGATGAGCATTGGCATCCTCATGGGGCTTCTCGCAAAATGGATTGGCTTGCACCATGTGGATCAAGGAGGCCTTTAGCTCGAAGGTAGCATCCCCGATGCTGACCTCGGGACCTTGAGCTACGTGGGTAGCGGACGGAGCCGAGAAGTCAGAGGTCGCCTTCTGGGCCATAGCTTCCTTGAGTGGTGGTGTAGAGCCTCCTTCCTCGAACGGGTTCAGGGTCGAGAAGATCCTCTGAGTGGGAACTTGATGATGTCTAGTCCTCCTCAACAGCTGCTCGGGATCTTCTAGGTAGTTTCCCGGCAGTTGGAAACCGCTCATACACTGTCTGGCTTCACAAGAAAGGAAGACACAGACAGGGTAAGCCCCTATGACTAATTGATAACTAAGTTAATGAGAATCTCTGGATTCAATCTAATTAAAATTTCTTGGCTAAGCTTTCCCCGGCAACGACGCTAGAAATGCTTGTTGGTATTTCTTATGATCATTGGATAAATCCGCAAGCGCACAGATTATACCGTTGTAGCACTTCACCTAGGAGTATTCCAAGGTATCGTAATTTATATTTTGCCAAGGGAAAGCTGGGCTAGAAATGATAATTAGAGAGAGATCCTAGAGAGCACCTCAACTTAGTACCAACTAGTATAGAGGGTAAATGATATATGTGATAGGAAGGGGTTTATGAATGAATAAGCCAGGGTAAATGATACTTAGAACGGACTACAAAGATTAGCTAGGTGGGAGGACAACGAGAGAGTACAAGGGACTCCTATGCAATTCACTCTACTTCAATATACTTAGCCAATTAACTAGTCTAAACACTATAGATTGTCTCCTCAATACAAGTATGCTAGGCGAGGGGATAGATCAGTAGGAGGACAAAACTCCTACCGGACCGTGCCCTCTTTTTACGGGGGCCTTACCTTTTAAGAACTTGCCTATAAACACATGGTGGAATAAAACTACTAGACAAGGCTGTCACCTCTTGCTAGCTACCACAAACAATCCGTGCAACAAGCGGTAACCAAGGATAAGGTGTTGTATAAGCACCACAATTACACACAACTTATTACTTTGACTATGATCTATAATCAAAGCACCCTATGACAGGCAATGATCACATACGGGAAAGGCCACAAGGATCACAGACTATGAATGTAAAGGCTATTAAAGAGCTATAGGATATAACAAGACTATATCTAGTATAGTAATGCTCAAAGTAAATACTAAGTAAAGTAAAGAGAAAAGTAATATATTGATAAAGGTAAAGTCTTACAAAGAAGGAAAGATACAAGAGCTATACCAGACTTCCCAGAAGACAACTCCGGAAATCCCGAGCGTAGCTCGACTCAACTCTAACTCCCACTCTAGACTAACTCCTAGAACATTCTAAGGAATACAACTTGTAGGCTTCTTCACCATGTGTAGAGATTGAAGACTCCATAGTAATTTTGGTAATTGATGAAGCCTAAGTACTAACCTATCTCCAAGTGGTTAAGTAGGTTAGATACACCTATGGAATATGATGACAAGTAGTGGAGCAAGCAAAGGTGGTGAGACCTAAAGCTCACACTTGGAGAAGAAGAGAGAATTGGAGAAGACCCTAAAGCTAATCAAGGCAAAGGTATAAGCTAGGGATTTTTCGTTTGGTGATCAAGACACCAAGTGGGTGTGATCACATTTAGGATAGACAACCATACTATTAAGAGGGGAAATTCAAAAGTGATTGCGGTTTGTCAAGTGCCACTAGATGTTATCTATATTGCATATGCATTTAGGACCTACTGTCATACACCTTGCTTAAAGTGAAGAGAATCATGCCAAGACCTGCCCTCTGAGAAGGATTCTAAGTACTTGGCACTTTGGAGCAAGGGAGGAAAAATCAGAGACAAATTTGGACAAAATTAAGGCGTCGGACGCTGGCGCCGGACTCTAGACAAAAGCACGCCGGAGCGTCCAACGGACAACCCTAGCTCTACTTAAGTGAAGACCAGGCGTCGGACGCTGAGGATCATCTGTCGGGTAAGCGACAGACGCGTCCGTCGGAAGATGGAGCTCTCAGGTGCTCTCTGGTCCTTTCTGCTCGCAGCGACGGACGATTGCAATGGACTCTGAAGACTTTGGTGAGGAGCGTCCGTCGAGCTTCCAGAGAGCCCTGCAAACAAGCAGCTTGCAGGGATGGCGCCGGACGCTGAAGGGCCAGGCGTTGGACACTAGCGACGAAGCGTCCGTCGGTCGAAGATTTCAAAGACAGGGCGTCGGACGCTGCGACGGAGCGTCCGTCGCACCCGTGAAGAGCGTCCGTCGCCAACTTAACAACCCAACGGCTACTGACTTTGAGGGAGGTCTATAAATATGTGGTGGTCGGCTTGGGGTGCTCTCTCTCGCACATTTGAACACTTTGAGACCCTCTAGAGCTGAGCACACTCTCTCACACTCATCTCCATGCTTGGTTAGTGAAACTCCAAAAGAGATTGAGTGATCCAAGTGCATTTCGCATATAACTTGCATCTAGTGGCACTTGGGAGGCGTTCTCGCGGCGGATTTCTTGTTACTCTTGGTGATTGCCATCACCTAGACGGTTTGGAGCAGCGGAGGTGGTTCGAGAAGCTTAGTGCTTGTTCTTCGTCGACCACAAGTGATTGTAAGGGGTTCTTGTGCCTTCCCCGCTGGAGATCGCAATTGGCAACTCCAGTGGATTGTGCCTGGCTTGTGTGAGCCTCATCTTGTGTTGGTTGTGCGGCAGCCGGTGACGGGTTTGGCGTGTAATACCAATTAGCGCGTGAACCTCCAAGTGAGTGACTCACCACAATGGGGACTAGCTAGTTGGCAAACTAGTGAACCTCGGAAGAAAAATCAAGTGTCAACCTCTTTGTCTCCATTGTGATTGATTGGATTTCTTGGTGGTCACTTGATTGGTTCATCCACTCCTCTACAACGGCGGTATAACCTTTCTATCTCACTCTTGTCATTGCTTAGTAGAGATATTAGGTTGTGTTAGTTGCCTAGCTCTGTAGCGTGATAGCTTGTGTAGGAGTTGTGTGAACCTAGAGATATTAGGATAGAAATTGTGGATAGGTGGCTTCGCAACACCCACTAGGCTAGTGCAAAATTCGCTTCGCTTCTTAGTCATCTAACATTGTTGTTGAGGTTTCTTTGTAGATTTTCAAATTAGGCTATTCACCGCCCCCCCTCTAGCCATTGCATATGACCTTTCAAGTGGTATCGGAGCTAGTACACCGTTGTTTTGAGGCTTAACAACCTACGGTGTGATCATGGCTCATATCAACAGCATGAAGAAACCACCCAAGTTCTATGGCACAAACTATGGCTATTGGAAAGTCAAGATGACCGCTCATATCAAGTCAAATAGCCAGAAGGTTTGGCTTGTGGTGGACAAGAAGTTTGAAGTGGCAAATGAGGAAGCTCCCACCCCGGCCGAAGAAGAGAAGTTGCAACACAATGATATTGCTCTAAGTGCTATTCATGAGGCACTTGATGAAAAAGTGTTTGAGCAAATCAAGAATCTTGAGAGTGCACATGAGTCTTGGAAGAAGCTTCAGGAATCATTTGAGGGCACTCAAGCCATCAAAAGTGCAAAGGCATACATCCTCAAAGAAAAGTTTGCAAGTTTCAAGATGAAGGATGATGAGAATGTACCGGAGATGCTTCATAGGCTACAAGTGCTAGTCAATGATCTCACGGCCCTTGGTGAGAAGGTTGAGGACAAGGATTTCTCACACAAATTCTTGAGAAGTCTCCCATCTCGGTTTGAGACCCTTGTGACCTTGAATGTGTGAAGTGGCTTGGACACCGTGACTCCTAATCAAGTATTGGGAGATGTGATGACCCAAGATGCTTACTGGGATAACAAGGAAGAAGATGTCAAGAAAGAAGAAAAGAAGGATGAGAAGAAGAAGAGCATAGCTTTCAAAGCTACTTCATCACACAAGAGCAAGGGCAAAGCTAAGATTGAAGAATCAAGTGAGGATGAAGTCTCAAGTGCTAGTGATGTGGATGAAGAAGAAATGGCTCTCTTTGTGAAGAGATTTGGCAAGTTCATGAAGAAGAAGGGCTACCGGGCTAGAAGAAAGAAGACCTCTTCCAAGAACTATGATGAGCCAAGAAAGTGCTTCAAGTGTGGAAGCTATGATCATCTCATTGCTCATTGTCCATACAAGTGACAAGGATGATGATGATCACAAGAAGAGAGACAAGAAAGAGAAGAAGCCTACCTTTGAGAAGAAGAAGAAGAAAGGGTATTCTCACATAGTGACATGGGATAGTGACTCTTCTTGTGGTGAAGATGAAGATAATGAAAAGAAGACATCCACCAAGAAGAAGGCTTTTGCTAGTATTGCTATGAAGGACAAGATCTCACTATTTGACACTCCATCATCATGCTTCATGGCTAAGTCCACTGAGGTACTTTCTCATGATGAGGGTGAGAGTGAAAGTGAGAGTGAGAGTGAGAATGAGGGTCCCTCCAAGGAGGAACTCATGGACATGCTTGAACAAGCTAAGGATTACATTGACAAGAAGAGGAAGGAATGCAAGGAATTGCGTAAGGCCAATGAGGCTCTTGAGCAAAACCTTAATGAGGCTGTAGCATCTCATGAGAGGCTAATGGAAGCCCATGAGAAGCTAGTGAAGTCTCACACTAAGCTTGAAAGAGCTCATTCCTCCCTCCTTGACCAAAGTAAGAAAGAGGTTGTTCAAACATGCAACATGGGAGTAACTTGTGATATTGTTGATGAATCATTTTATACTCCTATTGTTGTTGCCCTCGCTAACCCCTCTTGTAGCACTACCACTTCTACCTCATCTACTAGTGATGGTTTCACTTGTGATGCCTCACTAATGGTTGAAAATGAAACTCTCAAGAAGGAGGTTACAAAGCTCAATCACTCCTTAGCAAAGGCTTATGGAGGTGAGGACCACTTGCTTATGTTCTTGGGTAGCCAAAGAGGATCTCTCTACAAAGAGGGATTGGGATATACCCCCAACAAAGGCAAGGCCTCTTTTGCCCCTCACAAGACTCGTTTTGTCAAGGACACTAGTAGGTATTGCAAGAGTTGCAAGCAAGTTGGTCACCTAGTGCAACATTGCAAGAACAAGAAGACCAAGCAAGATGTATCATCCATTAGAGTTGATTCATTCTATGTCCTTTCCAAGGGTGTTAATGGAGCTTATGCCAAGTTTGTTGGTGCACCATGGATGGCTTCTAAGAAGTCCATTTGGGTACCAAAATCCTTGGTAACTAACCTTGGAGGACCCAAGCAAGTTTGGGTACCTAAAAAGAATTGATCTCTCTCTTGTAGGTCAATTACAAAGCCAGAGGAAGGCATTGGGTGCTTGATAGTGGGTGCACTCAACACATGACCGGAGATGGAAGGATGTTCAACTCAATCAACCATGATAGTGACCATGGATTTGATAGTATCACATTTGGTGACAATGGTAAAGGCAAGGTGAAAGGGCTTGGAAAGATTGCTATCTCTAATGATCTTAGCATTAGCAATGTGCTTCTAGTTGAAAGGCTTGAATTCAATCTATTGTCGGTTGCCCAATTGTGTGATCTCGGTTTCAAGTGCATATTTGAAGTGGAGGATGTGGAAATCATTAGTGTGGATGGTTCAAATATGATCTTCAAGGGATTTCGGTATGAGAATCTCTATCTAGTGGATTTCAATGCTAGTGAGACCCAACTTTCAACATGTCTCATCTCAAGATCTAGCATGGGTTGGCTATGGCATAGAAGACTTGTCATGTTGGCATGAAGCAATTAAACAAGTTAGTCAAGCATGATCTTGTGAGAGGCTTGAAGGATGTCACATTTGAGAAAGACAAGCTATGTAGCTCATGTCAAGCTGGAAAGCAAGTTGGAAACACTCATCCAAAGAAGATCATCATGAGTACAAGCAAAGCTTTTGAGTTATTGCACATAGAGGACCAACAACATATGCAAGCATTGGTGGAAACAAGTATGGCTTTGTGATTGTTGATGACTTCACAAGATACACATGGGTATTCTTCTTGAGTGACAAGAGTGACAGATTTGATATCTTCAAGTCATTTGTCAAGAGATGCCAAAATGAGTTTGAAACAACTATCAAGAGAGTTAGAAGTGACAATGGAAGTGAGTTCAAGAATACAAGAGTTGATGAACTTTGTGATGACTTTGGAATCAACCATCAATTCTCTCCAAAGTACACTCCTCAATCAAATGGGATAGTTGAAAGGAAGAATAAAACCTTGATTGACATGGCAAGATCAATGTTGAGTGAATACAATGTTAGTCATTCCTTTTGAGCCGAAGCTATCAACATGGCTTGCTATTCTAGCAACCGTCTCTATTGTCATGCAATGCTTGAGAAGACTCCATATGAACTCTTGAATGGAAGAAAGCCAAATATTGCATACTTTAGAGTGTTTGGATGCAAGTGCTATATCTTGAAGAAGGGTACAAGGCTAAGCAAGTTTGAGAAGAAATGTGATGAAGGCTTCTTACTTGGTTACTCTACATCAAGCAAGGCTTATAGAGTGTGGAACTCATCTAGTGGGATTCTTGAGGAAGTGCATGATGTGGAATTTGATGAAACACAAGGCTCTCAAGATGAACAAGAAAACTTGGATGGTGGGAGAGGTGACAAATTGGTCAATGCAATGAAAGATATGGATATTGGTGACATTAGACCAAGACAAGTGCAAGATGAAGATGAAGATCAATTGATCATTTCCACAAATGAAGAAGCTAGTGGTTCTCCAACTCAAGATCAAGCAAGTACTAGTGAAGCTCAAGTGCAAGATCCAAATCAAGCTAGTCCATCATCTCAACCGATTGTTCAAGATGTTCACATGCAAGTGCTTCAACCTACCAATATTGCAAGAGATCATCCTCTAGATCAAGTTATTGGAGGCATTCAAGTGGAGTTCAAACAAGATCAAGATTGGCTTCATTTTGTGAGCATTATTCTTTTGTCTCATCATTTGAGCCAACCAAGATAGATGAAGCCTTGAAGGATGTGGATTGGATAAATTCTATGCATGATGAACTTAACAACTTTCAAGTTTGGGAACTAGTAGAAAGGCAAAAGAATCACAATGTCATTGGAACCAAATGGGTATTCAAGAACAAGCAAGATCAAGATGGGATAGTGGTGAGAAACAAAGCAAGACTTGTAGCTGAAGGTTACCGTCAAGTTGAAGGTCTTGACTTTGGGGAAACATATGCTCCCGTGGCAAGATTAGAGGCAATTAGAATCTTATTGGCCTATGCTTGTGCACATAACATCAGGTTTGTAACAACCCGAGTTTTCAAAACACACGAAAATCTGAGCTTTTTAAAATTTTCCTTGCATAGCCTATGTTGGTGTTTGCATGATAGGAAACCCCTGTGTTAGTTGCACAAGTAGATCCCATTAGAGTTAGTTATAGTTGCATATCATGTTAATTAACTCAACCCTCGTTTGCTTCTTATGGTTTTTGGGTGCTAACTAAGTAAGCTAACTAAGCTTGTTTGGAAAAAGATAAAAGAAAAGGGAGGAATGCATAGGGATAAGGCCAAAGGCCTAGTAGACCAGCAACCAGCCTACGTCAGCAGACCCGCAGGTAGCCAGCTCCACCGCTAGGCCCAGCAGTGAGGCGCTGCCTCATTTTCCCCCCACCGCGCGGCACAGCAGCAGCAGACAGCCGCGCATCATAGGCCGCCAGCCGTAGGATGCAGGACTAGTCTCCGCCGGCGCCTTTTCCCCTCACAAGCTGGCTGACAGGTGGGCCATGGGGACCCATGTGTCATCCCCTTCCCCCCATCTTCCTTTTTCCCTGCTCTCTGCTTTTCCCCGGCCGAAGCAGAGCAGGGCAGAGCCCCGCGCCGGAGCCACTCCTGCTCGCGCCCTTCCTCGCACCAACGCGCCCCACCTGGCAGTCCCAACGCATCGTGGATGCGCCACACTTCGCGTTTCCCCTCGCAACTGCCCCACTCGGCGCCAAGCCTGTTGACGCCGCCGACGCCAGCGCAGGCCGTGACGCCGCCGCAGAGCTCCTTTTGACTGGCGTCGTTCGAAAATTGGAGCGCGCCGCGGCAGCCGGAGCCATCCCGCTCCACAAAACCCTAGCTGCGACCTCTGGATCACCCTACACGTACCCCTGCATCGTATCCCGCCGTTCACCGCCTCCGCCATGGCCGGCTCGGCTTTATAAGGCTGAGCTCCCCCGTACCGTGCCCTTCCCAACCCCAGCCGCCACACCTGTGGCCTCGCCAAACCGCAGGAGGAGAGAAAGGGTGGAGAATAAGGGAGGAAGGAGGAGAAGGAAGCCCGCTACATGACGCCGTCTGAGCCCGCTGCAGGACGCCTTCCGGTCATGGTCCAAGCCCACCAAAGGGTGGAAGAACTGGTACCTTAGGGTCGCTAGAACACAGCAAGTGTATTGGGCAGAGCTCAACTTGGATCAGTGCATCAGGCTCTCCATTGCCGATATGGAGAAGAACGAGAATATGCTGATAGCAGCCTCCTACTTCTGGTCTGACACCATGAACGCTTCCCTGTTCAGACATGGACCAGCCACCCCTACCCTTGCCGATGTCCATATGTTGACCGGCCTGGATGTCTCTTCTGTCGATACCTTCACTCTGTTCAATAGAAAAGCCGAGTACAAAGTGAATACTCGGAATATCGGTGGCTGGACCGGCTATATCCAGGAGTATCAAAAGACTGGATCGGTAAACCAGAGAGAGCATGTCACCTTCCTGAATATGTGGCTAGAAAAATTCATCTTCTGCAGCAGGGCAGTCGGACCCACTACCATGCACCTTCCAGCAGCTGAGCTCCTTGCCGATGGGACAAGACTCCCTCTCGGCCGATACCTTCTTGGATCAGTGTACCACCTGCTACATCAAGTGTCCAAGAAGCTGTTGTTAGGTGAGCCCATCGGCAACCTTGGAGGCCCCTGGTGGTTCATAAACATGTGGTTAAATGCACACATGTACAAAGCCCTTCAATTTGACTTGTTTGCTCAGCAATTCCCAAGAGACATATCGGAGAATCACCAATGCAGGGATGATGAATCGGCAACTCGCCCTCCACTCAACTTCGGAGAGGCCATCATAGTACTGCCAGGGACCGATGCCGATGCAGAACAGTTTGGCTTATTCTTTCAGAAACTTTACAACGGAATCCCTGCCTCTGAGCGGCTCTGGTGGCCATACGTCGATGAGAACAATCAGTTTCCGCTACTGTTCAATCTTACCGATGGGAATGTGCCCCAGAATCACATAATCATGAAGGCCAGTATCATTCCCCGGGCCATCCCAGTTAACATCTTCGGAACCGGGAAGAATACCCCTCCATCCTTCGAATTTTACTACCCATTGGCAGCGGCAAGACAACTGGCATTTGGCCAACTGCCGATTTAGCTCTGCTACTCCAAGGTGGTGAAGCCCAGGCAGACTATCTCCAGCGCTCTGGACTGGAACAAAGTCGTCAATCTTCCTCCCAATGCCGATATATCAGATATTGACTTGTCCTCCTGGTCACCAACATCCTTCATCACAAATGAGTACAAATTCTGGTGGCAAGAATGGAGACATCAATTATTTGCTAAGTCATCGCACTACTATCGGCATATGATTGACGCCAACCACATCATCCCCGACGACGCAGTAAGTTTCTATCCCGATGCATTCCTTACCACTTTACTTTTATCATCGGCATCTGACCCCCTTATGCTTAACAGGTCGACGATCCGATCCCCACAATGAGCAACAGTGGCAAGCCCTTCAACCTTCGGATGATGAGTCCTATATCACTCATCGGCAACAATGCTCCAACGCTAGCTGCCTTCACGCCTCAGAAGGTACCCAAACCGACGCCTGCAAAAACCAAGGCTACATCGGCTGCTGCTGTTGCCTTGACGCGGGTTTTTGCAGTAAACTCATCTTCACTCATACCAATTACATACTATTTCATCGGCAGCAGGTTACTTTGTATAACTTATACTAATATTTTCAGGCAATGAGGTCATCGGCAGCTGCTCCAAGCACACGAGCATTTGCAAGCCGTGCTGCCGATGCCCCCCAAGCTTCGTCGAAACGGGCTAGATCTCCCGCTGCTGCGCCAAGGAAGAAAAGGCTCTTGAGGCTAGCTACCCCATCTTTGCCATCAACTCCAGTCGCATCACCAACTACCGATGCGCCATCAGCAGGACCGTCATCGGCTCCAATTCCTGATCATACCACTAGACGACATCCCCGATCAGGAGACAACTCCATCCGCTGCAGCAGCGGAGGCGACATCGGCATCGGCACCACCAGCGGAAATCCCCGATGAAGGAACGGTGTCGCCACCACAAGAGTCAGCCACCATAGCGGAAGCAACACCGGCAAGAGCGCCACCAGCACCAACGGCATCAGCTGCTTCCCCAACAGCTCATTCATCGGCAACTGCTGCCGATCTCCAGGACGAGGCTGGACCCTCCAACATGCCAAGTCCTAGGCATGAAATTCGCTTCAAGATGGTAAGCTGGTCACCTAAAAATTCATAGTATAACCTCATGATCGGCACATTTTAACATTCTTCTTTTTTAGGCCCAAGACTCCCAGGTAGTCTCTTTTCCTTCGGCATCAACCCCCAGGATGAGAAGGAGCACCAAGAAGGCCCCGTTCGAGCAGACAACCTATTCTCCTTTGCTATCGACATTACCGATGAGGATGAGGAGGAAGAAAGTTCGGTTCCAGCTCTATCGACAGAAGTCAAGTCCAAACTCGAAGCACTGCTTTCCTTGCTGCAACAAGATACATCACAGCTTGTCCAAGATTCAACCGCAGCAAGGACAGTCTTCAAGGATCTCCAAGGCCAACTGCCTGCCGATGCAGAAGAGATCCTCCTCCAAGCAGCCTTCCTTGAGAGTCGCCAACTCCAATACCAACGGGTCTCAAGCCGCATCGCCAACAGGAACGCCCAATCCAAACTCACGGAAGAAATGCTTCAGTTTAAGCAAATTGCCGATGATAAGCACAAGAATATTGGCCAAGTGGAAGCTTCCGGTACTGATCTTGAATAGGCATTTATCCAATTATCGGCAAGAAAGGAAGAGTTGCAGGCCGAGCTGAGAAAAGCTGAAGAAGCTTTGAACGCAGTCAGCTTGAAGAGAGCCCAACTTCCCGACACCATCACGGCTCTGCGACAAGAGAGGGACAACAATGCCCGACAAGCCATCGCTCTAAAGAAAAAGATCAAGTCGGTTGAAGGATCTGCCGATGAGGATGCTAGGGAGATAGAAAGATAAAACAAATTCGCCTGCGTGCGATATCAATTATCCGATCCCTGTTGTAACTTGTTAAATTCTATCACATCGGCAAATGTAATATTGATACTTGATTCCGCTCTATAATATAATGTCAGCACGCTTTTACCGATGTTTTATAATTCTTCTTTCATCGGCATTCAAACGAGCACGCTATGCATCCACCCAAATACTAGGGTAATATTTTTTCAAGTATTTACCGCTGATTGCCCTAGAAAATGCAACTCCTTCAAGAGTCTCCAAAATATAAGCATTACCAGGAGCAGACTGTTTTACCGATAAGGACCTTCCCAATTAGGAGACCACTTTCCAAATTTAGAAAAATCTTAGTCCCAATCGGTAAAATCAACTTCCAAACCAAATCGCCATCGGCAAATTCTTTTACCTTTACTTTCTTGTCATACCATCTGGCAACCCTCTTTTTGTTCTCCTCAATGCTGATCAATGCCCTCAACCGATGACCTGCTAAATCCTCTAACTCATCCTTCATCAGAGCATCATAATCATCGGTCGTCAATTGATCTTGGAAAGATAATCGCCTAGAACCAGTCTTAATTTCCCAAGGCAGGACAGCATCGTGTCCATAGACCAACTGATATGGCGAGACTTTGGTTGCACCATGACAAGCCATCCGATATGACCATAAAGCTTCGTTTAACACCATATGCCACCTTCTAGGGTTTTCTTCAATCTTGCGCTTTATAAGCTTAATAACTCCTTTATTAGTTGCTTCAGCCTGACCGTTGGCCTGAGCATAATAAGGAGAAGAGTTTAACACCTTGAACCCCATACTAGCAGCAAATTCATCAAACTCTCCCGATGTGAACATGGTCCCTTGATCGGTAGTAATAGTTTGAGGAATACCGAATCGGTAAACAATGTGTTCTTTAACAAAATCGATGCGCCCGGATGTCAAAGCTCAGAGATACTCCCACGCGGAACTTACAAGGATTTGACGGAGATCAAGGTGATGCAGCCCATCGAAGCTTGAAGAACTCATTGATAAACTAAGACTAATGCAATAAAAGTAAATTGCGATAAAAGTAGAATAAGAATAAATTGGTTTTTTTTATATATTGGATTGATCTATATACACGCAGCCCTTGGGCACATATTTATACTCCCGCATGGAGAGTTATACAGAGGTACGACCCGTACCCTTCCTAAAACAAACTCCTACATTTAAGGAAACTGACTCACGCAGGAGTCGGATCTAAAATAACAATATTATTTTCCTAAACAAACACACCTATTTTAAAGGAAAACAAACGACTCATGCAAGAGTCGGACTCAAACTACTATAATAATACTGGCATAAAATCACCAGTTTCCTTATATCTTTCCTTCGATGGAAACTTTCCATCGGCAGATCCCTTCAACCCGCGACTTCCTTCTCTGGCCACCTGTAGTCCTCTGCTGACATCAAGCGCTAAGTCACCCTGTACTCATCGGCATCCCATGCCTATCGGCATCAGCAATACTCCCCGATCGGCAACCTTGTACTGATGACTTGTCTTCACCAATCAATCCCTATCAGCAATCGGCATAGGCAACATCTCCTCATCGGCAATCGGCATCAGCAACTTTATAGCTTAGGCCACTCGACTTCACCAATTAACCTTTGTCGGCAAGGGTCAACCAGCCTCCATCGGCAATGCGCTTAGTCTTCCCACAGCACACTCCCATCGGCAATACTGACTCACAACTTCCCGATGCTGATGGAAAACGGCTGCTGATCAATACAAGTCTTAGCTCATTTGACACATTCCGAAAAACCCTAAACCCTAGCCGTGACCTCTAGATCACCCTACACGTACCCCTACGTCGTATCCGACCGTTCACTGCCTCCCCCATGGCCGGCTTGGCTTTATAAGGCCGAGCTCCCCCGCGCCGCGCCCTTCCCAACCCCAGCCGCCACACCTGTGGCCTCGCTACACCACAAGGAGGAGAGGAAGGTTGGAGAAGAAGGGAGGAAGGAGGAGAAGGAAGCCCGCCGCGTGACGTCGTCCGAGCCCGCCGGAGGGAGATCCGCACCGTCGTCTACGCCGGTGTCGTGGTTCTGCACGGCACCGCACCGACCCGTCACAGCCTCGCCTCGCCACCGCACCACCATCCCTTCTTCACCGCCACCGACGGTAAGCCACCCGACCGTGCCACCCTCACTGCCGCGCCGTACGCCCGCCATGGGCGGACCTTGCCATGGCAAGGTCACGTTCCGACCTTGTTCCACACCCTGGGCTTCAACCGTCTCCACCGTCACTTTCACCACCCCCAAGGCACCCACGGACACACCACCCCGGCTCCCAGTGATCACCGAGCCAAGCCGGCCGTGTACGCCCCGCCGGCGCGGCGGACCACCATGGGCACCGCCGCGCCACGCCCGTTCCGCCGCACTTCGGCCACCTCGCGCAACGAGGACAGGTCGTCGAGCCTCGCCGTCACCGCGCACACCCAACCACAGCGACGGTTAATCCTGCGGAGATCCTGGGTGTCCCAACCGCCGTCGCCGAGTCGACCGGCAGGCTTCGCCACGCGATGTTGCGGAGGGCACCCCACCCAAACCACTGTCCGCCGTTCATCCGCCCTGTTTCCGCCTGCCGAACCAGCCTCCATGCGCGGCCGGACCACAGCACCCGCGGCACCGAGCCGGGCGCCGCCGCGTCCACCATACCTACATCACAGCCACGCACCTAGTCGCTACACTGACGGAAGCCGTGTCGCACCCTTTCCACCGTACCCGGCCACCTTCACCGCCCTCTAAGCGACCTAGCACGCCGCAGTGCGAACGCCGTCGCGGCAAGCGCGTTCCGCCGCACGTCGACCGCCTAGAAGCAGCCCAAGCCGCCGTCGCCGCTGCTGCCCGCACGCGCCCCATCGTCTGTAAAGGAGCAGACCACGCCGGCTAGCAAGCAAAACTAGTGGAGAGCCGGGAGGGCGAACCGCGAGCACTGCGTGCGTGCACACGCATGGCGTACTCGCGCCTGAGGCAGAGCAGAGGGAGGGTGGGCGACGCGCTGATCCACCATGGACCCGTAGAGGGAGGAGGGAGGAGTGTAGGCGGGCTGATGCCCTCGGTCCACCACGAGCCAGCCCCAATGCCCACGGGCCAGCAGGAGGGAGGCAGTGGGCCGCTGGCGCAAAGCCGGCACAAGGAAGGGAGGCAGGTGGAAAGGATAGAAGAGGGAGGGAGTGGGCCGAGCAGCCGTAGGCCTCAACCCCACGCGCGGCCTAGCCGGAGAAGGCCAAGCCCAGCAAGCCAGAGCCCTTTGGAAGCCTAGCCAGGCCACTTAGCATCACCCGGCCCAAAACCTCATGTTTCCCCTTTTTCTTTTATTTTGACTTGAATAAAGGCTTAGAAATTCGTAGAAAATGCATATGCATTCGGAAAAATACAAACTTGGTGTCCATATTCTTCTAAAATCAAACCCTAGGTCATAGGCTTGTGTTTGAGTGTATTTGGATCTTTTTGTTCTCTATTTTGCATCTTTGTGATTATCCGTAGAATTGTCTAAGTTGCGGTTGTGGTGCGAATCAGACCCGGAGGAGCAGACAACTGAGGAGGAGGACCCAAACTACACAGAGGACGCCGACGACGACTGGACAGGTGCCACGTCCCACCCACCATCGTAGAATGCTAGAGGACACCTATTAGACATATCATGTTACTGAGTAGAATGCTAGCGCTTTACTTTATGCATTTGCTCTGAATAGGTTGCATGGTAGATTGTTTGCAAAGCCAATACCTTGTCGCAACCTTTCTCCTGCACACCCGCTTATAGGCTAGACACCGCTTATATTTACCATGTCACGTGCTCTATTCATACTTTTATCTTGATGATGATTAGAGGACTTGCTTGTGCGTGGATTTAGGCACGGTGTGCCACTAAATTGTTATGATGATAACTGGGGAGATCTTGGCGTGTGTTTTGGGTGTGTGGTGAGGGTCGAGTCGATCGGACAGGTTCTACGATGAGTCCGGGGGACGAGTCTTGCCGGGGGTGCGACCTGGGCATCCCCACGAAAGGTACCTGTGGCGGGTACATGTGTTTTGGAGGAGATCCCGATGCGAGCCCCGGGATAGAGGTGTTGTGATGGCACGGGGGAGGACCCCACCTGAGGCGATGACCTGTCTGATCCCACCTAGGATCTGGAAGATCAAGGGAAACGAAACCATGAGCCTCTCGTGCACACCACTCATCCCTGAATGGGCGGGGTGCGGATGTTGATTGGTTTGGGCGATTCCTTTACAGCCAGGTTGTTAGGTGATAAGGGTGGCAGGATGGTGTCGTTCTGGATCAGGAGACAACCCGTTATCGGCCTAGGCATTGCGCAACGTCGATGATGGCGATCTTGTGGGTACAGGTGTACACACTCTGCAGAGTTGATTGATCTATACGTATAGCCGTGTCCATGGTTATGGACATCTCATGACCTACGCCTCACTTGTTGTAGAGAGATGAATCCCTTCTTTTCTTCCCCCTGGGTTTTGTAGGATCCGGCTGTGAGCCGCTGAGGCAAGGACGAGAGGGAGTTGTCCTTGTCGCCTAGAGAGCGTGAGAGTGTGTGGTGAGATGTGTGTGGATGGGATGGATGTGTGTGTGGGAAATGTGTTAAAACTTGCTATGCAACTTATTACTATTTAATTACTTAATGAACCTGTTGTTGACGGTAATTACACCATGTTTTTACACCCTCAAAATACCGTCGACAACTTTGGATTCAAGAGTATAATAACATAGCTAGAGCATTTTATCAATAATTGGTTCCACATGTACCTTGAGTATGTTCTATGTAGGTAACAGTAAATAGGGACACTTGGGAGCCTGTGGGCCCACTTAGGGGGGTCGGTCGACCCCACTAAGGGACCACCAAGGCCTCCCATGTATCAATGATCCAAGCACACCCTCTAGAGTGAAGATCCACCCTTGGACCTCGTCTGTGCTTCTTCTCAACGGTTCTAGATCAAAGCACGAGGATACATGGGCCCACAAACTATCTCGGAAAAATACAAAACTATTGCCAAGGTTCCTATGACATGTGGGCCATGCTCCACACGAAAGATGGAGGCCAAAGGCCAATACTTGGGATCGGCCGATCCCAAGTATGGGCCCATAGGCCACCCATATGTCCCTTGTGCTGTGGGGACACCTCCTGAGGGAAAAGTAGCAGGGCCCACCTGCCATTAGGATCGACAGATCCAGGTCAGGTGCCCAAAAGGTGCACCGACCTCCCCACCGACTCCCTGCATGCCTCCATGCACTAACTTGATCTCCCCCGTTGATCTAAGGCGGTTGCAAGGATGGTTTGATCCTACGGCGGCTGATGGAGGTGGCGCGGATCGCTGACGTGGCACTGGAGTAGCCCCTACTCCACCTCTAGCTATAAATAGACCCCTAGAGCTCCCTATTCATTGCATGCCTCATTGGAGAAATACTCCTTAGTCTCTTAGCGCAACTCTCTAGTAGTGCTATGCAAGTTGGAGGAGAGTGAGGAGAGCCGGGCCTGTCTGGCGTCTTCTTCGAGCTGTACCTCGGCGGATGCGAGTCTCTTGTAAGTTTAGCTCTTGTAAGTGACTTCTTCCGAGTTCTTTATAGTATTTGATATTCTAAGTCTGGGTTAGCTGTTATACACCTTTTCCTGCTTGTTCATCGCTTTGCTCTGAGTAGAGTGCTTTAGCCTTAACGTGGGGTTAAAGTAGTAAGAATAGTGTAGACATGGTGATAAGGACATCAACACCACACCAACACCATCTCCAGCACCACTTGGTCCTATTACTCGTGCTCGTCCCGTGAACTCAACCATCAAGTAAGTTTATTCTCAAACTCTTGTCCATTATATTTAGACAATGGAGACACGTGCACTCTTGTTTTGCTCAGGAACAATGGAGAGGATCAACGGGACACGGGATGGGCGCTAGCTGGATTTGGACTGCAGGAGTCACGATTACATCCCCACGGTTTGTATATGCCTCTACCTGTTCCTAACGCACCTTGGGAAGATATTTCTATGGATTTTGTTTTGGGATTGCCAAGGACTAGGACGGGCCGTGATAGTGTTTTTTGTGGTTGTGGATAGATTTTCTAAGATGGCACACTTTACACCTTGTCATAAAACTGATGATGCTACACATATTGCTGATTTGTTCTTTCGCGAAGTTGTTCGTTTGCATGGTGTGCCAAATACAATTGTTTCTGATCGAGATGCTAAATTTCTTAGCCATTTTTGGAGACCTTTATGGGGTAAATTGGGGACTAAGCTTTTATTTTCTACCACATGTCATCCCCAAACTGATGGTCAAACTGAAGTTGTGAATAGAACTTTGTCTACTATGTTAAGGGTTGTTTTAAAGAAGAATATTAAGATGTGGGAAGATTGTTTGCCTCATATTGAGTTTGCTTATAATCGTTTAGTGCATTCTACTACCAAGATGTGCCCATTTGAGGTTGTTTATGGCTTGTTACCACGTGCTCCTATTGATTTAATGCCTCTACCAACTTCTGAACAATTGAATTTTGATGCTAAGCAACGTGCTGAGTTGATGTTAAAATTGCATGAAACAACTAAAGAAAACATAGAGCGCATGAATGCTAAGTATAAGCTTGCTGGTGATAAAGGTAGAAAGCAATTGATTCTTGAACTTGGTGATTTGGTTTGGTTGCATTTGAGAAAGGATAGGTTTCCTGACTTGAGAAAATCTAAATTGCTGCCTAGAGCTGATGGACCATTTAAAGTGCTAAAACGTATTAATGAGAATGCATATAAGCTTGATCTTCCTGTAGCTTTTGGGATTAGTCCCACATTTAACATTGCATATTTGAAGCCATATTTGGGAGAGGAATATGAGCTTGAGTCGAGGACGACTCAAATGCAAGAAGGGGAGGATGATGAGGACATCAACACCACACCAACACCATCTCCAGCACCACTTGGTCCTATTACTCGTGCTCGTGCCCGTGAACTCAACCATCAAGTAAGTTTATTCTCAAACTCTTGTACATTATATTTAGACAATGGAGACACGTGCACTCTTGTTTTGCTCAGGAACAATGGAGAGGATCAGCGGGACACGGGATGGGCGCTAGCTGGATTTGGACTGCAGGACAGCACCAACTTGTGATGGATGCCACGACTTCATACAGACTCCGATTGGGACATTCTCGCACTTTTTGGAAAGCTTATCAAGTCTACTTTCCAACGGATCCAGAACCAAGGCTATATCTTATCGGACACATCCAGAGTAGTCATTTTTGTACCGAGTCCTTTTCTGTTCCCCGGTGCTGCGTCGCCTTAATTTGGGCTGATGGGCCATGTATCAAGTTGGGTCCATTAGGGACGCATCCTAGGGTTGGAGAACGACCCCAACACCCTTGTGGTCGTCCTCCCAACTCCTTATAAGTCTTTAGAGCCGCCACAAACAGTTTAGGTTTTGTTTCGTCGAGTTAGCTATTGCTACCGCCTTTCAGCGCGCGTGTTGGATCAACCGTCCGTCTGATTGTCATCAGAACCTCACCATATTGTGTTCTCAGATTGAAACCTTCATATTCATCTTGCAATTGAGTGCTTGTTCATCTTGTTCTTGCTGGTTCTTCGATTGCTTGCAGGACGGAAACCCTAGTGGCTGGTTGTCGCGCCGCAAGATCACGGCAGCCATCGGAGGTGGTGTATCGGTTGCTAAGGTGTAGCGTCCTTGGACGGTTGTAGTCGAGCCGTGAACGTCATCTCCATCCACCAATCGAGTTATCCACCAACTCTCATCGAAAGATCGGACTGCGAACCCTACGGGTCGTCATCAGTCGGTAATCAGAGCAAGGTTTATCGGTGAGAGACTTCCAATTCTTCACAATTTTTTTTCCTATAGTCCAGAAAAGCCAAAAAAAATAGTAGATTAGTTTTTCGTAATCTCATAAACCCATTGAGCCTTTTGCTAGTACTACTTAGTTAGGGCTTGTTGAGTCGTCGGTTGCATCGGTTGTGTCGAGTTGCTGGTTTTAGTTATAGTCCTTTAGAGTTTCGAGTTCTTGTCATGTTCTAGTCCGAGTCTAAGTAGATTTCGTTGCTGTCAAGTTCGAGTCCGAGTACTACCCTGGTATTCGCGGCTGTCCAGTTCGAGTTTGAGTCGTGTTCTGGAATCGAGCCCGAGTACTACCCTGGTATTCGTTGCTGTCAAGTTCGAGTCCGAGTTGATTTCGGGAATCAAGTCCGAGTACTACCCTGGTATTCGTTGCTATAAATTGCCTCCGTCCGCGTTGTTTTCCATAATTAAGTTCGCGCACTACAAGTCGGGACTACAAGTTTCATACCATATTACAGCGAAGCTTACTTTAGAGAGAGAGAGAGAGGTGGTGTGTGTGGTGATTTGCTCTTTTGACATCTCTTTGTTCATATAATCAGTTTTGAGGATCCCTGAAAAAAAAGCAAAAAAAAAGCAAAAAAAAAGCAAAAAAAAGAGCAAAAAAAAAGAAAAAAAGGGGGCTGATCTTTGTGTTTCCCTCCTTTGGATAGGTGGTGTTTGTGAGTTCCTTTGTGTCCAGGCTCGCGTCTCTAGCATGGTCTAGGCTAGGACCAGCATAGTACCACCTTTGAATGATTATTCAACTTGCTTTTGTGACTAACGTGGTGCTAGTATCTATCCTTGTCCATAACATTGGCCACCTACAGCTCCACATATTCGACTACAACTTGACAGGTGTTGTGCTACGGTACCGATACATTCACTTCCACGGTTGCAGACTTGCTGGTTGTTGACCCCTCTTGTTTGAGCAAGGTAAGAACTGGTAAGAGCTTGAAAAATAGGTTGAGAGCGAGTGCCTTGCTGTAGCTACATCCTAATAGTTGTAGGGCTTTTATTTCTTCACTTGTATTCTTGTTGTTCTTGTCTTTTAAACCATGTCAGGAACAGAGGACAATAACCAGATGCCACAAACTCCACGCACAAGGGCATCATTCAACATTTTACAAGACAGGTGCAGCTGCACGCAGATGGACTTGATCGAGATTTACAGGTGACCAATGAAAAGATTGGGCAGTTGGAGTCCGCCCAACTCACCACCACCACCAAGCTTACAAGAGTTGAAGCATAGATGGCTCGTATGGACAAAAGCCTTGTTGCTCTTCTACAACGTTTTGATGACTTCCACATGAACGACAAAGAGAAGAATGATGAAGGCAACAAGGACGAGGAGCGGGTCGAAGATAATGATAAGGATGCTTACTCGGGAGATATGGATCTTGATGACAATGACCTTCGTGATCGACGTTGCCTACACTTAAATCGAAGAGGTATGGGTCACCGTCGACGAGAGGTACACAATAACAATGATGCCTTTAGTAAGATTAAATTTAAAATACCTCCTTTTGATGGCAAGTATGATCCTGATGCATACATTTCATGGGAAATTGCTGTTGACCAAAAGTTTGCATGTCATGAATTTCCTGAGAATACACGTGTTAGGGCTGCTACTAGTGAGTTTACTGACTTTGCTACTATATGGTGGATAGAGTATAGTAAGAAAAATCCTAGGAACATACCACAGACTTGGGATGCTTTGAAAAAAATCATGAGGGCTAGATTTGTTCCTTCTTACTATGCACGTGATTTGCTACATAAACTACAACAACTAAGACACGGTGCTAAAAGTGTAGAAGAGTATTATCAAGAATTACAAATGGGTATGTTGCGTTGTAATTTAGAGGAGGATGAGGAACCTGCTATGGCAAGATTTTTGGGTGGGTTAAATCGTGAAATTCAGGACATCCTTGCATATAAAGAGTACACTAACGTAACCCGTTTGTTTCATCTTGCTTGTAAAGCTAAAAGAGAAGTGCAGGGGCGACGTGCGAGTGCTAGGACTAACTTTTCTGCAGGGAAGACTAATTCATGGCAGCCCCGTACGACTACTACTACGACTACACCAGCTCCTACTAGCGACAAGCTTCGTGCTACTCCAGCGAATTCAGTGGCGAAGACGGTACAGAAGCCTAGTGCAAGTGCTTCGTCTGTGGCATCTACAGGTAGAACAAGAGACATTCAGTGTCATCGATGCAAGGGATATGGACATATGATGCGCGAGTGTTCAAGCAAGTGCGTTATGATAGTCAAAGATGATGGTGAGTACTCATCTGCTAGTGATTTTGATGATGATACACTTGCATTGCTTGCGGCTGACCATGCAGGTAGTGAAGAATATGTGGAAGAACATATTAATGCAGGTGCAGCCGACCACTATGAGAGCCTCATTGTACAGCGTGTGCTTAGTGCACAAATGGAGAAGGCGGAGCAAAATCAGTGACACACGTTGTTCCAAACAAAGTGTGTCATCAAGGAGCGTTCATGTCGCATGATCATTGATGGAGGTAGCTGCAACAACTTGGCAAGCGGTGACATGGTGGAGAAGCTTGCGCTTACCACCAAACCACACCCACATCCATATTACATTCAATGGTTAAATAACAGCGGTAAGGCAAAGGTAACTAGACTTGTGCGAATCAATTTTTCCATTGGATCCTATAAAGATGTGGTTGAATGTGATGTTGTGCCTATGCAAGCTTGTAATGTGCTGCTAGGTCGACCTTGGCAATTTGATAGAGATTCTATGCATTATGGTCGAACAAATCAATATTCTTTTCTATACCATGATAGAAAAATTGTGTTGCATCCTATGTCCCCTGAAGCTATTATGCAAGATGATGTAGCTAAAGCCTCAAAAGCTAAAAGTGAGAGCAATAGAAATGACCAATCTGTTGCTGATATGAAAGAGGAGATAAAATTGAAAGGAAATTGTTTGCTTGCTACTAAATCTGATATTAATGAGTTGAATGCTTCCACTACTGTTTCTTATGCTATAGTATGCAAAGAGGTATTGATTTCCCTTCATGATATGCAGCGTTCTTTGCCTCCTGCTGTCGCTAACATTTTGCAGGAGTATTCGGATGTGTTCCCAAGTGAAATACCATCGGGCCTGCCACCACTTCGAGGCATTGAGCACCAAATTGACCTGATTCCTGGTGCCTCATTGCCCAACCGTGCACCATATAGGACCAATCCAGAAGAAACAAAGGAGATTCAGCGTCAAGTGCAAGAACTCCTCAGCAAAGGTTACATACGTGAGTCTCTAAGTCCTTGTGCTGTTCCGGTTATTTTAGTGCCTAAGAAAGATGGCTCGTGGCGTATGTGTGTGGATTGTCGGGCTATTAATAATATTACTATTCGATATCGTCATCCAATTCCACGATTAGATGACATGCTAGATGAATTGAGTGGTGTTGTTGTGTTTTCCAAAGTGGATTTGCGTAGCGGGTATCATCATATTCGCATGAAATTGGGAGATGAATAGAAAACTGCTTTCAAAACTAAGTTCGGTTTGTATGAGTGGTTAGTCATGCCTTTTGGGTTAACTAATGCACCTAGTACCTTCATGAGATTGATGAATGAGATTTTGCGTGCTTTCATTGGAAGATTTGTTGTTGTTTATTTTGATGATATATTAATTTACAACAAATCTATGGAAGAAAATATTGATCATTTATGTGTTGTTTTTAAAGCTCTACGGGAGGCACGTTTATTTGGTAACCTTGATAAGTGCACCTTTTGCACAGATCGTGTTTCTTTTCTTGGCTATGTTGTTACTCCACAGGGAATTGAGGTTGATAAAGCCAAGGTGGACGCTATACAGGGTTGGCCAGTACCAAAGACTATCACCCAAGTGCGGAGTTTTCTAGGACTTGCTGGGTTCTATCATCGCTTTGTGCAGGATTTCAGCACCATTGAATGAGCTTACGAAGAAGGGAGTCGTGTTTTCTTGGGGAACCCCACAAGAGAAGGCCTTCAACATGTTGAAAGATAAGTTGAGAAATGCACCTCTTCTCCAACTTCCTGATTTTAATAAGACTTTTGAACTTGAATGTGATGCTAGTGGAATTGGATTGGGTGGTGTTTTGTTACAAGAAGGTAAACCCATTGCATATTTTAGTGAGAAACTAAGTGGGCCTCTTCTGAATTATTCTACTTATGATAAGGAATTGTATGCTCTCGTGCGAACATTAGAAACATGGCAGCATTATTTGTGGCCCAAAGAATTTGTTATTCATTCTGATCATGAATCGTTAAAGCATATTCGTAGTCAAGTAAAACTGAACCATAGACATGCTAAGTGGGTTGAATTTATTGAATCTTTTCCTTATATCATTAAGCACAAGAAAGGGAAAGAGAATATCATTGCTGATGCTTTGTCTAGGAGATATACTTTATTAACACAACTTGACTATAAGATCTTTGGTTTGGAAACAATTAAACAACAATATATACATGATAATGATTTTAAAGACGTGTTGCTGAAATGTAAGGATGGAAAAGCATGGAATAAATTTGTTCTAAATGATGGCTTTGTGTTTAGAGCTAACAAGCTATGCATCCCAGCTAGCTCCGTTCGTTTGTTGTTGCTTCAGGAGGCGCATGGAGGTGGCTTGATGGGACATTTTGGAGCAAAGAAGATGGAGGACATACTTGCTGGTCATTTCTTTTGGCCAAAGATGAGGAGAGACGTGGAGCGATTTGTTGCTCGCTGCATAACTTGTCAAAAGGCAAAGTCACGATTACATCCCCACGGTTTGTATATGCCTCTACCTGTTCCTAACGCACTTGGGAAGATATTTCTATGGATTTTGTTTTGGGATTGCCAAGGACTAGGAAGGGCCGTGATAGTGTTTTTGTGGTTGTGGATAGATTTTCTAAGATGGCACACTTTATACCTTGTCATAAAACTGATGATGCTACACATATTGCTGATTTGTTCTTTCGCGAAGTTGTTCGTTTGCATGGTGTGCCAAATACAATTGTTTCTGATCGAGATGCAAAATTTCTTAGCCATTTTTGGAGAACTTTATGGGGTAAATTGGGGACTAAGCTTTTATTTTCTACCACATGTCATCCCCAAACTGATGGTCAAACTGAAGTTGTGAATAGAACTTTGTCTACTATGTTAAGGGCTGTTTTAAAGAAGAATATTAAGATGTGGGAAGATTGTTTGCCTCATATTGAGTTTGCTTATAATCGTTCAGTGCATTCTACTACCAAGATGTGCCCATTTGAGGTTGTTTATGGCTTGTTACCACGTGCTCCTATTGATTTAATGCCTCTACCAACTTCTGAACAATTGAATTTTGATGCTACGCAACGTGCTGAGTTGATGTTAAAATTGCATGAAACAACTAAAGAAAACATAGAGCGCATGAATGCTAAGTATAAGCTTGCTGGTGATAAAGGTAGAAAGCAATTGATTTTTGATCCTGGTGATTTGGTTTGGTTGCATTTGAGAAAGGATAGGTTTCCTGACTTGAGAAAATCTAAATTGCTGCCTAGAGCTGATGGACCATTTAAAGTGCTAAAACGTATTAATGAGAATGCATATAAGCTTGATCTTCCTGTAGCTTTTGGGATTAGTCCCACATTTAACATTGCAGATTTGAAGCCATATTTGGGAGAGGAATATGAGCTTGAGTCGAGGACGATTCAAATGCAAGAAGGGGAGGATGATGAGGACATCAACACCACACCAACACCATCTCCAGCACCACTTGGTCCTATTACTCGTGCTCGTGCCCGTGAACTCAACCATCAAGTAAGTTTATTCTCAAACTCTTGTCCATTATATTTAGACAATGGAGACACGTGCACTCTTGTTTTGCTCAGGAACAATGGAGAGGATCAGCGGGACACGGGACGGGCGCTAGCTGGATTTGGACTGCAGGACAGCACCAACTTGTGATGGATGCCACGACTTCATACAGACTCTGATTGGGACATTCTCGCACTTTTAGGAAAGCTTATCAAGTCTACTTTCCAACGGATCCAGAACGAAGGCTATATCTTATCGGACACATCCAGAGTAGTCATTTTTGTACCGAGTCCTTTTCTGTCCCCCGGTGCTGCGTCGCCTTAATTTGGGCTGATGGGCCATGTATCAAGTTGGGTCCATTAGGGACGCATCCTAGGGTTGTAGAACGACCCCAACACCCTTGTGGTCGTCCTCCCAACTCCTTATAAGTCTTTAGAGCCGCCACAAACAGTTTAGGTTTTGTTTCGTCGAGTTAGCTATTGCTACCGCCTTTCAGCGCGCGTGTTGGATCAACCGTCCGTCTGATTGTCATCAGAACCTCACCATATTGTGTTCTTAGATTGAAACCTTCATATTCATCTTGCAATTGAGTGCTTGTTCATCTTGTTCTTGCTGGTTCTTCGATTGCTTGCAGGACGGGAGCCCTAGTGGCTGGTTGTCGCGCCGCAAGATCACGGCAGCCATCGGAGGTGGTGTATCGGTTGCTAACGCGCAGCGTCCTTGGACGGTTGTAGTCGAGCCGTGAACGTCATCTCCATCCACCAATTGAGTTATCCACCAACTCTCATCGAAAGATCGGACTGCGAACCCTATGGGTCGTCATCACGTGGTGTCTAGACTAGATCTTACCTTTGTAAACCGCTTATCGCGTGGATTGTTCATGGATGCTAGTAGAAAGTGACAGCTCTATCTAGCCTTTCTATTCCACCACGCGTGTCAGATAAGTTCTTCAAAGGTAGGGCTTCAATACAACAAGATGGCGCGGTCCGGTCGGAGTTATATCTCTTACTGATCTATCCCGTCACCTCCTGCAAGAGAAGGGCTGATAAAGCTAGTATAACCAGCTATACCTTGTTAGATATCTTTGCTATATCGAACCTCTCAACCCAGTTATCATAGTCTCCCTTGATCCATCATAGGACATATCCATATTTCTAGTTAGATCACTACCCGTTCCCTGTAGAAAATATGATACCTGGAATACTCCCGGTGAAGTGCTACATCGGTATAATCTATGCACTTGCGGATTTATCCAATAGTCATAAGAAATACCAACAAGCATTTCTGGCGCTGTTGCCGGGGAACGGTAGCTTTTAACTAGTACCCTTTGGTCCTATTTTGTCTTTTGTTTGATTTCATCTTTTCACTCCACATACATATATGGATCAAACCCCACTTTTCGAATATGGTGCTCCAATGGGCGCTAGCTTGGAGCCACCTACATCATCTTAGGCCATTTTGGCCATTCGTTATGAGCTTCGCCCGAGTCTCATAGCGATGGTTCAGGAAAAACTGTTTTCTGGGGACGAAGACGAAAATCCCTATACTCATATACGTGACTTTGAACAACTTTGTTCATGTGTCCATATCCAAGGGATGAGGGCAGGTACCCTTAAGTGGAAGCTATTTCCATTCTCCTTAATGGGAATAGCCAAACGATGGTACCTTCGCCACGTAGATGGTGTAAACGGAGAATGGGAAAAGTTACAATCCAAATTCTGTCTAGCTTTCTTCCCTATTCCTCGCGTTGTTCGTCTTCGAAAAGAGGTCATCAACTTCTCACAAAAGAAGAAAGAACCTCTAGGTTCGGCATGGGCCCGTCTGATAGATCTAGTATCTTCTGGCCCTGATCTTGCTATAACCGAGCCAACATTGTTACAAAACTTTTATGGTGGTCTTAGCAGAGATTCCGCACAACTTCTTGATATGTCTTCCAGGGGAGCTTTCCTGTGTTTATCCATCAGTGCAGGGAAGAGTCTTCTTACAAAGATTCTTGAAAACACTCCATATACTAATGATTATAATGAAGGACCCGAGGAAGAACAAAAACTAGCCCCTAGAAAAGAATCCTCGATAGCCGAATCACCACCATTTCTATCCAAAGATTCTGCCATCGATCCCGAACCACAAATACCACAAATTTTGAAGGAAGAAGAAATCCAGTATCTAAACCATTCCTTTGAGTTCGAGGCCAACCATTCATATGATCTTGCTGGTTTTGGGAATGCCCAAAATGATCCTTTCATAAAGAGACCTTCTAAGAAACATCTTTCTAGACCTCTCATGAAGGGATGTCTTCAAAAACCTCCCAAATCAACATCATCTTATGCCTCGACTTCCCACATGGCACATCAGGAAAAGCCTGGGATATTTGATGAAGAAATGTCGAGTGAGCTTATAGAAGAACTCAAGTGTTTAGAAGCCAAATCTATCCTCTCCTTCTCTATTCCCACCTCTGACTTATCCTACGAACCCATTTCTACACCCATCCTTGATCCTGATGATCCCCCATGTGTTCCTTCATTCAAGTCTTATGATGACCCACTTGATGACTCTGGGAATTCACTAAGACACCCAAGGCATGGAAGCCATGAGGGCCATAAATCTGACCAAGAGGAGCAAAGACAATGGTTAGAACATCTATCTACCGTTGTAAGTCAAGAATGGTTGGATGAGGCCAAATCCTCAAAAGAAGTTGCTAAAATACGCACACATGTAAGGAGAATATCCTGTCAAGTCTTGGACATTGATGGCGACATTTCCTACGATCCTAGCCTTGGGATCAACATCATTCCTCATTTCTATGTTCCAACATCATCAAAGGATCATCTATCTCAATCACAAAAACACCTTAGACTCCCCAATGGTCAAATCCTTGATTGTTTAGGAGTCCTCCATAATGTTCTTGTGATGGTTGATGATCTCAAGATCTTCCTAGATTTCCATATCTTTGACCTTCCTAGACTTTCCTTTCATCTTACCTTTATCGGAAGGCCAATCATGAGAATCTTGGAGAACACCTTAGGAAATGAGAAGCTTGGTCATAGAATAGGTGAAGATTATCTACCCGTTTGGTCTTCCCGGTCTCTCATCAAAGGGTTAGAATCCACACCAGTTCTTGATCCAAGGGGTGAGCTTATGTCAATCTCGCAAACATCCATGACCCACTCAAGTCTTGAGGATGACTTGAAATGTCATGAGAAAGAAAGTTCTCACCCACTCCTTGAAACGGAAGATTCCACCAATAAGCATGGAAGCTATTCCCCGATCTTCCCATCAAATCCATGCTCAAGTGAGAAATATCCCAAATCAATCCTTCCCTCTACCATGACTACACACATGATCTACAACCCCTTCATTCTTCTTGTCTCTAGAATCTTTGCAAGGTTGGTTGTAGATGTGTTTGTCTACCATAAATTTTGCAAATCTCATAGTGGTTTTGGTCTTGAGGATAGGTTCGAAAATGTTTGAGTTGAAGGGGAAACCGCTTCACCAACATGAGTTTCAACTTGAAGGTTTCCCAAAGACAAGCTTGTGTCTTAAAAGTAAGCACTTTTGGGAGATAACCCGAGCTTTCTTCTTTTCTATTAAAGTTTGCTTAAAAAATATAAAACAAAATTAAATATTTTTCTTTTCGTTTCCCAAGATTCTAAAATGAATAAAATGACTTTGTAAAATGAGATTAAGGGAATATTTGTGAAAGTGTTCCTTCGGGTATTTTTGTCACTAACCATTTCAGGTTTGAACAAAAACAACGATGGAGCAAAACACAAGGTATGTCCAACCAAACATCCTTCAATAATGAAGCACATTTAAAAGAAAATTTCACATCCTAGACTTGGATTTTCACATTGTAAAATGTTTCAAAATCCAAGTATGGGGGAGTGGATTTCTCGAAGAAATTTATATCATGCTTCATTCTTAATTTTGTTTGGTTGTCTCTACCTTGCTTTCTATTTTTACCTTGCTCATCTTGCTAAGTCATAAAAATAAAATAAAATAATATATATATAAATAATAATAATAATAATAATAATAATAATAATAAATCTGCAAATGCTCATCTGGTTCACCATCCATGATCATGTCTCCTTTTTTAATCTCTTTATGTTTTCATGCTTCCTAGTTCTGTTATAAGTATGCTTTGGCTTGGGATATCTTTGAATTCGTATTCCCATAGGCTCTTTAAATTAAGCATGGTGCTTAGGTTAAATAGCCTTCCTTAATCAAATTAGACATGGTGTCAAGTTTGATTAATGAACCTAAAGTAAACTTGTATGGAATTTGGTTGTACTTTTGGACTAACCAATGCATGATAACTTCAAAATTTTGGTGGTTAAGTCATGAGATCTTTCATAGAGACAAATTAAGGGTTGAGGTAGTAATGAAATAATCTTACACATCTTTGCCTCAACCTTGCTTAACTTTTAAAGAATTGGTGAACAATGAGGGAGCATCTCTTTCTATGCTAAAATGTTAAAGCCAACTTTCCAATAGCATAGAAGATGTTCTCTGTTTCTATGACAATAATGCCCCTACTTCGAATCATTTGTGAATTCCTTCGGGTATGTATTGTGCACTAATCCTTCGCAGGAGAGAAGCAATGAATGAAAAAAAACAAAAACAAAAGCGGGTATGAGTACAATGCAATGATTCGCAGAAGAAAGACCATTCATCATCATCAATATCGTGACGCAAGGAATCGTCATGCTTCGAGATTACGGCTGCAAAATCTTCAAGGTAAATGGCCAACGTCTTAAAGTTTTTTTATGAGCATGAAATTCCTAAACAAGAAATTGATATGATAGATTTTGTTCTTAATCTCAATTAGAACTAAAATCTACATGTTTTAACTTTTTTGTTCAAATTTCAAAAATAACCTTAGAAATGGCCTAGACTTAGCCTTGACTCCCCCCTCGTGAAAGGTCGGCCCATTTGGCCTCTAAAGGGGATCGGTCGACCGTGTTTTTGGCCCAATCGGCCCGAAACTTCACGAGCTGACTCACCTGGCTCGACCAAGTTCAGAACATGGCTCGGTCGGACATTAGCTTTCAGAAAGGGATCGACCGATCGTGGTTCGAACTCGTTCAAACGTCCCGTTGCACAGGAACAGTGGGCCAACGTTCTTCTTCGATTTTCATCGTGATCCGAGCGAAAATGAAGGCCCTGAACGTTGTTTCTCTTCTTAACCTCTCCCTCTCCTTCTTCCTCCTCTTACCTTGTTCCTCTTCACCACCAATAGAAATTTCATCTCCTCTTGCTTCCCTTCTCATCTTCCTTGCCCCTCCTTCTCATTAGTCATCCCCTGGAGCCATCGACGCAACCTACCTCATGGCTCTGATAGAAGGAAGCATGACAAGATGCTTGTCATCCCTTATGCTAAGGCCATAGGACGTTCTCTCTCCACCTTCTCCTTTGGTGCCTTAGCCCTTCATAGCAATAAGATACTTAGGCCTAATATTCTATCACTCATGAATCAAAGAACTTATGCCTAAGCTATCAATCACAAATAAAACTCTTGGTTCTGCTGGTATCTTACCCCAGCAGAACCCCTCCATTTGATCTATCTCTGCCACTGATTTCAGCATGCCCCGAAACAAGTATGGGGGAGGTCGGTCGACACTACAACATGTCAAAACACTAGAATGACCACCGAATCATGTTGTACACATCCATAGCATGTTCCACAAAAAAGTTGGACCGAAATAGCCACTTTTGTGGATCGGCCGATCCACTTTGGAGGCCAAAATTCAGAAAAGACAGAGCAAAGCAATATTCAGAGGTAAGGGATCTAAATGCAGAGTTCGAAGTGGCCAAACAACCCCAGAGGGTGGTCGGCCGACCATCCTTATAGGCCCCAGGCCCACCAGCCAGCATCCTTTCAACTTCAAACATCTATTCTGACTGGTTTGCCACATCTCTCACTTTTTTCTCTATGCTTTTCATTTGTTTTACTCATTTTCTCTTTCAAAATAAAAAATGAAATAAAAATAATTTCTTCATGAA
This sequence comes from Microstegium vimineum, assembly GCA_022036555.1. NCBI lineage: Eukaryota > Viridiplantae > Streptophyta > Magnoliopsida > Poales > Poaceae > Microstegium > Microstegium vimineum. The sequence goes on along the minus strand of CM039136.1, from coordinate 18,182,130 downwards.
ATCCATCACTTAGCTTAATTTCCTTTTTTATGTTGAATAAAACAAGAAGATCGCATCCAAAACTAAAATTTGAAAAGTAACATGATCTATGACGTTCTGAGGGTAAAAGCGTCATAAAGATGAATTCTTGCTTTTGCTTATGCTAGTGGGAAAACTCTTTGATAGAAAACTCATATTGACTAAGTTGTTGATTTATGTGATATAGTTCTCGGCTCATGATTCATACCCTATCTATTTAAGGTTCTTGGAGATTAACTTTTGAAAACATCATAAAACCATAATGTCACTACTCCTCTATAGTGAGAAAATTCCTACCACAGCCATATATGCTCTTTCATGATTTAAGCTTTCTACATAAGCTACTTTCTTTGTGTTGAGTTTGGTCAAGTTTTGTGACCCTTGTTGAGAGATTTATCATGCCCCCAAGATCAAGATCACGTACACGCCACATATACATGTTGCTTCTACACTGGAAGTACACAAAAACATGCCTTTCATTTTTCCACATAGTTCATACTCCATGTTCTAATAGAAATTCTCTCTCTAGTATATGTTGTTAGTCAATGAGACATAGACTATGCAAAATTATGAAAATATATGAAAAAAATAGGGGCACATGAAGGTCCCAAGTTTTAGAAAAAAATGATGATGAGCAAATCAAAGCTCATAGAAAAAGAAAAATAAAGATAGCTATGTCTCAAAATTATAAGTTAGAAAGAGAGATCTTATAAAGGAGTTTTGATCATTCGCCATGTTTCTACACACTTGCACATCTTGATCTAAGTGTATGACATTTCTCTCCTTGGATCCGGAATTTGACTTTACAATATATGCAAGGTAAAGTATGCTACATTGTTTATCCCTACCTAAGCTCCACATAAGCCTTTTAGAAGTAGGAAGATAAAAAGAAGGCAACTTCATGTCATGCCTTGGTAAGGATTCATACACCTTGAGCGATCTAGAGTGCTATATGAGGAGTAAGTTGACTTATGTGCTTTCTTTTGAAAAATTTATCAAAAAACTCCAAGTACTAAAATATGATTTGGGAAAGATGACTTTGCCTTGAGAGTTGTTCCATTTCTCAACTTCTCAAGAATATATGTTAGCCAATACCACATATCCCACTTGTATGACAAAATGTCTTGAGTGAATCTTTATGCTTGCTTTATACTTTGAATAACATAGCCAAGTTTACTTTTATCCTTTACTCGAGGACGAGCAACGAGGTAAGTATGGGGGATCTTGTTGACGGTAATTACACCATGTTTTTACACCCTCAAAATACTGTCGACAACCTTGGATTCAAGAGTATAATAACATAGCTAGAGCATTTTATCAATAATTGGTTCCACATGTACCTTGAGTATGTTCTATGCAGGTAATAGTAAATAGGGACACTTGGGAGCCTGTGGGCCCACTTAGGGGGGTCGGTCGACCCCACTAAGGGACCACCAAGGCCTCCCATGTATCCATGATCCAAGCACACCCTCTAGAGTGAAGATCCACCCTTCGATCTCCTCTGTGCTTCTTCTCAACGGTTCTAGATCAAAGCACGAGGATACATGGGCCCACAAACTATCTCGGAAAAATACAAAACTATTGCCAAGGTTCCTATGACATGTGGGCCATGCTCCACACGAAAGATGGAGGCCAAAGGCCAATACTTGGGATTGGCCGATCCCAAGTATGGGCCCACAGGCCACCCATATGTCCCCTATGCTGTGGGGACACCTCCTTAGGGAAAAGTAGCAGGGCCCACCTGCCATTAGGATCGGCCGATCCAGGTCAGGTGGCCAAAAGGTGCACCGACCTCCCCACCGACTCTCTGCATGCCTCCATTAACTAACTTGATCTCCCCCATTGATCTAAGGCGGTTGCAAGGACGGTTTGATCCTACGGCGACTGATGGAGGTGGCGTGGATCGCTGACGTGGCACTGGAGTAGCCCCTAATCCACCTCTAGCTATAAATAGACCCCTAGAGCTCCCTATTCATTGCATGCCTCATTGGAGAAATACTCCTTAGTCTCTTAGCGGAGCTCTCTAGTAGTGCTATGCTAGTTGGAGGAGAGTGAGGAGAGCCTGGAGGAGAGCCGGGCCTGTCTGGCGTCTTCTCCGAGCTGTACCTCGGCGGATGCGAGTCTCTTGTACGTTTAGCTCTTGTAAGTGACTTCTTCCGAGTTCTTTATAGTATTTGATATTCTAAGTCTGGGTTAGATGTTATACACCTTTTCCTGCTTGTTCATCGCTTTGCTCTGAGTAGAGTGCTTTAGCCTTAACGTGGGGTTAAAGTAGTAAGAATAGTGTAGACGTGGTGTCTAGACTAGATCTTACCTTTGTAAACCGCTTATCGCGTGGATTGTTCGTGGATGCTAGTAGAAAGTGACAGCTCTATCTAGCCTTTGTATTCCACCATGTGTGTCAGATAAGTTCTTCAAAGGTAGGGCTTCAATACAACATGATGGCGCGGTCCAGTCGGAGTTATATTTCTTACTGATCTATCCCATCGCCTCCTGCATGAGAAGGGTTGATAAAGCCAGTATAACCAGCTATACCTTGTTAGATATCTTTGCTATATCGATCCTCTCAACCCAGTAATCATAGTCTCCATTGATCCATCATAGGACATATCCATATTCCTAGTTAGATCACTACCCGTTCCCTGTGGAAAATACAATACCTGGAATACTCCCGGTGAAGTGCTACATCGGTATAATCTGTGCGCTTGCGGATTTATCCAATAGTCATAAGAAATACCAACACCTTCCTAGGAAAACCTACAGCCAAATATAGGTTCTTTTCTCTAACCCTTGCATACCACTTTCCACAAAGCAATACACAAAGCATAGGCTGGGAGCCAGTGGCCAGTACAAATCGTACTGAAAGATTTTTGATTCAAGTGACGAGCCAGAGGACGAGTTCGAGGACGTCGACCCGGAGGATTAGAGTTTCGTGCTGCATTCAATTCGGAGATGCTGAAGATCTACGCTTCCCTTCGTTGTTCTTTCTGCTCCGTGCTCGTGTGATTCTGCCCAGGAGGCGATGTAATAAATAAATTAGACTTCTTAATGTACTCTTTTAATTTAGAATTCGTGTATGACTATGATTATCGACTGTAATTTGATAATACGATGGGATGATCTTCGGGACTATCATGTTATATTTTGCATCTGTGGATTTTCCCTTCGAGGAAAATCCACAGATGCAAAATATAACATGATAGTCCCGAAGATCATCCCATCGTATTATCAAATTACAGTCGATAATCATAGTCATACACGAAATCGAGATCGCTACACAAGTTGTACCAAATGGATGTAAAGAGTGCATTTCTCAATGGGTACATCAATGAGGAAGTGTATGTTGAGCAACCACCTAGATTTGAAGATACAAAGAAGCCCAACCATGTATTCAAGCTCAAGAAGGCTCTCTATGGATTGAAGCAAGCACCTAGAGCATGGTATGAGAGATTGAGAAGCTTTCTTCTCTCTAAGGGATTCAAGATTGGTTTGGTTGACACCACCCTATTCACAAAGAAGATTGGAAGTGACTTGTTTATCCTGCAAATCTATGTGGATGATATTATCTTTGGGTCTACAAATCAAGACTTTTGTGAAGAATTTGGGGAGATGATGGCTAATGAATTTGAAATATCAATGATTGGTGAACTTAGTTACTTCCTTGGACTTAAAATCAAGCAAATGAAGAATGGTACATTTGTGAGTCAAGGCAAGTACATCAAGGACATGGTCAAGAAGTTTGGATTAGAAGATGCAAAAGACATTAGTACACCCATGGGGACTAATGGACACTTGGATAGTGACACAAGTGGCATGATGGTTGAGCAAACACTTTATCGATCAATTATTGGTAGCTTACTCTATGTGACCGCATCAAGACCGGATGTCATGTTTAGTGTATACATGTGTGCAAGATTTCAAGCATCTCCTAGAGAGAGTCATTTGAAAGCCACAAAGAGGATATTGAGACATCTAAAGCATACACAAGATGTTGGATTATGATTTCCAAAGGGGTCAAGATTTGAATTGATTGGATATTCGGACTCCGACTATGCGGGATGCAAGGTTGATAGGAAGAGCACTAGTGGAACATGTCAACTATTAGGAAGATCACTAGTCTCATGGTCATCCAAGAAGCAAAATAGTGTGGCACTCTCTACCGCCGAAGCCGAATACATTAGTGCGGGGAGTTGTTGTGCACAACTATTATGGATGAAGGCCACATTGAATGATTATGGAATCAAATTCAAGAAGGTTCCCTTGCTATGTGACAATGAAAGTGCGGCGAAGCTTACAAGCAGTCCTATCCAACACTCTAGAACAAAGCACATAGATGTGAGACACCACTTCATAAGAGATCATCAACAAAAGGGTGACATTTATATTGACAATGTAGGCACCGATGATCAATTAGCCGACATATTCAGCAAGCCATTTGATGAAAAGAGGTTTTGCAAGTTGAGGAATGAGTTGAATATCTTGGATTTCTCCAACATGAGTTGATGCACCCCCACTTATATGACATGCCTCTACTCCAAGATAGCAAGGTACAATTGGTTGACATATGCATTCATCCTTTGCTAGACTTGTGTATAGCATATATGCATAACTCTTGTTCAAATTAGGCTCATTCATGAAAAACAAAATGTGTTTGAATGTACATATGCTATCACTATTGCTTCTATGACTTGATTGATCTAGTGATAACATATGGCATGTTGATAAGCTTGCACCCTCACATATTTAATCTAGAACATTTGCTCTTATATTTAACCAACATGGATAAGATAACCATTGCAAGATGTGTGAAGAAGCTTGTCCATGGTTTAAACCATGTTAAATATATAGGACAAGTGGTCTAGATTGAATCTAATTTGATAATCACACATCATTTTCTAAATTGACTTGATGAAACTTTAACTAGTGACCCTTTGTGGTAATTTATGACAAAGGGGGAGAGCATGTGATAAAAAATATGAAACGCAAGAAGATAGTGTAAAGGACAAAGGCGGAGAGATTTGAAAAGTGAAAAATTTAAAAATTTGAGCACGCAAGTAGGGGGAGCAAGCCTATGAACAAGTTGTTGCATTTGAATGTGCATTCACACATATGCTTGCTTGCATTATATTTATTTCAATATGACATGCTTGTGTGGTTCATGATTGATTGATGTTTTGATCACTAGCATGAATAGGTGTTAGCTAGAACCATAGTTTATTGTTTTTTTAATTGGTTTCGATCTAACCATGTTGCTAAGGGATGTATAAATGGTGCACTTTGAATGGTATCATGCTTCAAAGGTCAAAATTCTTATACCTTAGCATCATGTCATAATTTGCTAGTTGTTCACCCCTCCAAAATTTCCTATCTAAGCATATGTGCAAAGCTTTGACTCATTTTCATAGAAGTGCACATATGTAGGGGGAGTAAACACTATCAAACCAACTTTGAAATGATTCACCACTTTCTCTATCTTTCATATATTCCAAGTGGTATCAAGCATTTCAAGTTGAAATCAAAATCATATTTCATATCTTTATATCGGGTTGCCATCAATTACCAAAAAGGGGGAGATTGAAGACTCCATAGTAATTTTGGTAATTGATGAAGCCTAAGTACTAACCTATCTCCAAGTGGTTAAGTAGGTTAGATACACCTATGGAATATGATGACAAGTAGTGGAGCAAGCAAAGGTGGTGGAGACCTAAAGCTCACACTTGGAGAAGAAGAGAGAATTGGAGAAGACCCTAAAGCTAATCAAGGCAAAGGTATAAGCTAGGGATTTTTCGTTTGGTGATCAAGACACCAAGTGGGTGTGATCACATTTAGGATAGACAACCATACTATTAAGAGGGGAAATTCAAAAGTGATTGCGGTTTGTCAAGTGCCACTAGATGTTATCTATATTGCATATGCATTTAGGACCTACTGTCATACACCTTGCTTAAAGTGAAGAGAATCATGCCAAGACCTGCCCTCTGAGAAGGATTCTAAGTACTTGGCACTTTGGAGCAAGGGAGGAAAAATCAGAGACAAATTTGGACAAAATTAAGGCGTCGGACGCTGGCGCCGGACTCTAGACAAAAGCACGCCGGAGCGTCCAACGGACAACCCTAGCTCTACTTAAGTGAAGACCAGGCGTCGGACGCTGAGGATCATCTGTCGGGTAAGCGACAGACGCGTCCGTCGGAAGATGGAGCTCTCAGGTGCTCTCTGGTCCTTTCTGCTCGCAGCGACGGACGATTGCAACGGACTCTGAAGACTTTGGTGAGGAGCGTCCGTCGAGCTTCCAGAGAGCCCTGCAAACGAGCAGCTTGCAGGGATGGCGCCGGACGCTGAAGGGCCAGGCGTTGGACACTAGCGACGAAGCGTCCGTCGGTCGAAGATTTCAAAGACAGGGCGTCGGACGCTACGACGGAGCGTCCGTCGCACCCGTGAAGAGCGTCTGTCGCCAACTTAACAACCCAACAGCTAGTGGCTTTGAGGGAGGTCGATAAATATGTGGTGGCCGGCTTGGGGTGCTCTCTCTCGCACATTTGAACACTTTGAGACCCTCTAGAGCTGAGCACACTCTCTCACACTCATCTCCATGCTTGGTTAGTGAAACTCCAAAAGAGATTGAGTGATCCAAGTGCATTTCGCATATAACTTGCATCTAGTGGCACTTGGGAGGCGTTCTCGCGGCGGATTTCTTGTTACTCTTGGTGATTGCCATCACCTAGACGGTTTGGAGCAGCGGAGGTGGTTCGAGAAGCTTAGTGCTTGTTCTTCGTCGACCACAAGTGATTGTAAGGGGTTCTTGTGCCTTCCCCGCTGAAGATCGCAATTGGCAACTCTAGTGGATTGCGCGTGGCTTGTGTGAGCCTCATCTTGTGTTGGTTGTGCGGCACCCGGTGACGGGTTTGGCGTGTAATGCCAATTAGCGCGTGAACCTCCAAGTGAGTGCCTCGCCACAACGGGGACTAGCTAGTTGGCAAACTAGTGAACCTCAGAAGAAAAAACAAGTGTCAACCTCTTTGTCTCCATTGTGATTGATTGGATTTCTTGGTGGTCACTTGATTGGTTCATCCACTCCTCTACAACGGCGGTATAACCTTTCTATCTCACTCTTGTCATTGCTTAGTAGAGATATTAGGTTGTGTTAGTTGCTTAGCTCTCTAGCGTGATAGCTTGTGTAGGAGTTCTGTGGACCTAGAGATATTAGGATAGAAATTGTGGATAGGTGGCTTCGCAACACCCACTAGGCTAGTGCAAAATTCGCTTCGCTTCTTAGTCATCTAACATTGTTCTTGAGGTTTCTTTGTAGATTTTAAAATTAGGCTATTCACCCCCGCCCCCCTCTAGCCATTGCATAGGACCTTTCACTCACAAGGTTTGTTCACCTGATGAAATGGGAAAGAGTAGTAGAATGGGTCAGTGGGAGAATTATAAATACCCCCCCCCCACACACACACACACAAGTCACCTAGCCGTTACACTCAATTTTTAGCTGTCTGCATCACTCCGGACGCTGATAGTGTGAGCGGTCCGGACCAAAACGCACGCGTCCGGACCTCACATAGTCACTATATTCAAATTGTTGCCAGGGCGTCCTGACACACACTTTTAGTCCGGACCCCTAACTCCGGATAGCGTTCAGATTCATTTGAGCTCTCTGGTTCTTCTTTGTATAGCTCCAGACACGAGGAATTGGTCCGGACACCATACTCCGGACAACGTCCGGAGGCTTGGGAGCTCTTTGGAACCTCTCTGTGTAGGTCCGAACGCAAGACATTGGTCCAGACCCTACACTCCGGACAACATTCGGAGGCATTTGCGCTTTGGAACCTCTCTGCATAGGTTCGGACGCAATCACTTTAGTCCGTACATGCACTGTTGCTAGTGTCCGGACGCTTTGACTTAGTTAAACCAAACCCTAGGTGTCCAGGACGCATCCCAATTGGTTCGGACCCTAAGGGACTTAGTATCTGGAGCTCTTCTGAGGCTCAAAACTTGATCGGATTTGCACACTTCAAAAATAGAAGTTGCTCACCATCATCTAAGGGTTGTTCTAAAGCTTCCTAGAGCTAGTTTTGACAAGTGTGCACCACACCCACATCATTAGCCTCTCCTAGGTCAAGCTACTAGATAGTACCCCTTAATAGTACGACCAAAGGTAAAATAAAGGTGTTAAAACTACTCTAAGTATCTCTCAACTCAAAACGACACTTAGACCTAGTCTATGCTTCAACCTTCTCACCAATCCTTTGAAAACCGAAACGAATCCATTAAGGGATACGAATAATACCATTGATCGTCCAATCAATCTCCATTACCGTAACCTAACTGTCTAATTTCCTCTGCAAAACACACATTAGTCATAGTAATCTTGCATTGTCGTTAACCACCGAAACTTTAGGGGCCTAGATGCTTTCAACGCTCCAGCTCTCCTATGTGTTGTGTCGGACTGTCCCTCTGCCTGTAATCTTTGGCGGACGGTGCCCCTGCTTGCCAAGGTTGTATGTGTATTGTGACATATGCAAGCAGAGCAATTCAGATTGTGTCTTGCTCAATATTTTTCCTTATATTGTTTGAATTACCTTTTTTTTTAGCTATATTGCTTGAATTACCTTTATGGATGGCGCATAGCTCCTCTCAACAGTGGAGTTTGACGTCTTGTTTACACTGATGATTGCTACTTAAATGCCAATTCGAATCATATATATATATATAGAGAGAGAGAGGTGCATTTTCCCTACACCTGCGAGTATCTACTCTCGCTATTTCACAAGTAGTACGAGCGGCACGCGGCGAGTCCCGGCGAATTAGCGCTGACCACACACAAGCTAATATACCGGACCAAGCGGACCCCAGGCGTATGGTCAGCCGTATTTCCTAGAGAAAATATTTTTACTTTGAAAATGAGCCGATATATTTGCATGCAGCGTGCATTGCGGTTGGTCGGTGAATGGTGATGCATATAAATATACGTGAGTATGAACTGGTACTACTTTGCAAATTGTTGTATGAACCAATAATAAACATACATCTGAGATGGCTACCGATTGCTTATGAAGTATGTACATATACATTATTTTATTAATTAGAGAGTATATTGATTAAAATATCCTCACATACGCACACTTCCAGAGTACGAAGACATAAATTTTTTAATTAGTAACAGTAGTATGTTCACATACGCACAGTTCAGTAGTATGTAAGCATACTTTTTCATGAACAGAGTATGTATGCATATTATAAATAAAGTATTGAGAAATTTATGTATACATACGTCAAGATAGTATAAGTGCATACTTAAACCACATATAGAATCAGATTACATGTACATATACATCACGTATGGAGACATACAACACAACGAGAGTATATATTTATACTATTTTTAAATAAAATATATGTGTATATTTCTATGAACATAGTATATATATATATATATACACTCACACGGCAGCGCTATTCTACACCCACAGCTCAAACCAACCAGCCAACCGCCTCGAGTCTCCCTCGCGAGTCACGCCGTGCGACCCACCTCCGCCTCGAGCTCCCTCGCGCCAGCCTGTTTCAAACCAACCAGGCAACCGCCTCGAGTCTCCCTCGCGCCAGCCTGTTTCCGTGCGTTCCGCAAAAATATATGTGCATACTTCTAATTAACAGGTTGGTTCAGTATTTTTATACCAATAAAAAAACATGTTAATTATTGAAATAAAAATACTGAATATTTGAATATTGACACCCTAATTAGTATTTGCATTGCGCCCTCTAATAAGTATTGATGTTGCAACCCTAATCAGTATTTGTACAGAACCATAATTAGTATTTGTATTTCCTTTGCTAATCAAGATGGATGTTGCAACCAAATTACTAATGACAAATATTGACATATATTTAAAAATAGTATAATGAAATATACTTAATGGCAAAGCATTTTATAAAAAAGGTTCCCACTTAATATGCATGCATGCCTATAGCATGCAACCAGCTCACATGCACAAATCTAATAAAAACAAACGGCATGCCCGTGAGAATTTCTAAGCGAGTGCTATCGGGCCACGTGGGGACAAGAAGAAAAAGGCAGTACTGCAGACCGAGTGGGAGAAAAAAAAACATGGTGCAGCCGCCAGCACGTGTAGCGCTCGCGAGGAAAAAAAAAGCGAACTCCAGGTGGGGCGGTGCGGGAGCGCTGTGCGCCCTGGGACGTACGGGTCGGACGTGAGAGATGCGGGGTGGACGGGTTGATTAGTTAGTGTTTGGGTCCATGGTGTAGAACCTAGGGTAGAATATCATATCATATATATATATATATATATATATAAAGACCCTACTATTTAACAATCTGGTTATTGAATATTATTTAACATTTCACTGTAGTATTTTATTTCTAGTAAGCCTAACATTAATAATTTATTAACATCTCACCGTAGTGTTTTATTTAGGTGAGGCTAGCAGTAATAAAAATCCATACATGAGTAATAAATTATTACTGTTGGATTCGCCAAAATAAAATGTTACAGTGAGGTGCTAAAAAGAATTTAACAGCAAGCTACTAAATCTTGTATCCCCATTATAGTATTTTATTCCGGTGAGGCCAGCATTAACAAAAATTCATACATGAGTAATAAATTATTACTGCTGGATTCACTGGAATAAAATGTTGCAGTGAGGTGCTAAATCTATATCTAATAATAAAGAGGCAAAATTTTAGCCTCTTTTTTTCATTCATCCATTTTTTTAGATCCGTCTCCCTCTAACTACTCGGTAAGGAAGAGTTTTTTTCGTCTGGACTTATATATATATAACACGTTCTCATATACGAGTTAGAATAGATCTTGCATCTAGCACGAAACAGAGTTCAGTTAGGAGTAATAATTGTAAACCAAATAGCTATATCAAACACGTAAGACTTCCAAGTAAACATGAAAAAGAATTCTAATCCAAATAGAAATATGATAATTAAAATAGAAATTAAGCTATAAAAAAGAATTCTAATCGAAATCGAAATAGGGTAATAAGAATAGAAATTAAGCAATCATGTGTTATCGGTACTAATCCACAACACATGATTTAAATGAACAACCAAAGATGAAGCATCTGATTTGCAAAAAAAATTATTTACGGAAACATCTCTAAGGGGCCGTTTTGATCCCTGCATTTGGAGGAATTCAAATCTACGCTAATAAATTAAGTTATTTGGCTTGGAATTTGACATTCCACCACTTTCCAAAGTCCATAATTAAGCCTATCTCAAATTCATAGGGTGGGAGATGGAATTTGATTCTATAGATCACCATTCCATATTTCTATTTGCAACTTATAATATGTTGTTAAAATTTCCTCTACTACGATAAAAATACAACAAATAAGTATGTCTCTCATATAGTGAACAATAATATGCAATTATAATTCATATACAATCATATTAGCTTAATTAATATGTGTCGACGAAATATGCGTCGCAGTCTACCTAGGGGATACCCTACGGTAGTAGATTGTAGGCGGAGGTGTGGCGACGACGATCAAGCGTAACGCAGAGAGTGTAGACACGGCGATTTAGACAGGTTCGGGCCGGCAAATCACCGTAATACCCTATGTCCTGTGTTTTGGTGGCTGGATTGATCTGAGTATTAGGTTACAAGATCTGTAGATGATCTGAGAGAGAGATTTTGGAGGGGGGTCTGCTCGCCTTATATAGCCGGGGAGCAGGGTTACAATTTCCATATCCTGACAGATTACGATCGGCCCTTAAGGCAAGGGATTCGAGTCTATCTACTAGGATCTTCCTTGGCGAGCAAGGCTTCTTCGGAGTCTTGGCGAGCACGACGGGCTAGTCGCGTGCCGCAAGGCCTCACGGGATGGGCCGTCTCCTGGTCGTTAGGCCCATAAGGTCCCTGATGATATGCCGAGGTAATATCCCCAACAAGTCCCCGAGCACGTTATATTCTTTTGGCGAGTCCACAGCGTCATCCTAAGAGGTATTCAGCTGGTCGACATCATGCGTCGTGGTCGTCGTGAAGCCCCGACCAGGCTGCCTGCCCGAGGTGCTGCTCGGAGAAACCTCCTGACCAGGTCGGGGTCGTCAAGAGCATCGTAGCGCGATGTGCGAGCTGGTCGCCTCGTCGGATGCTGCGGCTGCTTGTTGGGAGGATGTGACGTGCTAAAGAAGAAAAACTTTTGAAAAACCCTTTCCAGGTGAAGTGTACCCACTTAGACTCTTCAAAAACAATATAAAAAGCAGCAGAGTTTTTTCGAGAAGAAAATCAGTACATTCACCGCAAGGTGAAGTGTACCCACTTAGTCCCCGAACATGGTAGCGGGTGAAGTATGCACGTGGTGTCATGCTTTATATAAAAAGATGCATAATGTATGTAACTAAAGATTGAAGCATGAGTTTTGTAAAAAACGACTGTGGATACCCGTAGTCTCCGAGCCTGATGTAAGAAACTGGAAGCTTCTTGTATCAGGATCATATATGTGGAAATTGAAATACTGAAATATGAGTTTAGTAAGAAACGACTGTGACTACCCGTAGTCCCGAGCCTGATGGAAGGAGCTATGAAGGTACTTGCATCGGGATCATTTAATCTTATTCGCAGTCCCCGGGTGTCAGTCCCCGGGTGTTGTCATGCTTCGCGTCGTCGTTCTGTGTCGCGGCTGCAGTCCCCGAGCCTTGCTCGGTGTGTCGTTGGATGCAGTCGCCGAGCCTGGACGAGGATGCGACCAGGTAGCCAAGTCATAGATGCTATCGATGGAGTCCCGAGTGTGGTTATATCGCATGCTCTGCGGGTCTTGCCGACCAGGCTACTATAGCCATGTACTGTAGCTGCAAAAAATAGATTATAACAAAGTTGTGTGTCCAGTCCCCGAGACTGTAGCGTTTGTGATATTGCGAAAATCATTAACCGTAAATAAGGAGATAAAAATAGAATTAAATATGTAAGGAGAATGAAAAGGTAGTAAATGGGCCGAAATAGCCGCGTGGTCAGCGGCCCAAGTCACGACGCAGAAAGTGGGTGTGGCGGTTCCTTATTTGGTCGTTGCGGTTTTCCAAAAACCCTGGAAGCATCGCGCCCCTGGGTATAAAAAGAAAACAGCGGCGGCGGCGGTCTCCACATCTTTGTTTTGCGGTTGAAGTTTCTTGCGTTCTTCGATCTGCTTTGCTCCTGCTCTGTGTGCCACCGTGAATCTTGGTTCTTTTCCATCCTTATTATCCTGGCGATGGCTCCTCGGAGGAAACCAAATACTCGTTTGTCGACGAAGAAGGGGGGAAAGTCCTCAAGGATGGTGGATGTGCTTCCAGACTGGACCAAGTATTGGGCCAAATGCACCCTGAAGGAGGAGGATATCCAACTTCTCGTTACCACTGGCGTTCTTCAGGATAAGTCCCTTGTTGATTGGAGGTCGACGACCGGAGAGGAGTTCCCGACTCCTAATACCAGTGAGCTCGTCGTTTTTGAGCCTTTCTTCTGGCGTGGATTCGGGGTTCCCGTTCACCCCTTTCTTCGCGGTCTCTTGGAGTTTTATAAGATTGCGTTGTGCAACCTCCACCCCAATTCAGTACTCCACATCGCAGTTTTTGTACATTTCTGCGAAGCATATTTGGGGATTGAGCCGCATTTCGAGTTGTTTCGCTATTTCTTCCGCCACAAGCCGAATGGGACCGCCACATCCCGGGTTGTAGGTTCTGTGTATCTTCAGCTCCGGGAGGGTATGGCGGATGTGTATCTTGCTACTTCGCTGCCTTCCAAGGTAGCGGAGTACAAGTCCCGCTGGTTCTACATTCCTCAGGAGAAGTCGTACACATGCGGCAATCCGGCAGAAATTCTAGTGTCACAACCTAGCTGGTCGGTGACTCCTTCGTTTGCGGCGTTGGAGAAAGTGGAGGAGCTGCTCGCATTTGTGGACCGGTCATCACTTGATGCGGTTTTGGTTGGTTGGAACTTCGTTATGAGGCGTTGTCAGCCTTGCAAGGACAGGGTTCATCCTGCCTTTCTTTATACTGGTCGTCGCGACCCGACCCGGGAGACGCCGCGTGGAATGGAGCCGGAAGAGGGGTTTGATCGACTTGCTGCAATTTTTGATCTTAGTCTTTCGTACATGGAGAATCCGCGGGATTCGTTTCGTGCTGGCGTACCCCCACCACCAGTGAGTTCTAGCTCTGCTTTTGTAGCGATCTTCTAGCTTTCATGTTTTGGTGTCCTTTACTCTAATCTTCTTGTTCGGGATCGTGTCGTCTTTGTTTCCCAAGTTCCGTCGTCATTGTGGCCTCCTGGCGTCGATCGGGCGAGGAGCGTGCAAACCATATCGGGTGAAGGTGGTCGTGAATCTTCTGACGAGCGAGTAGTTCGCGAGCCCCCTGTTGAGAGGCACCGGGTGCGTGACAACTATTTCGGGAAGTGCCCGGCCAACCCACCTCGGAAGAAGGTGAAGCCGTCAGTTGGGACTGGGGGCAGGTTCGTTATCAACGAGGGCGCCGCTCGGCCTCCATCGTCAATATCTGGTTGGACGGACGAAGGGCCAAATGAGGATGACGCGCTAGCTGTGACCCTAGATGGAGAAGGGTGCTCTGGCCCAAGTGCCAAAATGCGCCTGCACAAGACGTCCCCTATTCCACCGCCCACATCGGTGGCCGCCGGGAGTGTCTTTGTCGAGGGACGTTCTACCCCGTCATCAGAGCGTCCGCCTACAAATGTGTCGTCAAGCTCTACGGGGGAACTTCCTGGTCGGAAGTTCGTGAAGGCGCGCTGAAAGTCGGACTTGTAAGTATTTCATCCTTGCATTTGTTTGAGTCTTGGTCGCCTTTGTTGACTTGCTTATGGTGTGGTTTTTTTTGGTAGAGCGCTGAACGCTGAGGATCCGCCAGCTCCTCATGGTAAAATGTCGGACGTTGCTGGGGATGCGCGTGCTGAGTTGGGCTCAAGAGGATGCGGCTCCCCTATGCCTGCCGACTCCTCAACTTGTGAGGGAAATCCCGTTCTTGTTGATGTTGCGGGTGGTGGGGCGGCGTTTGTTGATACTGCTTCTGGGTTTGCGATGGAGGATGCTCCCACTGACCCGGTGCGTGATGATATGCCGAATCTGTAGCAGCCTCAGCGCCGGGTCCGAGGCCGGAGAAAAGGAAGAGGGTGGCAGTGCTGCTGGAGGAGCCGGAGTTAGTGGAGGAGATTCCACGTGTGGGAGATGAGTCAAAGCCGACGCCGGTCCGGACTTTTTGCCGTGATGGTGAGGACTTTGTTGTTGTCGAGGATGACGAGGCCGAGGAGTAGGCGGCGGCCTTCCTTAATGACGCGAGCCACCTGTTCGGGCGAGTCAAGGTAACTGTGATACCTCTACAGTTTTAGTATTGCCTCCGTGTCTCCTTTGTCAAACTGTCGCTACGTGGTCGTAGGGGCTTTTTAAGTCCGGAAGGGAGCGTAGGGAAATGGCCGACCAACTTGCGAAGCTAACTGCTGAGAACGAGCGTCTGCGCGGTGACGTCGCTAGTGTCGAGGGTCAGTTTGCGGGTCTGGAGGAAAGCTTGGAGGCAGCACACCAGCATGCACAAGTGTTACAAGCCGCAATCCGAGACCGGGATCGTGAAATCGCAGAGCTTCAATCGCATGTTGAGAAAGTCGACGAGCTTTCCGCTCGTAAGTCTTTGTTATTCTCTGGCTGTAAGGCTTGTTGCCTCAGCCTTGTGATAACTTTTCTTGCTTGTTGTGTAGAACTGCTCTATGCTGAAGAAGCAAAACGTCTTGCGGAGGAGAAAACCGGTGCTGTTGTTAGTATTTCTTAACGCAAAGAGATAAATCCACAAGCGCACGGATACCGCTGTAGCTTTCACCCGTGAGTATTCCAAGGGTATTGATTTCCACGGGGAACGTGAAGTGTACTAGATAAGAACTAAGAGCATCCAAGGATAGACAAGATAACTGGGTAGAGAGATTTTAGAGTTTTCTAAGGGGGATATCTGATCAAAGGTCCACTATACTCTACTTACTTTGGAGCAACAGTACCTTCCCGACTCTCGACAAAGACTGGGAAAAAGGTAGTCGGGAGAGGCTGCCAAAAGCTCTACGAAATCACCAACCCGAACGTGGTGGACTACAAAGACCTTACAGAGCTGTCACCCCTGGGGCTACCACAACTATCCGTAGGATTGGGCGCAAACTCAGGTAAACTCTAGTCTAGACACAATGTCTACACTATCGCTTACAACTCTAATCCGAATTCAAGACTAGAGCACTCAATATGAGCGGAGATCACGTAAATAGAATAAAGTAAGAACTGAAACAAGATACTTAGAAATATAAATGAAGAACCTGGAGATTGCTCTGAACCAGATGCTGCAAAGGTACAATGTTGAGGAAGATCCAATAGATTCGGCTCCTCCTAGCTCTCTCCTCCTCTCTCTCACCTCTGATTAGAACTAGATGAACTAGAACTAGAAGAACTAGATCTAGACAACTAGAGGGGCCTCTCTCCTTCTCTACATCTAATTGAAACTCTAGCTTTTGCTCTGGAGAAGAATAATGAGATGAGATATGAGATGCCTCCTCAGGGGTCAGGACGCCTTCCTTATATAGCCTCCTCAAATGAACGTCGGTCGTCGAATCAAACCGACCTTAATAGAGGGGTTAGATGCAACCCCAAAGGCGGTGGAGGGGGGTATCCGCGAGGTGGCCTGTGATTGGCCACCAGGCCAGGGCGGCCGCCCCAGGGGGTAGGGCGGGTGCCCTACCCCTAGGCCCGCTCGCCTTCTCGTTTCTTCCCGCGTCTTCTGAAACCCTCTAGAGTATAGAAAATCATGTGGATGATATTTATCTCTATGTAATGCTTGCATGTGGGCCTTTCCTCCTCATTTCCTGATAAACCCCTGCAAAAACAGACATTCACCAAAACTCATGGAATTATATTAGTATAAACCCTATTTCTAGGCATTGGTTTCATTTAGATCGTTATCCTTGTTTAGTTGACGGTTAAAATTGGTACTTAAGGACCGTCAACAAACTCCCCCAAGCTTACCTTTTGCTCGTCCCTGAGCAAAGATGGACTCAATGATGGATCAGGAGTTGCTACTATGCTTTCACGCCTTAAAGGTACACATGCATTCAAACAAGAATTCTCCTCTGGATTAGAGTAAACTATTCTGACTTTCAAACTTACCCATATTACCTTTAACCATGGAGCTTATAGCCATCACTTGGGTCTTGAGTAATTGAAAAGTAGAATGATCATGCCAAGCACTATGTCTCAAGATCTTTACTTTACCTTCATCCTGGAGTTTTGCAAAGTTTTCAAAATAAAACTCAAAGTCTCTTTTGTATGACCCTCTCAAGTCTCTCAATATGTGGTATTTGTGGATCCTTAGCAAGGCAGTAATGGTGTTATGCCTTCTCTCACTCTCCCTATAACTAATAGGCAATATATGGAGTTCATAGGTGGGGAGAAACAGCGCATATATACTTGCAAAGCATATATTGTAAAGTCAAACAATTGATCTAGAGAAACAGGGCATACAATCAAATCAAGATGTGCATGTGTATGAGATATATGGTGGATGTAGGGTGGATATGTGGTGGATAATGGTGTATGGTGGATATATGAGGGTGTATGATGGAAACCTAATTCTACTCTGCTCCTTGAATATATATATATATATATATATATATATATATATATATATACATCTCTCTTTTAGAACATGGAATTTTGAGAGAACTTGGGCTTGCTTTTTGCTTATTTTTTTAGAGAGGCGGGCATCTAAGTACCCATTGTTTTGATAGGACACTTGTCCATGTTTTACTGTCTTTATTATTATTATTATTTTTACAATCCCAACTCTCTTTCTATAATAAAACTTTTGAGAGATGGTAACGAGGAAACCTTTGGAGCAGTTATATCTGTGGTAATGGAATATATGGATAGGTGGAGAACTTTGATATTTTTGGTTACCTACTCCCAAGGTAGGAGTAGAGCATTTTTCTGGTGGATCTGAATGGAATATATGTGGATGCGTACCTCCAGGATAGAAGTAGCATAAATGAGTGGAGTGTATGTGATCTTGATTTTAAAAGCATGACAAGTCTCTAAGGGTCAACAAAGCTTGACAAAACTCAATGCAAATACAAGAAGTAAATATGATAGTGAATGTTTTCCTAATCTACCAGGCATGTATATATGGTTGTGGTAGGAATTCAAGCTCTCGTCATACAGAGACTCATCATGTAATATTTTTAATTTTCAAAAGATAAATTCTCCAGAACTCTAGTATTACTAGGAACAAGATAAATAGCAGCTCAAACTTTTTCATATCATACCTATCAACTACCTAGACTTAGCTCAGGCATTCGCAACCCACAAGTTTCAGGTTTAGAGTAAATCTTATGTCAAAACAGTTATGTCTAAAACTCGGGAGAATTCAAGACTGAAAACTAGGTACTTGAAAGGAATTACGGCAGAGCAACTATTCATCATCTCCATGTTAAGAGTTTATCATTGAGGTTCATTTTAGCATAGCTACTTTATTTTATTCTCTCCTATTTATTAGCAAACTTCTAAACTAAGCAAATACATACATATATATATAAGCGGGAAATATTTATTGGGTTTTCTATGATTACGCATATTTTTATTCTTAGCAGAGTATAGGTATAAAGACGGATAGGTATAAATACTTAGCTGAGTACATGGGGGTGCTCTCCCCCAAGCTGGATGTTGACGTAGTCGTTCATTCTTGCTGTTGATATATTAGATCTCAATCAAGCTTCCAAATCCTGCAGAACTCAAATAGACAACAAAGCTCGTGGAATTGATTAATCATTAGTGGTTGGCTACTTAGTTGTCTAAAGCATGATTGATTTCTAGATTGGATCATTAAATTGCAAAAATTCAATCAAGTCAATTTCTTCTAAGTTCTCAGGTTCAAGAAAAACTTTCAAACGTTGACCATTTACCTTGAATATGTTACCTATATCATCTTGAAGTGTGACAGCACTGTGTGATGCAACTTCAATCACTTTGAATGGTCCTTCCCATTTACTTCGAAGTTTCTCATGACCAAAGAGCTTTACTCTTGAGTTGAATAGCAGAACTTTATCACCAGGTGTAAACTCCTTGTGCTTGATTCTCTTATCATGCCACCTTTTTGTCCTCTCTTTGTAGATCTTGGAATTATGATAAGCTTTTTCTCTCCATTCCTCTAGCTCAGATAGTTGCATCTGACGTTTCTTACCAGCCAAGTGGAGATCTATGTTCCATTTCTTGATTGCCCAATGAGCTCTAAATTCCAATTCAATAGGCAGGTGACATGTTTTTCCATATACAAGCTAATAAGGTGTCATGCCTATGGGTGTTTTGTATGCAGTTCTATATGCCCATAGTGCATCATGAAGCTTGTACTTCCATTTCTTTTCCATCTCATCCACAGCCTTCTGCAGAATGTTCTTGATTTGCTTATTTGATGTTTCAGCTTGACCGCTAGTTTGAGGATGGTATGGAGTTGCAATGTTGTGCTTGACTCCATATCCTGCTAGGGACATCCGAAATGTTTTGTAGATGAAATGTGATCCTCCATCACTTATGACCATTCGAGGCATTCCGAATCTTGGGAATATCACTTCATGGAAAATCTTCTTAGCATGCTTGGAGTCGGCGGCTCGACATGGTAATGCTTCTACCCACTTGGATACGTAGTCCACTGCCACCAAGATGTATTCAGCATCTCCAGACCTTGGGAATGGTCCCATGTAGTCAATTCCCCAGACATCAAACAACTCTTTTTGAAGGTTGTTAGTGAGTGTCATTTCATTCCTAGCATTAATGTTTCCATGCTTCTGGCATCTAACACATCTTCTAATGAACTGTTTTGTATCTTCATACATTGTTGACCAGTAGAATCCGCTTTGTCAGATCTTTGCATGTGTATGGTACACTCCATAGTGTCCTCCATAAGGTGATGCATGCAATATGTCTATGATCTTCATGGCTTTAACCATTGGGACACATTTCTGTAACAATCCATCAGCACAAACCCGATAGAGATACGGATCATCCCATAAGTGGCAACGAGAGTCATACTGGAGTTTCCTCTTGTCACCTCCTGGCGGAACATATCCTGAAACCATGTAATTCACAATATCCGCATACCAAGGGTCCGAGTGTGTTACCTTGAGGAGTGTTTCATCCCTTAAATAGTCATTAATAGGCAATTCATGTTCATTTTTATGTTGAAGCCTAAACAAGTGATCAGCTACTGAATTTTCTACTCCTTTCTTGTCTCTTATTTCTATGTCAAATTCTTGGAGTAAAAGAATCCATCTTATAAGCCGAGGTTTAGCATCTTTCTTAGTGAGCAAGTATTTAAGAGAAGCATGGTCTGAATAAATGATTACCTTAGCTCCTACTAAGTAAGATCTAAACTTGTCTATCGCAAAGACTACTGCCAACAACTCTTTTTCAGTGGTGGTATAATTGAGGTGTGGCCCAGACAAGGTTTTGCTAGCATAGGAAATAGCATAGTGCTTTTTATCCTTGGTTTGGCCTAAGACAGCACCTATTGCAAAGTCGCTAGCATCGCACATGATCTCGAAGGGTAGCGTCCAATCGGGTGGTTGAATGATTGGAGCTGAAATGAGTGCTTTCTTGAGAATTTCAAAAGCTTCATAACACTCATTAGTGAAAATGAAAGGTACATCTTTGGCTAAAAGGCTAGTCAGGGGTCTAGTGATTTGGGAAAAGTTTTTAATGAAACGCCTATAGAACCCTGCGTGGCCTAGAAAGCTTCAGATTCCTTTCACATTTGTGGGAGATGGAAATTTCTCAATAACTTCAATCTTTGCTCTATCCACTTGTAGCCCACGTTCGGACACCTTGTGTCCTAGCACTATTCCTTCCCTAACCATGAAATGGCATTTTACCTAGTTCAGGACTAAGTGCTTTTCTTCACATCGCTGTAAGACTTTGTCTAAATTCTCTAAACAATCATCAAAGGTTTTTCCATAGACGGTAAAATCATCCATGAACACCTCCACGATTTTCTCGATCATGTCAGAGAAAATAGACATCATGCATCGTTGGAACGAAGCTGGAGCATTACACAATCCAAACGACATTCGTCGATAAGCATAAGTTCCATAAGGGCATGTAAAAGTGGTCTTACTTTGGTCATCAGGGTAGATCGGGATTTGATGATATCCGGAATAACCATCAAGGAAACAAAAGAAAGAGTTCTTTGCAATCCGTTTCAACATTTCATAAATGAAGGGTAACGGGAAGTGATCTTTCTTTGTAGCCTTGTTAAGTTTCCGGTAGTCAATGCACATGCGCCACCCAGTGACAGTGCGTTGAGGGATGAGTTCATTTTTCTCATTTCTTACAACTATCATCCCTCCTTTCTTTGGCACAACTTGGACAGGGCTAACCCACTCACTATGCGGCACAGGATAGATAATCCTGGCTTGCAAAAGTTTCAAGATCTCTTTCTTAACAACCTCTCGCATATCATTGTTAAGTCTCCGTTGTGGTTCCCTCGAAGGTGACGAATCAGGATCGATGGGGATTCTATGAGAATTGGACTAATTCCAATGAGGTCATGGAGTGAGTAGCCAAAGGTTGATTTATGTTTTTCTAAGATAGTGACAAGTCTATTGGTTTCTTCTTGGGAAAGCTTGTCACTTATAATGATAGGGGTTTCTTGGTTATTATTTAGAAAGACATATTTCAAGCCAGCAGGAAGAGGTTTTAACTCAATTGAGGGTTGTGATAGCACTTCCAAAGGGTCTAATTCGATAGGTTCTATTAGCTCTTCCTCTTCTTGAGTGAAGTGTTCATCATCAAGAGTTGGTTGAGACCAGCCTTCTAGAAATGCCACTAATAAGACTTCCTCAATAGGATCTTGTTTGGGCTTGGGTTCTACTATTGCATTATTTGATCTTAAAAGATGAACATCAATAGAAGAATTGCCTAGCTTGAACTTTAGGTGATCCTTATTTGGTTGCTCTTGAAAGAGTGTTCCAAATGGTACACCAATCAAGAGAGAAATGTCCGAGATGTCATAGATGTAAAAATCTAAGCGATACTCAAATCCTCTTATGCGTAAAGGAATGGACCTTATGACCCCATAACTTTCAAGAATAACTCCATACAGAATTTTTAGAAGCTTATGTGATGGGCTCAAAGATTCGTTGGGGCAAATATGTTGAGCTAAAGCCTTAGAAATGATATTCATCCCAACGATAGGACTATAGTGGGCCTCTATGGCGATTCCCATAAGGTTGCAAAGTATAGTCTCTGTGGGGGCAGTGATTTGGGCTACCTCAGTGGATAACTCTGATTCTACTGTCCACTCACGGCTCATGATAGCTGAGAGTCCCTTAATGTGCTCTACAAGGAAAGCATCATTGTGAGGACCATCATCCTTAAATGATGCAGAGTGCACCAGAGGCTTCACTTGAACTGGAAAATTCGAGGTGTTGCCAAAATCTTCAAAAAGATCTACCTCGATTTCCAAGAGGAACATAGAAGGATGGGGTTCATCACTCTTTAAAGGGTGTTGTGTTCCCACAGGAGCTGGTTCTATGGCAACCAAATCATTTGACGGATTTGAAGGAATTTTAGATTCGGTTGTTTGTTCCTCCTCGTGTTGTTCAGGGCTTGGCTCGACTTCTTCTTCGGGAATTTCGTCAAAAACTCTAGTGTAAGGGGTATTTTCAAGAATTTTATTTAGAATTGATTCTCCTTCACTAATAGTTTTGTGCGAGAACGATCCTCCTGAAGATAAGTCAAGGTGCAGAGCAGCTTCCTTGTTAAGACCAAGATGGAAGTGATAGAGTAAGATATTGTCTGGCAAGGAAAGGTTTGGACCGGAATTGATAAGGCTTATGAACCTAGCCCAAGCTGCACCTAGCGTCTCTTTCTCTTTTTATTTGAACTGAAGAACTTCAATTCTGAGGGCTGCAATTTTAGAAAGAGGGAAGAACACAAGACAAAATTTGTCTCGAAGTTCATCCCAATTCCCATTTACGCCTCCTACGGAATGAGCATACCACTGTTTCGCTCATTCCAAAAGTGAGAATGGTAACAATTTCCATTTTAAGGTCTCTTGTGTCATGCCAGAAATGATGAGGCAAGAACACAATTGCTCCAATTCTCTAAGGTGGGTGTTAGGATTTTCGTTTTCTAGCCCAGAGAAAGATTGCTCCCAAACCATGGCTATGAAAGCAGGGCGAATCTCATAGCCATCTGTAAGAATGGGATTTGAAGATGGTGGAGGCTCCAACATGTCGCCCTTTGGAGCAGAGTATTTATATATAGGAGTGGAATTCATGTGGTAAGATAAAAATGGTAAGGTGAGAAAGGTGGTAAAAAGGAAATAAAAAAGGTAAACGGATTACTTGGTTCAAAACTAGCACAACTACTGTTCCTCGGCAACGGCGCCAAAAAGCTTGTTGGTATTTCTTAACGCAAACAGATAAATCCGCAAGCGCACGGATATGGTTGTAGCTTTCACCCGTGAGTATTCCAAGGGTATTGATTTCCATGGGGAACGTGAAATGTACTAGATAAGAACTAAGAGCATCCAAGGATAGACAACATAACTAGGTAGAGAGATTTTAGAGTTTTCTAAGGGGGATATCTAATCAAAGGTTCACTATACTCTACTTACTTTGGAGCAACAGTACCTTCCCGACTCTCGACAAAGACTGGGAAAAAGGTAGTCGAGAGAGGCTACCAAAAGCTCTACGAAATCACCAACCCGAACGTGGTGGACTACAAAGGCCTTACAGAGCTGTCACCCCTGGGGCTACCACAACTATCCGTAGGATTGAGCGCAAACTTAGGTAAACTCTAGTCTAGATACCACGTTTACACTATCTCTTACTACTCTAATCCGAATTCAAGACTAGAGCACTCAATACGAGCGGAGATCCCGTAAATAGAATAAAGTAAGAACTGAAACAAGATACTTAGAAATATAAATGAAGAACCTGGAGATTGCTCCGAACCAAATCTGCAAAGGTACAATGTTGAGGAAGATCCGACAGATCCGGCTCCTTCTAGCTCTCTCCTCCTCTCTCTCACCTCTGATTACAACTAGATGAACTAGAACTAGAAGAACTAGATCTAGACAACTAGAGGGACCTCTCTCCTTCTCTACATCTAATTGAAACCCTAGCTTTTTCTCTGGAGAAGAATAATGAGATGAGATATGAGATGCCTCCTCAGGGGTCAGGGGGCCTTCCTTATATAGCCTCCTCAAATGAACGTCGGTCGTCGGATCATACCGACCTTAATGGAGGGGTTAGATGCAAACTCAAAGGCAGTGGAGGGGGGTATCCGCGAGGTGGCCTGTGATTGGCCACCAGGCCAGGGCGGCCGCCCCAGGGGGTAGGGTGGCCACCCTGCCCCTAGGCCCGCTCGCCTTCTCGTTTCTTCTCGCGCCTTCTGGAACCCTCTAGATTATAGAAAATCCTGCGGATGATATTTTTCTCTATGTAATGCTTGCATGTGGGCCTTTCCTCCTCATTTCCTAATAACCCCCTGCAGAAACAGACATTCACCAAAACTTGTGGAATTCTATTAGTATAAATCCTATTTCTAGGCATTGGTTTCATTTAGATCCTTATCCTTGTTTAGTTGACGGTTAAAATTGGTAATTAAGGACCGTCAACAACTGCCGAACGAGAGATTTACAAGATGCGGGCGATGCACGAAGGTAGCGTTTTACTACCTGTGGCTTGGCTTGTACGGCTTCCTTACTCGATGTTTGTTGTTTCCGCAGCTTACCGGGGCAATGTTCGATTTCAATTTGTAGACCTGCAGGCAAAGGTGGATTCTTACTACGATGACTTATGGTCGTTGGCGTGGGAGATCGCCCCTATGGTGGGGTGTGTTGATGGCTGGGTGCTCATTCCTGAGCCTGCTGATCAAGAAACCATGGAAGGTGTGCTAACAAGGGTTCGCACTCTATGGGCAGACTTCGGTCCATTACCACTTCAGCGGCGCAAAGTGTGGCTGCTCATGGCCTGGCTATGTTGCAATTTCATTATCCAAAGCTAGACCTTGGTCGGGTAGCGGCCGGGTTTGCATCAGAGACGTCGGATGAGGATGCGGACCGTCTGTAGGCGGATGCTGATCGCGTGGCGGAGATTGTAGTTAAGGATGTTGATCTGTTCGCTGTGGGACAACAGTAGTTTGTATCCCGGATACAAGAGTTCGGATGTGTAAGTGAAAACTACAAAGCTGTAAAATATCCGGGTGGTGAGCTTTTGTTTCACTTGTATGTCCTGTCGTGCCTGCTAAGTCATGAGCCGTAGCGATGAATCGTTCGGCCCTAGATTCCCTATGGCCCGGATCGTGGAGCCCAGAGCTTCTACACGCGTAGATGCCATAGGGATTACCAGGGAAGTAGGTTGCTGGCAACCCGCGACGCAGAGGGTGAACAGCTCATGCATGCTTAGGGAGATGCCAGGAACAGAACCTTTTTCCAAGAGTCTTGATCGTGGCATGACTAGGGCCTGTGGAGACCGTTCCTGCAGACGCTGGACGCAAAGCTATGCTGCTTGTAGAGTCGTCGACCGTGCCATGGTCGTATACAGGCTCTGGGCACATAACCTCATGACCTTCAACATAGGCGATATTCCTCGGTTGATGGAGAAATATCATCTGAGAGGCTTATCAATATGATCATAGCGTATAGGGTAGCTACTTCTATGCGTTATGAAATTGATAGGCCAGATTTGAAGGCTTCCGGTTATGGGCAGGCTGTTTGGAGACAACGTTGTACTGCATTTTGGAGAGGTCGTCGAACACTATGGGAGTGTTTTGGAGAGGTCGCCGGATGCCGTGAGCCTTCTATGGTGGTCGCCAAACGCCGTGAGCGTTTTGTAGAAGTTGGATTGTATATGAGGTATAAAAAACGTAGCACTTTATTTATTTATTGGGGGTAGATAGTACAAACTTTACTGAGACACTCTAAGTGTTCGATCTGTTTGCGTTGCTGGAGTCGAAGGTCTTTACGCGTAGTTGCGGGAGGGGTCGGCGCTGGTCGTTGCTGCTTGTGCTTCCTTTGGCCTCTTTGCGGTAGACTTGTCGTTCGCACTAGAGCTGTACCTGTCCTGGGAACGGGGTTTCCCGATGGCGTTTATTGTCTGTTGCTCGCATTCATATGCGACTTTCAGGTCAGTGCGGAGGCTAAGGATGCCTTGTTGCATCGGGATCTTCAGCACCATGTACGTGTAATGCGGGACTGCCATGAGCTTGGCGAGTGCCGGGCGGCCGAGGACTGCGTGGTAGGCTGTCTTGAAGTCGGCGACGATGAAGTTGATGTTCTCGACCCTGAAGTGTTTCTGATCGCCAAATTGTATGGGTAGTGTAATCTTCCCTATTGGTGTGGATGCTTTGTCTGGGATGATAACCCAGAAAGGAAAGTTCGCCGGTAGGAGGTCCTTCTTTGAGTAGTCGAGCTGGCGAAATGCGTCGGCGAAGATGATACTGAGGGCGCTGCCGCCGTCGACTAGCACCTTCCTGAAGCGGCACATAGCGATAGTTGGATCAACGATGAGTGGGAAGCGGCCGAGGTATCTGTAGTCCGTCCACTCGTCTTCTCCGGAGAAGCTAATAGGCTGCTCCGACCAGTCTAGGTAGCGAGTGTTGGCCGAATCATCTTCTCTTGCGACGACTGAGTAGATATCTTTGCAAACTTGGTGACGTTGCCTTTCGCCTTCAACAACCATGCTACCCCCGAAGATGGAGTATGTCGTTGAAGGTGGTCGGAACTACGGCACTGGTGGTTGTTGGTCTTTGCCCTTGTCAGAGTCATCTTTCTTTGCTCTCTTGCCACTTCTTCCCCGCGCCGCTGACTCAAGGAGCTCACGCTCGCGCATGGAGTGTTTGGAGTTTTTGTGTATAGGGCACGGGCCGTCGAGGATCTTCTCGTAGCTAGCGGCATAGTTCTTCTTTGGTCGGGCGTTCGTGTTGGCGACGTAGAGGTTGTCGTGCCTATAATCGTACCTCTACGGGTAGCGGTCGGAGTTGCTCGATCGGTAGTCCGATGGTTGCCGGTCCTTCCTTTGTTGCGGTAATCTGGTCAGTGGTCGCTGTCCCTTGTACGTTCCGGGGATCGAGAGTAGCGCCGCCTGTTCTCCCTGCTGCGGGTGGCGTCGTCTTGATTGGCGTAAGGATTCACGATCGTCATGAGCTCTTCTATGGTTGTTATTCTCTTCCGTGTCAACTTGTTCTGGAGATCGTCCGTCCGCAGGCCGTTGGAGAAGATGGCGATTGCCTCTGGGATGGAGATCTCTGCGATGTTCAACCGTTTGTCGGAGAAGTGTCTGATGTACTCCCGGAGGCTCTCGTTGCTCCTCTGGCGGACGCTCTCCAAGTCGTACCTCGTTCCAGGCTGGACACACGTACCCTTGTTCGTCTTGATGAAGATTTCCTTGAGTTGCTCCCAGGTGTCGATGGTGCCTTCTGGGATCTTCTGGAGCCAGCTGTTGGTGGAGGTCGACAACATCACTGGTAGGTAATTAGCCATCATGTCTTGGTTTCCTCCGGCGGCGTAGATGGCGATCTCGTAGGTGGACGCCCATTGCTCTGGGTTTGCCTTGCCATCATACTTCTCCACCGACGTAACTCTGAAGTTCTGGGGCCACCAGATGGCCCGCAGACGATCGGAGAAAGGGCGTAGGCCCCCGATGGCTCGAGGTGCTGGTGGCGGTGTGGGACCACGTCGGAGGTTGTCATCATCATACCATGGGGATCTGTGTCGACGTTCCCTTGGAGGGCTTCGGCGCGTCGGTGCCGGTGCTCGGTTGCGCCGGGGTCTTTTGTGCTCGTCGTCGTTGTGCGGTGGTGATCCTCGCCTCTGCTCCCTCGGGGGGCTTTGGCGTGGTGGTACGGATGCTCGATCGCGCCGGGGCCCGTCGAGTTCTTCATCGTCGCGGGGTGGGGATCCTCGCCTGGGATCCCTTGGCGGGCTCCGTGGGTGGTTTCTGCTGTGAGACTGGGCGGAGAATTCGGGCGGAGGACCTGCCTTGTTGACCTGGACTACCACCGCCATGATGTGGGCTTCTATCTTCTCGATCACGGGCGTGGAGGGGAGCATGGAAAGCTCGCAGGCGGCTATCGCTAGGTTGGCGCTGGGTGTTGGATAGATCGGAACGTCACCCATCTTGTCGAAATCTTGCTGGAGGTTGCGTCCTGGCATGCGACCACGGTTCCTCTGTTCCTGCTCACGCTGTTCCCGTTCTAGTCGTTCTTGCTCGCGGCGTTCCTCGTCGCGTTTCTCCTGCTCGTGGCGCTCCAGTTCGCGCCTCCGTGCGCGCTCGGCGTCCGTCTCGTTGTCATGAGGGGCGCTATCGATGGAGACTTGGAAGATCGTTCCCCCGAAGCCCGGAGGAACCTCCGGGAAGCTGCTCGTCGATCCGGAGGAGTCGGCAGTCCCGGGCCTTGTGGTGGCGGTCGAGCCCAACGAGATTGTGCCATCAAGGGATACCGCGTGGTCGGAGTCGCTGGGTATTGCAGAGATGATGACCGTGTTCACAACAGGTGCCACCGGAATCTGGCCGAAGTTCGACCGGAGCATCTGGCGTTGGAGGATCGCAGCCTGATTGCTGAGCCATGAGGCATCGTCGGAGGATGGCGAACGCCCCTGGTCGTCACAGCCGCCGTTTTTGCTAGGGTCTGGCGGCGGCATGGTCGGCGGCCGTGATGACCGGAGAGTCGGCGTTGTGCCTTCTGCACGAGGTCGACGCAGTCGATGATAGCGGCGTTGGAACTATTGATGGCATCGACCAGATCGTCGATGCTGATCTCTCGCGGGTGGTATTCTGGCGTTGCGGGACCGCGCACGGCCGGCGGCGCGCCGGTCCCGTACGACGTGGATCCGATGGTCTAGGACACAGATCCGATCTGGAGCACAGTGCCGGTCGCTGGGAGGACCATCGAATCTGGGAAGGTGACCGCTTGACGAGCCATGAAGTCGATGCACACACCCCCTACCTGGCGCGCCAACTGTCGATGAAATATGCGTCGCAGTCTACCTAGGGGATACCCTACGGTAGTAGATTGTAGGCGGAGGTGTGGCGACGGCGATCAAGCGTAACACAGAGAGCGTAGACACGGCGATTTAGACAGGTTCGGGCCGGCAAATCACCGTAATACCCTACGTCCTGTGTTTTGGTGGTTGCATTGATCTGAGTATTAGGTTACAAGATCTGCAGATGATCTGAGAGAAAGATTTTGGAGGGGGTCCCTGCTCGCCTTATATAGCCAGGGAGCAGGGTTACAATTCCCATATCCTAACATATTACGATCGGCCCCTTAAGGCAAGGGATTCGAGTCTATCTACTAGAATCTTCCTTGGCGAGCAAGGCTTCTTCGGAGTCCTTGGCGAGCACGACGGGCTGGTCACGTGCCGCAAGGCCTCGCGGGCTGGGTCGTCTCCTGGTCGTTAGGCTCATAAGGTCCCTGGGGATATGCCGAGGTAATATCCCCAACAATATGTTTCTAAATTATGATTATTAAAATGAATTCAATTCCAGGGATCCAAACGAGGCCTAAGGGAAAAACACACGAAAAAAAATTGGACGTGAGACGTGAGGCCTCTCAAGTGGTGGCTGAGACGAAAAAGAAATCGTAGTGGTCGTGGACTCAAAAAATTGGACGAGTAGTAGTTAAGACGGAAACAAATTGGACGACGAGCTTCAGTGTTCGACATAGAATCGGTGAGTTGAACACAGTACAAATGAATACTCCCTCCGTTCCAAATTATAAGTTGCTTTGACTTTTTTGGTTCATCAATTTTGCTATGTACCAGGACATATTACTATATCTAGATTCATAGCAAAATGGATGTACTAAAAAAGTCAAAGCGACTTATAATTTGGAACAGATGGAGTAATATTCTATTTAATCACCCGTTGCAACGCACGGGCACTTTTGCTAGTAGTATTTGAAAGTCAGACCATCTGCAGCCGTATATATATATATATATATATATATATATATATATATATATATATATATATATATATATATATATATATCCACACGTGAACAACAATGATGCATGTAGGTGGCCGTTTATGTTACCGTGGACCAAGGCCTATTTTGGTAAGTAGCAATCAAGGAGCATGATCTGTTCTGGGCTGATGTAATGGGATCATCATGCCCGTAGCCGTGAGCCCGGCAGGAAACTAGCCCATGTCGGGTGCGTGGTCGCGCCTCTGGTGCATCCGACGACCCGGCTACATAGAGGTTGTTTGCTTGTTAGCCACATTTTACCTTACGCAAATTTGACCAAATTGGTAAATGTTTAGTTGGCATAAGTTATACATGATTTCTTTTGAGCTTCACATATTATGAAGTATAAAAGAGTAGCAATATCCTCTTAGCCATGGCAAAGTGTGACAATCAAATTACTAGCCACACTCATCACACTTGCCTAAGGTTAGTTATGGTAAATTATGGTTAACAACCAAACAACCCTAGAATATGATATTGTATACTCTTATAACATGATGATGTATCCAACTAGAATCTAATACTCTCTATTACATATTATAAATCATTCCAATTTAAAATAAGTACAATTAGATTCTTTATTAATACACTTCTGTCGGACAAGGGGCGGCGTGGTCAAGGAGTCCGAATTACTCAGTAGTACTTTTTAGGGTGCTTTAGGATTTCTGTGGAGTCACTCATGACGTCTTAGCCAGGATTTAAAACCGTTAAAAATGGGCATCAGTTCATGCACTCAGGGTTACGTAACAGTAGTTTAAAAACATCGGCAGAACAGTGATACAATCCAGTGGAAACCGCTTATAGATTATTAATAAGAGGTATAGAATTACAATTATAGCAAACAAGGTCTAGAGATTTGAAAAGAACAGGAACCGCAGAAACAAGCATTCGGTACTAATTTTCAATCTGACAGCAAATCATGAAGTCATCGAAACTGGCAGTCACATCAACAGGGCAACCCAAATTGACGTTCTGTACAACCAGACCAGTGACTAATTTCATCATGCTCGTTTGTAAGGAAGACGATGCCTCCAATGCGATAGAGGCACAAAACCAAAACATATCGTACCATTTTTTTTACAACAATACTTATGTAAGGTCATCCTCATCGTCCTCCTTTTTCTTCAGCTCATTCTTCGCCCTGAGCAGCAGGGTGGTTTTCCAAGGATCCTGGCACAATATATGACAGATTAGATAGAGGGGAGAAAACAGAAAAGGACCACAAAAAATACTACATATTGTGTCCATTAATCCCTTATGAAGCAGTTTCTATGTTTATGATGTTATCTCAGAGAATGCATTGCGGCAATCATGTTGCGGAAGAACCTCATGATTTAACATGTTATAAAAGGCTGGGAATCCCAAAGAGTAAGTATGACCCTTAAAATTCTCTCATGATTTAGCATGTTATAAAAGGTTGAGAATCCTAAAGAGTAACTATGGCCCTTAAAATTCTTTTATGTTGAGGTAGGTTGTCGTCCAATGCAGAATAAAACACTGGCATCCTGCACTGTGAGATTGGTGACTGGAGAATATACCATGTACCATAGACATTGCATGTTTGCAGATATTTTTCCAGCCAAATCTAGATGTGATTTATCAGGAATTGTATACTACTTCCAGTCATAAAAATACATTGTTTTAAGACGAGATTTATTGAAACCTTAAAAGTACAAACATCAACAAGTTTTACATCTCTACAAAGGTAAAAGTTGTTGATGTTTGTAGTTTTTAAGGTTTGAATAAATCTTGTCTTAATTAATGTACTTTTAAGAATATTGTTGCAAAATTTGTTCAAATATGCAAAATCAGACTCAAAGATTTTAAGAATATATCAAGAAGAAATTACAAATTAGTAATCGTAGATATACAATGAGGACCATGCAAATTCAAAGACAAGTAGTTTGACCCGAGGAAGTATTTATTCTTAAGTTCGTATTAAGCTAACACCCTTCCTACTGTTTATATACACTTAGATAGAAAGCATTTAAGTTATAAATAAACAGGTTAAACACCAATGACTTGAAATTTCAAAAAAAAAAAAACATGGGACTACCAACTGAACATACCAGACGTGTCATGCTATCAAATTCTTTGATGGCATCAGTGAATTTGGCAACATCCCCTTCATCCATAGATGCAGCAAGATCCTGAAATAAAAATAGCTTATGATCGGGTGATTGATTTTAAAATTATATTTCATTATTGATACTAGAGATAATGTTATATTGAGTCAGGCATCCAATGAGAAAGTGTCAGGAAAAAAGGGCAAACAATTATTCATACAGCTAAAAGCTTGTATTCACGTGTCCCAGAGAAAGTCGGGTCAATTTCCTGCAAAATAGTAACAAAACATCTTAACAAAGATAACGAGGCGCACATTAACTGGTTAGGATCTTATGACAGCATAATGCATACCTGGTATCGCTCCAATGAATTTGTGATGGCAACAGGATCACCTCTACATAGTTGGCAGATGCCAGCATTAAGAAGAATTCCTCTCACACTATACTTAAGAAGATTATTGTTGATTGACTGACGAGCAATCGCTTCAAATATCTCAGTTGCTTTTGGGTACCTAAACGTATTAAAATTTGCATAAGAAATACCACTAGAGGTTGTAACCCTGAAACTACTATATTGAAGTATGCATGAACAACAGATGATGGAAACAAACTTCTAGAGCATATAGCCAGTACTGATCTGCAGGCTGCCAGTCTACTAGCAACCAGATTTTGCTTCAGGATTTGTGATTTTACATAAAACAAATTTTGACGCAAATTACGACATCGATGGAAAAACAGAATTTAAAGGAAAATGAATTCCACCTTGAAAATTGGTAAGATAATGTTAAAAGGAATTCTGTAACATAGATGTAAGAACACATTATATTGCTACCCACTATCTGAATCAAATTCTTGAATATAACCATTAAGGATAATTTTCATATTCAGGGATGTAATAGCAACAGCACATGTCAAGTTGACAGATTACAGTGTTAACATTATTTCATCAAATTAAACAGGGTGACATGTAAGTAAAGACAACAAAATTTCTGATTACCACAAAAAACGAGCAACTAATATAGAAATAAAAGAGAATTAATAATAGTAATACTAGTAGTAGGAGGTATAATACCCAGTTCACACTCAGGTGCATCAAATTGCTGATCACATCTAAGTAAAGAACCCCAAAACTATATATACAATTTGTAAAAAGTTACATAGATTGATAACTCATGATTGATGTTATTAGATTCGCCATGGAAACTCTCTTTCAAAAATATACTTTTACAAAAAAAAAAAGTAAAACTAACATTGTTATGTCGGGCTCAGCACTAGGCCTATTAGTGGGCGCCAGGCCTGTTAGTGGGCTGATTATCTATTTATATATTTCCTTAAAATAGTTTAGTTATTTCCCTAAATTAGATATCATAGGCTATATATTTGTAACGTTGGTTGAGGAATAATTAAGCAAGAGCAATCTATTATTGCTCGACTTCCCATAGGGAACCTGGAGTTTCCAAACCCTAGCTGCCTCTCTCCCTCTCCCGTGAACAGTACCCGCGGTACTGTAGCACGCAGCAGCCGCCGCCTTCCTCGAGCCCTCCTCCCTCGCCCTAGCCCTCGTCCCACACACCCTAACCACGGAGCTATTTGATCGCCGTCAGTCTCGACGACCAACCCCTCACCCCTACAATCTCCATCACACATCTGTTGTGGATTCCTTTGTGGGGCGTCAATATAGACGCCGGCCCAGGCCCAGTAAGGGCTAAGGGGTGGCCAGTGGTGTTAGAAGGGGAGGATTTTTAGTAGATTAGTTTGGTTTACTAGATTGATTTGGTTTAGTCTGTTAGGGAAAATGTTCCTACTATATTAAGGGACACATAGATTGTATTGAGGATCTATCGAGAAGGAAATAAACCTCCCAAGGTGGGCGGGTTTACCTTCTACGGTGGCTGCGGGCGATTCAGCCGCTGCCTCCGGCGAACCTGCCGCCGCACCTCTTCCTCGCTATCCCCTGCGTTCGAATTCACAGTCCAGCCTCTTCCTCCACTCTCCTCTGCGATCCCCTCGCAGACGCCATATAAATTTGGTATCGGAGACATCCACGAGCGCATCGACAACCATGCCCGGCGCTCCATTCGATCCTACGGCATTCGAGACAAGACTGGACGCAAAGTTCGATTGAATCTTCGCTCAGCTAACCACAATCACCAACCGCTTAAACTCCCATGACTCCCGCCTCGCACGAGTGGAGACGGGCCAACCCAACTCTGGCAAGGGCGCTGGGGACACTTCCGGCGACGCGGAGGACCACCGGACTGACAAGGGCGCCTACGATGCGGGTCGCGAGGACCCCAGCCGGGGCGGCTTCGAGCGCGACCGCGCCTAGAATGAGTACCGCGACCGCGCCCTACGGGACTGAATCGGTCGCGACACACTACGGGCGCGGCGGGCGAGACCGTGACCCAGACGACTTCCGCGGACGCGACGGGTGGGACCGCGACCTGGACGCCTTCCGCGAACGGGGCTGCAACTTCGAAGACCTCGGCGGCCGCGACTACTACGACCGTGACGCGCACGACTTTGATTATGGCGGTCGCGCCTTTGGGCGCCACTACAGGGACGACACTGCTGGCCGCCGAGAACCCCACCGACCGCCGAAAATCCAGTTTCCTACCTTCAATGGGGAATCCGACCCACTCACGTAGCTCAATAAATGCAACAACTATTTCCGTGGGCATCGCATCCCATAGGGTGGGGTTCTCGACCACCCGCCACGACCTCAGCCTATATGGCGTCCGCCTCATGGGATTAGGCGAATGGCGTCGGGCGGACGCCTAGAGCTCTACAGTGGACGCCATAAGCTAATTCACAGGGGAGGGCGTGAAATCAACCGCGTGTGCGCGGGAAATCGGACGCGGCGCGCGGAAGGGCGCGAACATGGCCGCGACGGCGCGAAAATGACCGCAGCCCGCGGGAAATCGACCGCGCAGACGCGGAAATTGCGACCTAGATAGGGTCTTCGCGCAGGAAATCGACCGCGTGAGGCATTACCGCGAGGGGGCAAGGGGAGACCGGGAGAGAAAGAGAGAAGGCGGCGGGCGGACCTCCTGTCTACAGCTGTCCGCTCGTCTCGTGTTTCTGCCTCCGCCGGCCGTCTGCCGTCCGCCTGGTATGCTCTGCCTCCTCTCCGTTCCTCTGTTCTGTGGTATGCCCCTCCTCTCTGGTCTCCTCTACAGCCCTGCTTCCCTCCTCTTCCTCTGCTTCTCTCCTCTTCCTCTGCTTTCTTTCTCTTCCTCTGTTTCTTTCCTGTCTCTCGTGCTTTGTTATATAGTGTGACTGGAAGTGCTCGACTTCTTTGCTTTTAACAGTCGATAGCACAATGGCAAGTCCATCTTCCATCATTAAGTTATATTATGTTATTAGAGACTAATTTGTTGCTATTGAGTGATGAGAGATTTCAGATTTGTTATTTTGCTACTTTATGTTGTGCACTAGCACTCTTGGTATGATTTAATATGGTATGCTACTTTATGCAATTTAATATGGTATGCTAAGAATTCGCAATATTAATGTATGATTTGCTTCTAAATTTTATTAGTATTATATATTAATATGATCATATGGCACCTAATAAATGTGTGTACGGCGTCACCTAGGCGTCCGCCACAAACGCCTAGGCGTTGTGAAGGGGTTCGGGCGCAGCGCCTCAAAAACAATGCGTTTGATGTCGTCCTTGGTGTTCAATGGCTGCGAACACTAGGACCCATCATCTGGGACTTAGCTGCTCTATCGATGGCGTTTTGGTTCAATGAGCGCGCCCATCACTGGATCGGCATGGGTAGTCGGCTTGTTGCTGCTCGCACCATCACTGACTCTCGCATTGTGTTGGAGTTGCTTCTCCTTTGCGGAAGTTTTCGCCACGCCACATGGTCTACCTCCAGAGCGCCGCCAAGATCATCGCATCCAACTACTGCCAGGCTCCGCACCAGTGGCAGTCCGGCCCTATCGGTACCCCCAGCTGTTGAAGGACGAGATTGAGCGCCAACGTGATGACATGCTGGGCCAAGGGATCATTCGGGAGTCGACATCGCTTTTCTCCTCCCCGGTGCTTCTGGTCCGCAAGCATGACGATAGCTGGCGGTTTTGTGTTGATTACCGCGCCCTCAACGCCACCACCGTCAAAGACAAGTTTCCCATTCCAGTGGTCGACAAGCTGTTAGATGAACTGCGGGGTGCTCGGTTTTTCTCTAAAATTGATCTCTGCAGTGGTTATCATCAAGTCCGAATGCATCCAGCAGATATTCTCAAGACGGCGTTCCGGACAAACCAAGGCCACTTTGAGTTTCTGGTAATGTCGTTCAGACTGACAAATGCACCAGCCACCTTTCAAGCCTTGATGAACGACGTCTTGAAGCCTTTTCTACGGTGCTTTGTTCTTGTGTTCTTTGACGATATTCTTATTTATAGTTCATCCATGTTCAAATAGTGCTGCAGCAAGTGCAGGACAATCGCCTCCTCACCATGCTTCTTCGGTGAGCCGTCTGTGGCATACCTTGGTCACATCATCTCCGCTGAGGGTGTCACCATGGACTCTGACAAGATAGCAGCCGTGGAGGTCTGGCCCCGTTCGCGCACGGCCCGGGCTCTTCGCAACTTTGTGGGACTTACCGGCTACTACCGCAAGTTTATCACCGGTTACGGCGGGGTGGCAACGCCCCTTACGGCGCTCCTCAAGGGCTGAAGCGGACGCAGTTTTTATCGCCCTCAAAGCCGCGCTCATGGCCGCGCCCGTGCTTCAGCTTCCCGACTTCTCCAAGCGGTTCATCATCGACTGTGACGCCTTTGGAGCGGGCTTTGGTGCTATTCTTCATCAAGGCGACTGAGCAATGGCGTTCTTTAGTCGGGCTGTGGCACCGCATCATGCAAAGCTTCCGGCGTACGAGCGGGAGTTCATTGGTCTGGTCAAGGCTGTTCGTCATTGGCGGCCCTATCTATGGGGTCGTGCGTTCACAGTACGAACGGAACATTTTAGCTTAAAGTTTATTCTGGACCGACGACTGACCACCATCCCACAGCACACTTGGGTTACCAAATTATTCGGTTATGATCTTTCGGTTGAGTACAAGCCTGGCAAGTTGAATACAGTGGCGGATGCTTTGTCGCGTCGTGACACGGACTCCAGTGATATGCCAGCCATTCAGTCGCTTTCCGGGCCATCATTTGTTGTCTGATGATTTGCGTGTTGAGTTGCAGCACGATTCTTAGGCCCACGAACTTCAAGCACAAATATTGGCTGGCAACGCACCCGGGCTGGATGGCCTGCTCTTGTTTCAGGGCCGCCCTTTTGTTCCGGATGAGTCGCACCTTTGGCCTCACCTGCTGCGTGATGTGCATACTACTGGTCATGAAGGTTAGCATAAGACACTTCACAGGCTGCGTGCATTTTTCTACAATCAGCACACACATAGGCTGGTTCAGGATTTTGTTAAAGGTTGTGCGGTTTGTCAGCGTAACAAGACTGAGCATCTGTATCCAGCCGGCCTTTTACAGCCTCTACCAGTGCCGGCGAATGTGTGGAGTGACATTGCCATGGATTTTGTGGAGGGTTTTCCTCGTATTGGCGGCAAGTCTGTCATACTTACGGTGGTTGATCGGTTTTCAAAAATGGCACACTTCATTGCTCTCAGTCATCCATATTCGGCTAGCTCTGTCGCTTGGGCTTTCTTTGACAATATAGTGCTCTTGCATGGGTTTCCATGTTCTATTGTTTGCGATCGGGATACTGTGTTCACCCGCAGTTTTTTGGAGCTCTTTAAATTAGTTGGGGTTACTTTGTTGCGCAGTTCCGCATTTAATCCCCAAACTGATGGACAGTCGGAGGTTACCAATCGCATTATCATCATGTAATTGCGTTGCTTGGCTGGAGACCGTCCTCGTTCGTGGCTACAGTGGCTGCCTTGGGCCGAGTTTTGCTTCAACACCTCTTACCATTCGGCTCTTCGTGCAACACCATTTGAGGTGGTTTATGGTCCCCCCCCCCAATCGCTGGTCACTTATCTTCCAGGATTGGCTCGTGTTGCAGCCGTGGATTGTCAGCTTCGTGACCGTGATTCCTTTCTGCTGGATATTCGTGCTCGGTTGGAGTTGGCACAGGACACCATGAGGGAACAGCATGACAAGAAGCGTCAATTTGTTGAGTTCTCTATGGGTGATTGGGTTTGGCTTCGGCTCAATCATCGTACTACAGTTGGCATTACTCCTGTTGCGCCTTCCAAGTTGGCGCCACGGTATTTTGGACCTTATCAAATCACGGAGCGTTTGGGAAGTGTGGCGTATCGACTTTGTCTTCCACCCAAGGCTCGGATTCATGATGTTTTTCATGTTGCACTTCTCAAACAGTATACTGGTGAACATCCTGCACCAGTGGTGCCTTTACCGCCCATTCTTCATGGTCGGGTGTTGCCTACTCCAGTTGCTGCTGTGGCCGTGGGCAGATTCTTGTTCATTGGGAAGGCCGTACTATAGCTGATACTACATGGGAAGATGTCAACGACTTCAAGGATCGTTATTCGACATTTCAGCTGTTTGTTGGGGAGGAGGGAAGTGTTGTGGACGCCTTTGTGGGGCGTCAATATAGACGCCAGCCCAGGCCCAGGCAGGTCTAAGGGATGGCCGGTGGTGTTAGAATAGGAGGATTTTTAGTAGATTAGTTTGGTTTACTAGATTGATTTGGTTTAGTCTGTTAGGGAAAATGTTCTTACTATATAAAGGGACACATAGATTGTATTGAGGATCTATCGAGAAGGAAATAAACCTCCCAAGGTGGGCGGGTTTACCTTCTACGGTGGTTGCGGGCGATTCAGCCGCTGCCTCCGGCGAACCTGCCGCCGCACCTCTTCCTCGCTATCCCCTGCGTTCGAATTCACAATCCAGCCTCTTCACTCTCCTCTACGATCCCCTCGCGGACGCCGTATCAACATCCGGTAGGATCTGTGATCCTATCAACCTGGTATCATCGTCCTTGGTTCCGATGGTGACCTCGTTGCCCACCTCCACCGATCCGCCGCCGACCACCAACGTCTCGGCGTAGCTTCTCAACCCGCTGACGTCCCAGCCGTTCTGGCCGCGGGAACCCTTCCACTCGTCCCCAGGACCTCGCTGCCGCTGGACGCGGGGGCATCTCCCTACGCCAGTGGCGTCATGTCGAACGCATGAGTTGACGACGGCGGCAACGGAGATCAAATTCCCCCACTCGCCATCTCCGTTGCCGCCGTGGCTGACGGCATCCTCAACTCCGATCTACTCCACCGTGCCGGCGCACCACATCACCGTGGGCCTAGGCCATGGGGGCGTTCCAGCGTCAGGCGTCCTCTACGGCGGCGTTGACGGGTCACTTTTGCACGGCTCTAGCCTCGTGCCCGCGCATATCGCCGCTCCGTCGACCGGCGCGGCTCCATTAGCGTCCGCTTCCGCGGCGTTCGGCGCGGCTGACTTCCAGCTAAAGACCTACAAGCTCGACTTCACGACATACGACGGCTCCGAACTGGCTCACACACTGAGCAATTTTTCAAGGGCCCAGCGCACACCGTTGGAACAGCGGACGTGGATGGCTTCATACCACCTCACCGGCGCCGCTAAAACATGGTACT
Organism: Microstegium vimineum; assembly: GCA_022036555.1. NCBI lineage: Eukaryota > Viridiplantae > Streptophyta > Magnoliopsida > Poales > Poaceae > Microstegium > Microstegium vimineum. The sequence continues at coordinate 18,142,457 of CM039136.1, read as the reverse complement.
ACGCCCTCCTACTGGATGAGGGCATGCCTTCCTGGGAAAGCTTCAAGGAGTTGTGTCGCCTGCATTTCGGGCCACCCATTTATGGCTCGCGGTTGTCTGAGTTGGGCCGCCTGCCATTTCACTCGACGGTCCAGGAGTTTACGGACTATTTCCAGACGATACTCACACACTCCCGAGACATCTCTATGCGCCAGAATGGATGGTCGCTTTCTAATAGGCTTAGAGCTTAATTTATTTATGCAGTCTCATGCTTTTGACGCTTTCTGAGAGCTTTTTTTTATCAGCTAATGGCTGAAACACTGTAATAACGATTGGTTGAGTTCAAAACTCTTGTAGAGACCGGAATAAAATTTCCTTTAACTAAAAAAATGCGCCAGAAGGCGGAACTCTTCATCGGCGGTCTCCCGGAATATATTCGGCTTGGCGTCGCGATGCGCGCTCTGCCCAACCTCCAATCGGCGATGTTCCTAACTCGCGCTTTTGAGTCGCGCCACCGCCGCAACCGCCATGCCACCAACAACAGCCCCACTCATGGTGGCTTCTCCACAGCGTCAAGGTCTACCTGCGCCGCTTCGCTCGGCTGCGGGTTCCTCGATGGCTCCAGGCACTCCACTGGCTCTTCCCACGCCATCGCCATCTCTAGCACCTTCCTTCTGTCGCCTCATGTCGGCCGAGAAATTGGAGCGCCGTCGCAAGAGCTTTGTTACAATTATGACGAGCCCTATGTCCGCGGCCACCAGTGTCAGCGACCATTCTACTTGGAGTCGGCCGACTTCCTCGACGACGACGTACCAGCTATGGTGGCGACTGATGCAATGTTCCAGCATGAGCCCGGTGTTGGTTGACGATGCTTCTACCAGGTTTCAACTCGAGGACGAGTTGTTTGTCCAGGCGGGGAGAGATGTATGTCGAGCTCAGCACTAGGCCCGTTAGTGGGCGCCAGGCCCATTAGTGGGCTGATTATCTATTTATATATTTCCTTAAAATAGTTTAGTTACTTCCCTAAATTAGGATATCAGAGGCTATATATTTGCAACGTTGGTTGAGGAATAATTAAGCAAGAGCAATCTATTATTGCTCAGCTTCCCTTAGGGAGCCGGGAGTTTCCAAATCCTAGCCGCCTCTCTCCCTCTCCCATGAACAGTACTCACGGTACTGTAGCACACAGCAGCCGCCGTCTTCCTCGAGCCCTCCTCCCTCGCCCTAGGCCTCGTCCCACGCGCCCTGACCATGGAGCTATTTGATCGTCGTCGGTCTCGACGACCAGCCCCTCACCCCCTACAATCTCCGTCAGACATCCGGTAGGATCCATAATCCTATCAGACATGCTAGAGACCATGTGGGGTCAGAGTACGATATAATTACTAAAAGACAAATGAAGCAAATCTTACTGTTCCAACTGAGCAGCAATTTCTGCTACTTTCTGTTTGATGGTGTTTGATTGAGACGACTGTCCCTCACTGTCAAAAAGGTCAGCTGCCCTTTCCAGGTAATCTGTAGCCTTCTCTAAATCTTGTTCTTGCTGATATATCTCACCAATGTCCTGAAAATGCATCAAATTTTTCCAGCAGTGTGAGTGATATATTTCTTTTTTGAAACAAATCATGCTTCCTTCTGAAGCAGGTCATCATTCAAATATACTTATAACCTCCAAAGGGGAAAAAGAACAAAGAAGAAGGATGCTGGATATCTTTAATTCATTAATCCAATAGCCTGAGGTAAAAATAAGATACATATAATAACATCTGTTAACAAAATAAAACTTTATTCACCTTGCTGTATCTCGCAGCCATGTTCAACCTACCAATTTCCAAGAAAAGATTAACAGACTGGTTTAGCGCTTGCGCAGCTTCTGCAATTAAGGGGTTAATGTGCACAAGTTAGCTACTTAGCTAAGCATGTTAACATAAGGGACTATGAATAAAATGGTAAAAGAGTAGAGACTACGCATGGTCAAAAATATGTAATAATAATCAACCTTATGGATACATAAGAAATAATTTAAATCACAAGTATTCCTAACATTTGAGATGTGCGTGTCATTTCATTAAGATAGGGAAAAAAACAGGTCCAACAGGGGGACCAGCCCGGATACAAAATACTCACACTACCCCACCCACTACAAGAAGCTACATGCGCCCCACCCACTACAGCAGAACCTGGAGTTTAGCAGCTCCAGCCGCTACCCACACATCACACTCATCCGAGACAGCCCTGAGAAGGACAGAAAGACACGGTCTCGCATGATCAAAGACGCAGGCATTTCTATGTTACCAAACTTCCCAAGCTACTAGAATGATCAAAGAATTATAACCTCTTTTCATCTCTTTAGGCACAGACCCCACTGCTTTTCGCCACCAACTAGAGAAATTAGTTTCTGAGACCACAGGGGTCACAGAGGAGCAATTCATAGCCTGAAAAATCATGAACCAGAACTGTCTGGTAAAAGGACACCTAACCAAAAGGTGCTGAACAGTTTCTTCTTCCTGGTGAATTGAAAGTGTACAATTAAAGTGTATCTTATTAATGTGGATCTGGGGGTGTTTTTATAAGGGATTTTATCCCTTTGTTGCATCTTAATATTAACAATATGCAGCTCTACTGTGTTTTCAAGGGAAAGAAAAAGGATGTGTGAATCCTTCACTTAAACTTGTGTATTTAGGTTTGAGGGACAGGAAATCATAAAGCACGTATCTTGAGTCTTTGTTCAGCAGGTGTGGCACCTCATATTCTTGAAGCTAGGTTTGAGTTCTATTTGTACACAGCCCAATACTAACCATTTGTCTTGTTGGTGGGTTCCAAGCCATGAAGCAAGTGCAAAAAAAAAAGGAAAGGGCTCAATTCTCTCATCATCCTTTGCTTGGGAAATTTGAAAACAACAGAATGATTGCGTTTTCAATGGTGCAAGCCCAGATGTTCAGTTCAGCTATTGTAGTATGTCTACAAGAATTGCTCCTAAGGTCGTCTCATGGAGTCAGATGATCCTATGTTATAGGTTGTCACAGGTCCTTTCATGGGACAGGTGATCCTATGTTATAGGTTGTTTCAGGTCGTTTCATCCTATCACAGGCTATTTCTTGCAAGGTTCAAAAAAGTGGTATTAAGCGGCTGCTTAAGCGCGCTGAAGCACTAAGCGAGAGGTCTCCGCTTCGCTTTGGGCCATAAGCGGTCCCTAAGTGGCGCCAGGACCTGAGACGGGGAACGCGGAGCGGCCGAGCGGGTAGCTGCAGGCGGGCACGCCGCCTTGGTGGAGCAGCGGCTGCCAGCTCCGGCTGTCCGCTAGCTGCATGCGGCGCACAGCACAGCCGCCGGGGCTGGGTGCCGTCGACGGGGTGGAGGAGCGGGAGGAGTGCACACAGGGTTGCCGACCAGAGGAGCGGGAGGGAGAGCCGGCGTGCCGCTGATGGCAGCCCGACGCCGAACATGGCAACCCGACGTCGAGACATGTGAGTATTATATTACATGAATTAATATGATAGAATGACATTTTGTGGTTCACAGAAGACAACACTAAGAACATGTGAGTATTATATTACATGAATTATAACAAGATAAAGAATAAAAAATCACAGACAATTAACGGTAGAGTATGCATGATACTCAGAAAGTGGAGGTACCCTGAGGTGAGAACTTTTTGTAGCAATTTGCTGCCTCGACGTACGCTGAGGCAGCCTCGTGCTTGCTATCTCCCTGTTCGGCAAAATGATAAGCACCATAAGCATCATCTTGTTTCAACACCATGATTTGTGAAGATGGCAAACTAATAGCTCAAAACATAAGCAACCAATGAACCAACCTTCAAATGACAGTTAGCAATCTTGATGTACACTGATGCAGCTCTGCTCCCTGAATAGTAAACTGATTTTAGTCACTGAAAATAATAAAATCAAGGCACACTGAAATGACACTAGTGAATTTATAATCAATCTCTAAAACAAAATTCTATTCCATTCTTCCAAGCAGTCGATGGATCCCCTATACACTACAACAATTCAAGCATACCAATGCTGCCATCCCAATCAACACTACAATGAGATGACTATAAACATGAACATCTATTATGCGCCAAGTTGTCTGTCCCAATGAATTATGTGAATCAGCAAAATTCCTATCAAAGAAATATAATTGGATGAATACTCATCAGGAAAAATAAATGAAACAATCTGATCTGAACTGGAAAGAAGGGAGCAGGATACACCAGGCCCGACGACCCTTTTCAGGCCAGGCCACCTAAACAAAGTTCAGAGATAAGGAAGCAAAAGCATAATCTGTGTAGTCATGGAAGCAGCATCCTCAGACGAAACCTAGTACATCAAAGATCACGCGGCTCGGCCGTACGGAGTAGATCCGCAACCAGAGATCCACCCGGGATCCAACCCATCCGCTAGCCTGCCAAACTAAGCAGCTAACGATCCTGACGCCCGATCGGCCGACAGATCTGGCGGCAGGGCCGCCAAGCGACTCATCATAACCAATTGGGGAAAAAGTAAATGGGGGAGGCGAGGGGAATCTGGGCAGGGCAGCAAGGAGCGCTCACAGTTCTTGGCGAGCTTGAAGGAGTTCGCAGCCTTGTCGAAGAGGTCGGCGGCGTCCTCGTACTTGGAACTGAAGAGGCCCCAGCCCGAGAGCTTCTTCTCCGCCTTCTTCTCGAAGTCGTCACCGCGCGCCTCGTGATCACCCATCGCCTCTGCAGCTGCAGCCGCTGCCGCTGCTGCCGCCTCGATCCCTGTTCCGCCTCCTCCGCGTCGGTCGCCGGCGCCCAGCGAGGAGAGAGTCGGGAGAGCAAACGGCGGAAAGAGGAACGGAGCACACCACGCGGAAGGGTGGGATGCCTCTGTTTGCTTCGTCGTGCGGGTCCGTTGACGAGTCGGAGTCGGGGTGCGGCCGTGCGGGCGAGTCCGCGGCGGATGGACACGTCCACAGTGTCTCTTTCGGCTCGGCTTGGGTTAACCACTCCCGGGCCTTGTTTAGATGCTTTGAGAGGCCCGTTTAGAGCATCTCCAATAGATTAGTAAGTTGTTTTCTAAATATAAATTTAGTTATTATAAAAATAATTTTTAACAGACTCTGTAAATAACTTTTCAAATTTAGTAGCTCTTCATTCCATCTTGTTTGTTTTATTCCACCCCGTTCGCTCTCTATCTTTAGATAGCTTACCTCACTAGGTATCTAATTTTTTATTTTACATAGTCTATTGGAGTAATCTAGTATTATCTATTTTAGAGAGTTTAGAGAGTAACTAAATCACTAAGTTTGGCTAGTATTTTTAACCAATCTCTTGGAGATGCTCTTAGCAGGGTTCTTTGTCTTACTGACGTATTTATTGTTCTTGTATTATTCAGAAATCATTTTCATCGGGTGTGAGTGTGCGTGCGTGTGAGCGTTTGTACTGTGTAATTCTAAAAAAAAGAAATCATTTTTATCTTTTTTCTCTCCTCATCTCACAAAGCTGTTGAGAGCAAGTGAAACTAAAAAAATTGTTTTCCCCTACTCCTACCGTGAATAGTGTAGGAATAGTAAATGCATCACATGTATCATAGAAACAGGAGCCGGTAAGAGACCTGTCAAATGGGGTCAAAATTTCAAAACTTTACAAGATTCTCTGTCACATCAAATCTTTGAACGTATACATGGAGTATTAAATATAGATAAAAAATAATTAATTGTATAATTTATCTATAATTTGCTAGACGAATCTTTTAAATCTAGTTATTTCGTGGTTGGACAATAATTATCAAATGCAAATAAAAATGCTATAGTATCATTTTTCTAAAAGTTTTTCCATCTAAACAAGGGCCCGGCCCAAAAATAACAGTTGATTTCCTCCATCCTATAATGATAAAAATTATAACGCTTTCACTTTTTTAACTCAAATTTAACCACTTGTCTTATTAAACAAAATTATATAAACATAGTTAAATTTATGTTATTCTCAAAAAAAACTTTTATCACTAAAGCAGGCCACAATAAAAAAGTGATATTTTATACAAATTTTAAAATAATGTGAATGGTCAAAGTTATGATGGAAAGGTCAAATGTTTTATAATTTAGAACGGGGTAAGTATAAACACTTCGTTTTTTATTATATTTTTGGTAATGACTTCATGTTGATTGGACATTTGTTTGTATCCATTGCCAGCCTATACCCCACCACCTCTCACCACCCTGACCAACTTACCATCGCCTGGCATGACCGTCCGCCCGCCTCGTCACCATATTTCCCTGACTATGCACCCACACCGAATGTCATGGTACAGCGCGGGCCTCCACCTTCTCATCATCCTCTATCTCGGCTCGTGAGTCTGTCGTGCCTCCTTGATATCGTTTCTCCGTGAGCTCACGACCCCTTAGATCCTTCGGCCCTGTACCACCTTTTGGTGCCCCACTGCCAAATCTGGCCCTAGTTTCACAAAATCCTTCGATATCGCAGACAAGCCAAACAAGATAGCGGAGGTAGGTCGCATTAGCCATGGTGGACGTACAGGAGAACAACTCCTTGTTCCTAATTTTCATCCTAGTTTGCCTTCTCTTGGACATGCCTCCACTCGTGGAGCACTGCCACCTACTTCGACTAGAACTGCTGGCCAGTTCGCGCTACGAGTCATCGTTGACCACTTCGCTGGAGGCACCGCCCACTTCGTTAAAAGGGAGGTCGCCATCCTCTGGTACTCTGGCAGCTAGTCTTGTAGGTGGTGGCCCTCTCGTTTGTACTCTTGTAGTGACTACTCCATTGTCGAATGCTTCTCCTGACGCTCCCAACCCTGGTACATGGTCATATCCTCGTCTTATTGGTCTTGCCAGAGCTGAACACTAACCTCCAACCTTGTTTGCTGCCTCCATTTCAATTGATTCATCTACATGTAACTCTGAATGGTATGTTTGTGATGGATTTGCTTCCATCTGTAGGATTGCAACATTTTTTGATACAAATTGGGTACAACTATTTACTTGCAAGTATATTTTCAATATGAGCTGTAACCGTTTATACAAAGTAGAAATAGCTATCATGAACCGGGTAGTAGCTTTCGTGAAGTAAAAAAATTTCGTTAATTGCTCCCGTAACATGTTATTTTCTCATATTTGTAGGTTGTATCTTTTTTCATGCAAATGTGTCTCTCCAATCTGTTTTACTTGAAAACCACCGGTATCTTTTTTCATGACGATCATCTCTTTTTGCTGAATATTGACATTTTAGCATCGCTACCAAAAAATATATTTAGAATCCATCTCCGATAGCGCCAAAAATGTTATTAGCACTCTTTACGTTATCTTAATGTTATATTGTCATCACCAGAAATAACACTAGTGTTTGCTGATACTTATGAGTATGTCATTTAACTTTATAATAAGAAGGAAGTATCCTTAAGTGTACAAATTAAATAACATTGTAGCATTTTACTAGGAGTAAGCCCAATGTCGAATTTATATTTTACCTCAGGAAGGACAAACACTAAAAATACGATAAGAACTTTACTTATGATGGATGTGTTAAACTCAGTTTCACTAATTTACTCATAACAGGGTAAGTCACATAATAATTAATAAAGTATAAGTATTGATCATCAACAATAAGTATTCAGAGCATTCCTTTTTATAGCATTAGCATTACTTAGTAGAACATCAAGAGATATTCTTATGTTATTTCTGATTACAAGTTAAGCATACATTGATTAGTGCAATTATACCTATTAGTCATAGCGAGATTCTATTTCATATCTACTCATGAGGGACATTACTATGGAAGATCAAGAATAGTGTTTATCCTCCGTCACAACCAGGTCCTACTTGGCCTATATTCTAGGAGTGGACTACATAAGACTCAATGTGAGTGTCACACCTTCGATCTACCACATGTCCACATGGCCTAAAATATAGGGTGCATACACAGGTAAATAATGTATAAGAAGTACACTTACACAATGCCGACCACTCACACATGGCACCTTAGAGTGAGTGCTATACGATCCCATAAATAAACATAACAATAATCTACCTATACTAAGCATATAATCTCTGCTGTAATTGTAAACTTCTTCAAGCCACTTCCTCCTTCAAGATCAACGACTCACAGCACGCCTACTACGAATGCAACGACTGAGATTAAAAGTTAGAAGCCGCTTCCCACCCACAACGCCGCACCCATCGGCCAAAGTTCGACTCCTCGATTGTCTTCATTTTTTGTTTTTTTCCCACAATCCCGCGAAATCACCGCTGCTTCCGCCTCCCGGTCACGCTCGCCCATGCCTATCAACCCAAGTAATAAGGAAACAAAACAAATCAAGGAAACAAAGAGGAGGAAACAAAGTAAATCAAGGGAAACGCCCCGTGCGATCCTTCTACTGCGCCTAGCTTTCACAACAACACCAGCGCTCTGGCCACCATCCTCCCGCGCCGCCCCGCCCCGCTGAGAGTCCCTAAGTGTTTGGTTTTGAGTAATTGATGAAACCTACATAAGTACTAACCTATTTTTCTTTAAGTGAACATATGAGATAGGTTGGTACATGCAATGTGATGGAGCTGAAAGGTTTAGAAATGGCTAGAGAGAGGGTGAATAGCATAATTAAAATTTTCTACAACAACACTAGGCAAGGTGGTTAGAATAACAAATGCCAAAAAACAAGTTTGCACTAGCACTAAAGGTTAGGCAAGCCACTTAGCACAATTCTAGTTACTAGCAAGAATAAAACTAAACCACATCAGCAAGCTAGCTAACTAGAAAGCTCTAACAAGCTAAATAAGCTAGGAGGGCTAAGAAACTCTACTTTGCAAGAATGTAAAGAAAGTAATGCACAAGCTAGAGTTAGGAAAGTTATACCGTCGTGGAGAGTAGCACCAATGGATAACTAATCAATGAGCAAACACAAGATAAATCCTCGGTAGAGAAACAAGTGGCACAATGATTTTTTACCGAGGTTCACTTGTTTGCCAACAAGCTACTCCTTGTTGTAGCGAATCACCCAATTGGAGGTTCATGCGCTAATTGGCATCACACGCCAAACCTGTCACCGGGTGCCGCAAAACCAACACAAGATGGGGTTCCACAAGCTACGAGCAATCCACTAGACATGTCTTTCACGAACTCCCGCGAGGAAGACTCAAGAACCCCTCACAATCCACCGATCGGAGCCGGAGACAATCACCTTCCTCCGCTCAACGATCCTCGTCGCATCAAGCTGTCTAGGAGTTAGCAAACTACAAGAATAACAAGAGCTCCCGCGACGAGGACGATTACCAAGTTCCACTAGAATGCAATCAAGAATAGCAATGCACTTGGTTCACTCAATCTCTCATGAAATTTACAATTCTATCAAGAGGATGAGTGGTGGAGGCTCACAAGCTAGCACAAGTGTTTGAGTGAAGAGAATGTGCAAGAGAGACCCCTATGGGCCGGCCAAACAAGTATATATAGCCTCTCTCTTGAAACTAGTCGTTTAGCCCCGCTTTTCAGCTTCCTACGTCACCTCCGGACGCTAGCAACACAGGGGTCCGGACTATTGGGAGCGTTCGGACCCCTTCCACCCGCTGAGATTTCTTCTTTGTTCATATGTCCGGACGCAGGCTCTAGACGCTACTTCCACCTGGTCCGGACCAAAACGCACATGTTCGGACCCTCCTCCTTTTGAATCGAGCCATTGGCGCGCTCACCACAAGCCGCCATGCATCTCTGGATGCAAGGAATAGTCCCACTCCAGACCATAGAGCATAACGTCCGAAACTTCTCTCAAAAACAACCGAGAGCACCAGAACTCCGGACACAGCGTCCGGAGCGCTTCCTCCGGACAAAGGTCACTGTCCGGACACACCTCCAGAAACAACAGAGAGCACCAAGTGCTCTGGACAGCGTCCGAACCTTCACTCCGGACAACAACTAGCATCCGAACGACTGTGCTCAGCCCTGACAGCCTAGGGTTTGCCTCCGGACGCACGCGCAATGGTCCAAACACACCCAAACCCTAGCGTCCGGACCTCCTTTTTCTGCCCAAATGCCTCCAAACTTCTTTCCAAGCTTTCAAGAGCTAACACTAAGTGATTCCACCACTTGTGCACGTGTGTTAGCTTTTAGTTCACATTATCTTGGAATTAAGTTTCTCCTCACTAGGTCACCAGTTTTAATGCAATGCAATGAACCTAGTGGCACATGATAACCATAATCAAACATGAGTTCTCCCTTCTTGATAGTACGACTATCTATCCTAAATGTGATCACACTCTCTATACTGTCTTGATCACCAAACCAAAAATGGTTCCTATTTCACCTTTGCCTTGAACCCATTTTCCTTTTCTTTTCATCCTTCCATGCTAGAGCCTTGCCATCAACACCTTGATCCATTCGGCTCCATCACGTGGCATGTACCAACCTATCTCATATGTTCACTTAGAGAGCAATAGGTTAGTAACTAAGTAGGTTTCATCAATTACTCAAAACCAAACACTTAGGGACTCTCAATCTCCCCCTTTTTGGTAATTGATGACAACCTTTCTCAAAGATATGAAATATAATCAATTTTGAACTTGAGTTTCTTGTCCAAGCGTTTTAATCAAAGATTTTAGATTTGGACAAGTCATACAAATTCAGTTTGGTAGTTATTAGATCCCCCTACATATGTGCTAGATGAGTTTGGCTCAAGTATTGCACATATGCATGGATAGAAGTTGTGGGAGAGTGAATAGATACCAAATGATGCTAGGTATAAAAGTATACATTTGAAGCGTGATACCATCAGAGTGCGGAATTGTAAACACCCTTAGCACCTTGATAGATTAGATACCACTTGAAACACTAAAACTCACTTGAAGTCATTAGTTCAAAAAAAGTGTTATAGTATCTATCTATCACCTATACATGCTAGTTGATCAATCATCATTCATTTTATATCATTAGCAATCACCACACAAGCATGAATATTTTCAAATTGAAGTACTTATGCAACGATACATGTGAGGGTGCATACACTTAAATGCAACAAAAGTGTTCATGAGCTTGCTCCCCCTACTTGTGTGTTCTTTTCAAAATTGATTGTTCATTTTCATTTTCTCCCCTTTGTCATATTTATCTTTCCATTTCCCCCCTTTTCACAAATCTTTGCACTTCCATTTCCCCCTTTTACATCATATCTTTGCAATTTCTCCCTCTTTGTCATCCAATTGACACACAAAGGTGGGACCAATTATAGATATTCAAGTTTTACTCCCCCCTTGGTGTGAGATAGGGTGAAAGAATTATGTCAACTTTGGTTTGAACTAGACTACTTGCCCAAGATATTTAATTCAGTTTAAACCATAGACAAGCTTGTTCACACATGCTAAGATGGTTATCTTGCCCATGTTGAATTAAACACTTGAAGTTCATAGTCATAATCAAACACTAGGATTGCAAGCACATCAACATGTCATATGCTACCAATAGATCATAACACATCATAGAAGCAATAGTGGTACCATATAAGCATCAAATTCATTTGTTTTGTATGAATGAGCCTAATGTGCATGAGTGATGACTATATGCTCTACACAAGTCCTAGCAAATTATGCATGGATGCTTTTCAATCAATTTGTACCTTGCTTTGTCAGAGTAGAGGCATGTCATACATATGTGGGGGTGCATCAACTCATGTTGGAGAAATCAAGTATGTTCAACTCATTCCTTAGCTTGCAAAACCTCTTTTAATATAGTGGCTTGCTAAAGATATCGGCCAATTGATCTTCGGTGCCCACACTTTGTATTGAAATGTCCCCTTTCAATTGATGATCTCTAATGAAATGGTGGCGGGCATCAATATGCTTTGTTCTTGCATGTTGGACCGGGTTATTGGTTAGCTTGATTGCACTTTCATTGTCACATAGCAATGTCACTTTCTTGAATTTGACTCCAAAATCATTCAAAGTAGCTTTCATTCAAAGTATTTGTGCACAACAACTACCCGCACTAATATATTCGGCTTCAACGGTAGAGAGTGCAACACTATTTTGCTTCTTTGATGACGATGAGACAAGTGATCTTCCAAGCAATTGACATGTGCCCGATGTGCTCTTTCTTTCTATCTTGCAACCCGAATAGTCCGAGTTGGAGTATCCAATTAGCTCAAAGTTTGATCCTTTCGGATACCACAACCCAACATTTGGTGTATGCTTCAAGTATCTCAATATCCTCTTTGTGGCTTTCAAATGACTCTCTCTAGGAGATGCTTGAAACCTTGCACACATGCATACACTAAACATGACATCCGGTCTTGATGCGGTCACATAGACTAGGCTACCAATCATTGATCTATATAACTTTTGATCTACCGTGTTGCCACTAGCATCACTATCCAAATTGTCATTTGTTCCCATTGGAGTGCTAATTGACTTTGCTTCATCTAGATTGAACTTCTTGAGCATGTCCTTGATATACTTGCATTGACTTACAAATGTTCCATTCTTTATTTGCTTGACTTGAAGACCAAGGAAGTAACTAAGTTCACCAAGCATGGACATCTCAAACTCTGTTGCCATCATATTGACAAACTTTTCACAAAACTCTTGATTGGTTGATCTAAAGATAATGTCATCCACATATATTTGTAACACAAACAAGTCCTTGCCAATCTTCTTGGTGAATAGGGTAGTATCAACCTTGCCCATAATGAATCCCTTAGAGAGGAGAAAGTCCCTCAACCTCTCATACCATGCTCTAGGTGCTTGCTTCCAACCATACAATGCCTTTCTTAGCTTGTACACATGGTTGGGTTTCTTGTCATCTTCAAATCCGGGTGGTTGTTTAACATATACCTATTCATTGATGTACCCATTGAGAAATGCAATCTTCACATCCATTTGATACAGCTTGATATTGTGAGCACAAGCATAAGCCAATTGTCGGGTACAAAGGTAAGGGGTACCCTAAACCCTTCGATAAACTGACGCTCAACATAGCAACCATTTTTAAGACAGGACCCGATCAGCCGCTCAGGTCTACAAAGAAGGGCCCATCACACGAAGGCCCCCCGCACCGGCACAGCAGCCAGTCGTGGGCCGGCCCATCTCTGGAGAAATAGACGGACAAGGGGTCGAACGAACGACCCGCCTCCGCCTTTACCCCGACTGACGGACCAGGGGTCAAACGAACGACCCCTTCGCCTCCGCCTCGACCCCGACTGACGAACCATGGGTCGAACGAACGACCCCTCAGCCTCCGCCTCGACCCCGACTGACGGACCAGGGGTCGAACGAACGACCCCACCGCCTCCGCCTCGACCCCGACTAACGGGATAAGGGGTCGAACAAACGACCCCCGGGTAGGAAGTTTGATCAGCCCACCTGCTCCCGATATGGGTTAAAGGGGATCCGACGCGCCTACCTGCCCCCGCCTAACGCCATGGGCGCCCACTACCATGGTCAAATCCACCAACTCACCGCCCATGCCCTGGACCTCCGTCAACTGTACTGCCGCTGTAACCACGTCGTGAGTACGGACTCCAGAGGCACCCCTCGAGCCATGAACAGGGCAGCCCTCGACTGTGTCTTCAGGGATACGACAAGGCAACGCTAGTTTCGACCCCCCCCTCGACCAGGGGGCTCGACCCCTGCCTCCAACCGCTCCGGTATGGGACCCGTCCCGTCCGTCCCGTCCTATTTCAGCTGTGGGACTTGCATCCGTCTCCAGAAGGTCTGCGCCGAGACGTGCAGCAATGTCCAGTCCACCATCACCACGCCGTGGAGCACCGAAAGGACACGAAGGCCACGCCGCCATAGTGATCGACGTCCCTTCGTCAGCATGGCGCCACAGACATGCCTCCCATACTGCTACAGTTTAGGACCCTGTACTCTTAGGCCTCCCCTTGGTCTATAAAAGGGGACGCTGGGATAGAAGAAAGGGGATTCGAATTCACACGAACTGACACATGCTCGGATACTTCGCACTCAGACATCAGCTCTGACCCTCATACACCACACGCCCGATTGCTTGATCGACCTGTCAAGCAACCAACCGATCACCTAGGATAGCCCCGCTAGCCCTAGGCCTTAGCTCATCTTGAGCACCCCCGTGTAAACCAGCTTGTACCCCCCCTGTGCGAGCACTTCGGTGCAAAATAATACAATCCATCCTACCCCGCTGGACGTAGGGCCTTCTGTGCCCGAACTAGGATAAATCTTGTGTTCTTCTTGCATCACATCTGGGAGAGGGAGCACACAATATACAAATTTACTAGCCGGTGGTCTTGACCCCCTGGGTCATAACACTGACAGTTGGCGCGCCAGGTAGGGGGGTTTGCGTGTCGATCAACTCCGAACTACTCTCCCAGATGGATTTCACGACACCATCACTTCCACTCGCCACCACCATCTGGTTCGGGAGTCTAGAGTTCATGTCCACGGGCCACGACCATGACATGGTCCTGCTCACCAGTAGTGGCATGGACAGTAGCAGCTCCGGTACGCCGGGGCCAAGGAGGACCAGGCGACGGTCCCACCACTCACGCCTTTTGCCTGCAACTAGGAGGGGGCGCGAACGACGCCGCCGCACTCTTCACCGCGCAGATCCCGAGACGCCGGATGCCGTTCCCCCGGCCTCAGCTGGCGACACAGTTCCTCCCTTCGGGAGCCTGTTTGACCCATGCTTGCGGGTCGGGGGCGGGTACCTCGCTGAGCCTAACTTTGGCTCTGCCATATCATCATCTCAGAGGGTCCCCGTGGCTTCTCCGACACACTCGGCCGTGCCGCCGCCGCGTAACCTATTTCCATACGGGCTCTACAACAGCGCCAGGCTCTGTTCTGCTTTTGTAGGCTCGCAGATGTAGACACGTTGCGGGTCTCTAGGGAACCTGCTACGTGCAACAATCAACCTCGTCACCACCTCTCCACGGGACGAGCGCTCGGAGCCACGACGAGCCCCGATCCCGGGTTGTCACACCTGGGGCACATTACGGCGACGGCTGGAGGAGGAGCGCGTGGGATCTTTCCCCAACTTCTACCACGGCTACCCCGACTCGGACTCCCCCGATGAGGATTACGATCCCACTCGGGAATGTTTCCACCTCGACGGCCAGGTTGACTCCTAGGATGACGCCAACGACACCGCGACCACGGATGAAGGAGGAGGGGGCAACGCTACACTAGCACGAAACGCCGACCCCCCGAGTCCTGACAAAGCCGATCCACCTCAGGACGTCCAGATCGTGCAAGTCCGAGAGTTGCTCGCAAAGCTCGAGGAAGAACGCCTGCGACTTCAGCAGCTCGAGCACGCCCTCGAGCGAGATCGCAGGCGCCCACAGGGTGGAGGAGCTCGCGAGCGGGCCCGGGAAGTCCATCGACAGATCGTCGAGGAGGGGGCAAACGAGCGCCACGTCTACAACTGTGCGGAGAGCTCGGCCTCGAGGCACAGAGGAGCTGCCTCCGAGCATCAGGACGTACCCCCTCGACAAAATCGAGAGGTATCCGTCCACCAAGACAAAGCGCCCCAAGGCGGAGTAAAGCGACGACCAGTTCAAGACCGCATCGTCGACAATCGACCACCGCAGGAGAACAATCGACGCTGGCATGGCCACGCTGAGGCTCGAGGTTACAGCGCTCACCGAGGTGGACGCTACGACAGTGACGAAGATCGACGTCGATCTCTGGAACCACCAGGGCCACGAGTCTTCGGCAGGACCATCCGGCGAACCGCCTTGCCTGTCCGCTTCCGTTCACCCACCAGCCTGGTCAAGTACAACGGCGAAACCAAGCCGGAGCTCTGGCTTGCTGATTTCAGGCTGGCGTGTCAGCTAGGAGGAGCCGACAATGATCACGTCATCATTCGGCAACTCCCGCTCTTCCTCTCCGACACTGCTCGAAGATGGCTCGAGGAGCTCCCCCCGGACTTGATCCAAGACTGGCCCGACCTAGTAAGGATCTTCGAGGGGAACTTCAAAGGCACCTACGAGCGGCCAGGGAACTCCTAGGATCTCCGCAGCTGCAAGCAGAGGCCACGGGAGACCCTCCGCGCCTTCACCCGTCGGTTTTCGAGGCAGCATACCGCGCTAACCCACATCTCCGACCACGACGTCATCACAGCGTTCATCACTGGAACAACCTGCAAGGAGTTGGTGCAGGAGCTGGGATGGAACACCCCCAAGACCGCCAACGAGCTCATGGACATCGTCGCCAACTACGCAGCCGACGAGGAAGCCGTTGGCGCATTCTTCTACGCATCCCCAGACAAGGGGAAGGCCAAGGCGGACGAGCCCGGGGGCTTGAACAACGAGCCCAAGAGGAACAACAACGACAACAAGAAGAAGAAGAAGAAGAAGAACCAGCCAGGTCGACGCGACGTCGAGCCCGACGATCTTGTCGCTGCGGTAGACAAGAAGAAGCCTCGAGGTTCCCCCTCTCGATGGGGCCATCTTCGACAAGATGCTGAAAGAACCCTGCCCCTATCACAAGGGGCCGACCAACCACATTCTCGAGGACTGTCGCATGCTCAAAAAGCATTTCGACCCCCTAGGCTTCAAGAAAGACGACAAGAAGGGGGATCCGCACGACGGGGACGATGGCAAGGACGGGGGCTTCCCCGAGGTTCACGACTGCTACATGATCTATGGGGACCCTCGACTTGACTTAGTACACGTTAGCGTAAGAGGGAGCGTCGAGAGGTCTTCTCCGTTCGAGCCCAGGCTCCTCGGTACCTCGACTGGTCCCACACGCCGATCACCTTCGACCAGGACGACCACCCCGAGCACGTCCCCAACGCAGGGGTCTACCCGCTCGTCGTCGACCCGATCGTACTCAATACCCGCCTCACCAAGGTACTCATGGACGGGGGAAGCAGCCTCAACATCATCTACGACGCGACCCTCGACCTCCTGGGGATCCCGAGGACCGCGCTCCTGCCCAGCGCGCGAGGATTCCACGGGGTCATTCCAGGAAAGAAGGCACTCCCGATCGGCCGCGTCAAGCTACCCGTCTGCTTCGGTACCCCCTCGAACTTCCGAAAGGAAGATGTTACCTTCGAGGTGGTCGCGTTCCATGGCATCTACCACGCCATCATCGGTCGACCGGGGTACGCCAAGTTCATGGTGATCCCGAACTACGCCTACCTCAAGCTGAAGATGCCAGGGCCCATGGGGGTCATCACCGTCGGCACCTCCTACGAGCACGCATACGACTGCGACGTCGAGTGCGTGGAAAGCGCCGAAGCGGTCGAGGAGCCAGCCGTCCTCGCGGCCCTCGACGACTTGTCTAAGGAGATCCCCGAACCCAAGCGACACGCCGGCAACTTCAAGCCTACGGAGGACACCAAGACCATCCCGCTCGACCCCGGCCATGCGGATGGGAAGAGCGCTGACGACCAACGCCACCCTTGAGCCTAAATAGGAAGCCGTGCTCGTCGACTTTCTCCGTGCGAATGCTGACGTGTTTGCATGGAGTCCCTCGGATATGCCGGGCATTCCGAGGGAGGTCGCCGAGCACTCCTTGGACATCCGAGCCGGATCCAAACCGGTGAAGCAACGGCTGCGCCGTTTCGACGAGGAGAAGCGTAGAATCATCGAGGAGGAGGTCGACAAGCTTTTGAAGGCCGGATTCATCAAGGAGGTACATCATCCCGAGTGGTTAGCAAATCCCGTACTTGTCAAGAAAAAGAATGGAAAGGATAGGATGTGCGTAGACTACACTAGTTTAAATAAAGCATGTCCCAAAGTTCCTTTTCCATTACCACGTATCGATCAAATAATATATTCCACTGCGGGATGTGAAACTCTCTGCTTCCTTGATGCGTATTCTGGCTATCACCAAATAAAGATGAAGGATTCTAATCAGCTCGCGACTTCCTTCATCACCCCCTTTGGCATGTTTTGCTACCTCACTATGCCCTTCGATTTGCGAAACGTCGGGCCACATACCAGCGATGCATGCTCCACGTCTTTGGGAAACACATAGGGCCGACCGTCGAGGCCTACGTCGATGATATTGTGGCCAAATCCAAAACAGTCGGAAACCTAGTCGGGGACCTCGAGATCGCGTTTGGGTGCCTCAGGGCAAATCGCATAAAGCTAAACCCTGAGAAGGGTGTCTTCGGAGTTCCTCGAGGCATGCTCCTAGGGTACATAGTTTCCCAACGCGGGATCGAGGCCAACCCTGAGAAGGTAACCGCAATCACAAGGATGGGCCCGATCAACGACCTTAAAGGCGTGCAACGAGTCACAGGGTGCCTCGCCGCCCTCAGCCGGTTCATCTCAAGGCTCGGAGAAAAGGCACTACCCCTTTAACCGCCTCCTGAAGAAAACAGAACAATTTGCGTGGACCGTCGAGGCCGAGGACTCGCTCTCCAAGCTCAAAGCCTTGCTCACCTCGCCACCTGTCTTGGTACCGCCGAGCCCGGCCGAGCCCCTCTTGCTCTATGTCGCGGCAACTACCCAGGTAGTCAGCGTTGCCAAAGTGGTCGAGAGGGCGGAGGAAGGACATGCCCTGCCGGTTCAGAGGCATGTCTACTTCGTGAGCGAGGTACTTTCCGAGACTAAGACGAGATACCCCCACATCTAGAAGCTGTTGTACGCCATCGTCCTCACTCGGCGCAAGCTCCAGCACTATTTCCTGGGCCACCCGGTCACTGTGGTCTCATCTTTCCCCCTCGGGGAGATAATCTAGAACCGGGAGGCGTCTGGAAGAATCGCCAAGTGGTCGGTCGAGCTCATGGGGGAAACCCTCTCCTACGCCCCTCGGAAGGCCATCAAGTCCCATGTATTGGCAGATTTCGTTGCAGAATGGACCGACACCCAACAACCCCCGACGCAAGTTCAGACCGAGCTCTGGACCATGTACTTCGATGGGTCGTTGATGAAGACGGGGGCAGGTGCCTGTTGACACCATTTTTTGGCACGTGTCAATATAATCTAAGGATTGTGCCGATCGGCAAGAGGCTGGTTGCTGTTCCTTATCAGCATCGGGATATTATCGGTTAGACTGCCGATAGACGCAAGAATGTTGCCGATAAAGACAGACTTGTTGCCGATGGAGGCAGAAGGACTTGATAAAGACAAAGGTCAGCTTGCCGATGAGAAGTCAGTGCCGATGAAAGCTAAAGGTTGTTGCCGATGAGTGGTAGATGCTGCCGATGGAAGAAGAATGACATGGCTGGCAGTTGCCGATGGAGTGTTGCCGATGAAAGATGACATGGCTAACGTGAGCACACGATTGCCGATGACGTTAAAAGGAAATTGCGGATCGGAAGGGTGCGTCAATGGAAAGTTTCATCGGGGAGGAGACATAAGGAAACTGGTGATTTTATACCAGTATTGTTATAGAAGTTTGAGTCCGACTCTTGCATGAGTCATTTTATTCCCTTAATAATAGTAGAATCTGTTTAGGAAAAGATTGTTTCTGTTTGGGTCCAACTCCTGCGCGAGTCAGTTATTTCCTTAAAGTTAGGAGTTTTTGTTTAGGAAAGGCACGAGTCGTATCTATCTACAATTCCCTCTGCCGGAGTATAAATAGGTACCTAGGGGTGCTGTAAACGATCATATCCAAGCATATCAAACCAATCAATTACCTTTTTATCTACTTTACCAGTACTCTACTTTTATCGTATTAGATGTAGTTTACCTACGAGTTCTTTCAAGTTTTCGACGGGCTGCATCTTATCGACCTCCGTCAAACCTTTGTAAGTTCCGTGTTTTGAGCAATCTGAGCTTTGACGTCCGGGCGCATCGTTGTCGTCTCGTTCAACTCTACTCTAGTTATCCTGATCAGGTTTCAGCCTTGACATCCGGGCGCATCGCCGTTGTCTTGTTCGAATTTTGTTCTAGTTATCGTCCTTGTCGATTAACTGGTCAAATCGACTGGCACGCCTCCGGATATCGAATTTTGGGTATAAGCCCGAGGTGTTCGCAGATCTTGACGCTTTTTGTGTCAACACCTTTTTTGGCACGCCCAGTGGGACCCAATTATACAAATTATACATCTATCATGGGTGATTACTCCGACGTTAACCAGAGGAACGTCATCGGAGTCTCCGAAGCCAATCTGAGAGATGATCAGAAGCAGACTATGGAGCAGGCTATGGAGGAGTACAAGCGGTTATATCTCAAATCCTTCAGTCTAAATAGAATCGGCGAAGCAGTCCAGAAGCAAGATCCGCCGTCGCCACGGCAGGTCACTTTCGACGCCGATCCCGGTAAATTACAAGAGATGGTTAATTCTGCATTAAATAATGTATTAATTGGCCAATCCAATGTGCTGTCCGATACTGTATGCAATGCTGTTAAGCAAACTTTCATGGGAGGACAGGCACCATATTATGTTGGTCCGGAGTATCGTCAACTCGGGTCGACATCTGTTACGATCCCATCGGCGGTTCCAAGGGTGTCTTCACCGATTATGAGCCGATCTGCCGATGAGATCATGCCACCAAGATCGAGCCCAGCAAACATCACTCAGGTGGATACAAATCGGGTGGCCTCAACAATATCTGGACCTGTGACCGAGAGTCAGCCAACTTCTGTCAATTGTTGGGGATACAGTATGTCTCCAAGTCTATCTGCTGATTCCAGATTGGTCCAAAGTAATCATGCAGGGTGGAAGATTCCCATGGCATCGACAACATCTGTACAGCCGTTGGTTCTAGTAATGCATTATGCTACATCTTCCATAATGGTGCAGTTGCCAGCAGAGAATCTTCAAATGGCAATACCCAGAGTGCCTTATACCCAACCATCGGCAAATCACTTGCCGATACAACAAGGCCCAGCAGCTGCAAGTCAACTCATGGCGTCAATGGTTCTTCAAACTGGAATACCTGCTAACCAAGGTAGTTATTCTGGTAATTACCCGGTGCCACAAGAACGACAGGCATCAGCTGGTTATCAGCCATCGGCACATTCTGGGCCGATGCAACAAGGCATGCCGATTGTCAATCAGCCTGTATCGGCAATGGCTGCTCAACCTATGGTACCCGCAAATCAAGGCTATCATCCAAGGGTACAAGGGCTACAAGAGTCAGTTGGTTATCAACAATCGGTAAGTCATATGCCGATGACACCTAATGTAAGTTGGATCGGTCAATTACCGATTCAGCATCAAGTGGCAAGAGCTCCGCAGTGTCATCTGGCGAGTCTTCAGAATGAAATATCGGTACATCAGCTGATAAGTACTACACCGCAATACTCGCAAGTGAATGCGCACAATGAGACATCGGTACAACAACTGATGAATATAATGCCACAGCACAAGCCAATGAGTGTGTAAAGTTGCCCATCGGTAACTCAGCCGATGCATAATGTTCAGATGATTGGTACTGCGCATGAGCCAATCACTTCAAGCACTTTGACGTCAAGACCTGAAGTACATCAACCTACTCAACCAGTGGACGTACAAAGTTGCCCATCGGCCAATCAGTCGATGCATAATATTCAACAGACTGGTGCCGCAAATGTGCCAATTGCCCTGACCTGTTTACCGCAAAGATATGAAGACATGCATTGATCTGCTCAACCAGTCGATGTTCAGCCAGTGCATCTACAGAATCAAGATGCATACTTAGCCGATAAGATTGCTGAAGTGGCGAAAGAGCAATTCGGTATCAAACCTAAGGTTGATACATATTCTTATCGTCCTCCATACCCTCCAGCTTATGATTTAATTCCCTTCCCAAATCGGTACAAAGTGCCAGATTTCACCAAGTTTTCTGGTCAAGATGATATGTCCACAATAGAGCACATTAACCGATTCATTATCCAATGTGGGGAAGTAGCCAGCAGGGATGAGTTGAGGGTGAGATTGTTCTCATCATCGTTATCTGGATCGGCATTTACATGGTTTATTTCATTACCTCCAAATTCTGTGATCACTTGGGCCGATCTAGAAGAAAAGTTTCATAAATACTTCTTTGCTGGTACAAATGAAAAGAAGCTTACCGATTTGGTTAATCTGAGGCAGCGCAATGATGAATCGGTAGAAAGCTTTGTGCAAAGATTGCGAGATGTAAAGAACAAGTGCTATAGTTTGGTACTTGATGATCGGCAATTGGCGGATTTGGCTCTCCAGGGGTTACTGCCGCACATCAAAGACAAATATGCGTCTCAAGAGTTTGAAAGCTTGAGCCATATTGTGCGAAGGCTTGCCGATCAAGACACCGAAGTTTTCAAGCCTAGAGAAAACTGGGATGAGGGGGTGTCTTTAACTAAGGAGACAGATTCGGACGAAGAAGCAAGTATTGGTTTAGTTGAATTGGTAGAGAATAAAAGGCTGATATCTTGTCCGTTCGATCAGAAAGAAGTTAAGAGATGCATTTTGGACATCACCAAGGCCGATAGGATGTTTGACCTATTTCTCCAAGAAGGGAAGATTAAGTTGGCACCTAACTAGGTAATTCCATCGGCCAAAGAGCTCAAGAAAATCAGGTATTGCAAGTGGCACAATGCAACTTCGCACAATACCAATGACTGCAAAGTTTTTAGGCAGCAGTTGCAGTCAGGAATTGAGTCTAGGTGGATTAAGTTTGAAAATTACAAAGCCCAGAAGCCAATGAAGATCAATCAGCATCCGTTTCCAAATAACATGGTGGAAACTAGTATAACTAAGGTGCTGACATCGGAAGCTGCCAAGAAAAGTTCATCGGTAGACCCTGAACATCAGATAGCTGCGCATGAAGTAACAGGGAAGAAGTTTGCCGATGATAGGAAAGGCAAGAGGGTTGCCGATGAAAGCAATAACACCAGGTCTCATGGTGTTATAGTCACGCATAGGCGACCAAGGCAAGAATATTGGCAGTCACGAGAAGAGCAATATCGGCAACAAATGGAAGGAATGCGCCAAGAGTGGCATCGGCATCAAGATCATTGGAGGTGCCCTTTCTTTATTCACTGTTGGGAAGAAGACATCAAGCTACCCACTGCCGATGATTGCCCTGAATGCAATGGGTACTACTCTACCGATCGGTTAGAAAAGAAGCCTCGTTTTGACGATCGAACATCAGGCTGTCGCACACCGATCAAAGGGAAGAAGTCAGCGCATGATCGGCTGGGGGGCAAGCTCAGTGCACACGATAGGCTTGGCAAATGTATTTGTCAAAAAGAGCTTGAGGAGACAGCAGATGTCAAGGTACCCGAAGAAGAAGTTTTCTCCAGGGATCCAGACATAAGAGGTGGTGCAGATACAAGCAGTGAAAAACAGTATTAGCCTGTCTGGAAGACTAAGCTCCCTCGATGGTGCCCCAAGGGTCTGACAAAGACTCAGAAGAGGAGGATTCAGCGCGAACGCCGAGAAGATTTGTATCACGATGATAATCCTTCAAGAGGAAAATCTTCAGGCAAGCGATGAAGGCCAAAGCATAAAGATGGAAATCCATCGGTAGATGTTGATATGTTGCCGATGACATGACCAGAATCGATGACTTTGGACGTTTTTGGCTTGGGGGCAGTATTTGGTAAACCCTGGCATATCAACTGTTGCACTTGGGGGGCATCGACAGAAATCTTGGAAGAAGAGATAGCAGCAGAAGGAATTTCGACGCATAAGACATCTTATACTCCGAAACTGGGGGGCATGTGTTGACACCGTTTTTTGGCACGTGTCAATATAATCTAAGGATTGTGCCGATCGGCAAGAGGCTGATTGCTGTTCCTTATCGGCATCGGGATATTATCGGTTAGACTGCCGATAGACGCAAGAATGTTGCTGATAAAGACAAACTTGTTGCCGATGGAGGCAGAAGGACTTGATAAAGACAAAGGTCAGCTTGCCGATGAGAAGTCAGTGCCGATGAAAGCTAAAGGTTATTGCCGATGAGTGGTAGATGCTGCCGATGGAAGAAGAATGACGTGGCTGGCAGTTGTCGATGAAGGAGTGTTGCCGATGAAAGATGACATGGCTAACGTGAGCACACGATTGCCGATGACGTTAAAAGGAAATTGCGGATCGGAAGGGTGCGTCAATGGAAAGTTTCATTGGGGAGGAGACATAAGGAAACTGGTGATTTTATACGAGTATTGTTATAGAAGTTTGAGTCCGACTCTTGCATGAGTCATTTTATTCCCTTAATAATAGTAGAATCTGTTTAGGAAAAGATTGTTTCTGTTTGGGTCCGACTCCTGCGCGAGTCAGTTATTTCCTTAAAGTTAGGAGTTTTTGTTTAGGAAAGGCACGAGTCGTATCTATCTACAATTCCCTCTGCCGGAGTATAAATAGGTACCTAGGGGTGCTGTAAACGATCATATCCAAGCATATCAAACCAATCAATTACCTTTTTATCTACTTTACCAGCACTCTACTTTTATCGTATTAGACGTAGTTTACCTACGAGTTCTTTCAAGTTTTCGACGGGCTGCATATTATCGACCTCCGTCAAACCTTTGTAAGTTCCGTGTTTTGAGCAATCTGAGCTTTGACGTCCGGGCGCATCGCTGTCGTCTCGTTCAACTCTACTCTAGTTATCCTGATCAGGTTTGAGCCTTGACATCCGGGCGCATCGCCGTTGTCTCGTTCGAATTTTGTTCTAGTTATCGTCCTTGTCGATTAACTGGTCAAATCGACTGGCACGCCTCCGGATATCGAATTTCGGGTATAAGCCCGAGGTGTTCGCAGATCCTGACGCTTTTTGTGTCAACAGCGCCGGATTGCTATTCATATCACCCTCAGGGGTTCACATGCGCTACATCATCCGTCTCCACTTCCCCGCCTCCAACAACGCAGCCGAGTATGAGGCCCTCGTCAACGGTCTGCGCATCACCATCGAGCTCGGGGTTCGACGCCTCGACGTGCGGGTGGACTCGCAGTTGGTAATCGACCAAGTGATGAAAGATTCGAGCTGCCATGACCCCAAGATGGAGGCCTACTGCAAGGAGGTCCGAAGGCTCGAGGACAAATTCTACGGCCTCGAGCTCAACCACACCGCCCGCCGGTACAACGAAGCTGCTGACGAGCTGGCCAAAATCGCGTCCACTAGAGGTACAGTCCCTCCCGACGTCTTCTCGAGGGACCTTCACGAGCCGTCCGTCGACCAAGGGGTCGACCCACCCCCCTCGACCAACCCCCCCTCGAACGGGGAAGAAGTCATGGAAATCGACGGAACGGCCGCAACACCAACCCCCTCGACGGACTGGCGCACACCCTACCTCGAGTATCTGATGCGGGGTGAGCTCCCAGAAGACTGCATCGAGGCCCGCCGTATAGCCCGACGCGCCAAAACCTACGTCTTGTATGGGGATGGCCGCGAGCTGTATCGACGCAGCCCTACCGGTGTACTTCAACGCTGCCTCACCCTCGAGGAGGGGAGGGCACTGCTGAAGGACCTACACTTGGGGGCTTGCGGCCACCACGCGACGCCAAGAATGCTGGTAGGAAGCGCCTTTCGACAAGTCTTCTACTGGCCAACGGCCATCGCTGACGCTACCAAACTCGTTCGATCTTGCAAGGGATGCCAATTCTACGCCAGGCAGACCCACCTACCTGCTCAAGCTCTTCAGATGATACCCATAACTTGGCCATTCGTAGTATGGGGGCTCGACATGGTTGGTCCCCTAAAGAGAACCAAAGGTGGCCACACCCACCTCCTCGTGGCTGTAGACAAGTTCTCGAAGTGGATCGAGGCTCGACCCATCGCCAACATTCAGTCTCGACAAGCCGTGCTATTCTTCACCGACATCATCCACCGCTTTGGGGTCCCCAACGTCATCATCACCGACAATGGCACCCAGTTCACCGGCCAAAAGTTCCTGGACTTCTGTGACCACCACCACATCAGGGTGAATTGGTCTGCAGTCGCCCACCCTCAAACTAATGGCCAGGTCGAGCGCGCCAATGGTATTGTTTTGCAGGGCCTCAAGCCAAGGATATTCGATCGGCTGAACAAACATGGCAAGAGATGGGTCGATGAGCTGCCCGCTGTCCTATGGAGTCTCCGAATGACACCAAGTCGAGCCATGGGGTTCTCCCCGTTCTTCTTGGTTTATGGGTCCGAGGCCGTCCTCCCCACTGACCTCGAATACGGGTCCCCTCGACTAAAAGCCTACAACGAGCAAGCCAACATAACAGCCCGAGAGGACTCCCTCGACCAGCTCGAGGAAGCCCAAGACGTGGCCCTCTTCAAGTCGGCAAAGTACCAGCAAACACTGCGGCGCTAACACGACAACCACATATGCAAAAGGGACCTCGACGTCGGCGACCTCGTTCTGCGCCGCCGACAAAGCAACAAGGGGCGTCACAAGCTGACGCCACCTTGGGAAGGACCTTTCATCGTGGCGGAGGTGCTGAAGCCAGGCACTTACAAGCTGAAGAACGACAAGGGCGAGATCCTCACCAACGCATGGAACATCAAACAACTACGTCGCTTCTACCCCTAAGGCCTCGAAGGCCTCGTACATTTTCCGCATTATGTACACTTATCGCATTATGAATGAACAAAATGTTCTCGAAGTACATTTCACATTCATTCATAAATCTAAGGTAGCCTCGACTCTGCTCCGGCAAAGTCAAGCCTCCCTCGGGGGCTGATAGGGGGGGACCCCCCTCCTAAGTCCTCTAAAAACTCGAACGTTTTTTCGAAACTCAGCACCTCTCTTTCCATCTTTGCCCCGAGCACGCTTCGCGACTAAGTAGAAAACGCCTCGAACTCCCTAAGGGTCGAGGGCTGCCGAGCCGGGGATTCTCCTACTCCTCAGGGCTATGGTACCCCACTCACTCCCCCCCCTCTAGGGATACGAGCGTGCGTCGAATACTTAGTCCATAGGCAACAACTCAGGCGAAGAGAAATAGGGACAACTCGAGAAATAAAAACAACCAGATGCATCCCAAACAAAATGCATTAAAATTAAGAAGCCCCCAGGGGCTCGACATCGTATCATTACAAAAGCTAAACTATTATATGGACCTTGTTGTCTAGATTTGGCTCACAGGCCTCGTCTACTCGTCGCCATCCCCATTCACCGAAGGGAGCACTTCAGGCTCGAAGAGCTTAGCCAGCTCGCCTCCGGGCACCTCCGCGGCCTTGATCAGCTCATGGCACCCGCCACGTTTTCTTCTTCAGTCATCCTCGGATCGGTGACGAAGCCGCTGGTGACGATGCTGAGGTCGTAGATGTAGCCCGAGCGGACAACCGCGAGCGCCCGCTTCACGCCCACGTGCAGAGCGGCACGGACTTGCTCCGTCACCTCTTGCGTCATGGAGTAGAAGCGACGTAAGAGGGAGTCTCCTCGCGCGTTGCCCTCGACCACCGGCTCCGGCTTGACCCCCATGTCATCGCAGAAGGAGGAGATGGCGCCCTCGAGCCTCTCATTCAGGCCCGTCTCTGCCCTGAGGAGTTCCTGAACACTGGTCAGATCCTCATGGGCTCGGGCCTTTTCCGCTGCGAGTTCTGCCAGAACGAGTGCGTGACTCAGTCAAAACCAAAAAGCAGGGGAAGGGTCAAGACCAGGCAAGATCAGTAACACTTCCAAAAACTCACCTTTGGCGTGCGCCTCCAGGGTGACGTAGCCCTGCTCGGTCCTCTCAAGTTGATGGCAGACATCGACGAGCTCCGCAGCTTGGTCGCCGATTTTAGCCTGGAGGTCCTCGATGACCTTGCCAGCACCATCAAGGGCCCTCTTCTGGCTAGCCGCCACCTCCCCCAGAGTGGCGAGCTGGGCTCGGGCCTTCTCCTCCGCGACACCCAGCGCGTTGCTTTCAGGGGAGATGGCGTCAACGTCCCCCTGGAGCTCCTGGATACTCTCCGTCACCAGAGTCAGCTCCTCCCTCAGCTGGGTGGCCTCCTCCTCCGCCTTGTGCCGGGCCTCCTGGGCAGCATCCCGCTACTGCCCAACCTCGATAACCGCCTTGAGG
Organism: Microstegium vimineum; assembly: GCA_022036555.1. Classification (NCBI taxonomy): domain Eukaryota; kingdom Viridiplantae; phylum Streptophyta; class Magnoliopsida; order Poales; family Poaceae; genus Microstegium; species Microstegium vimineum. The sequence goes on along the minus strand of CM039136.1, from coordinate 18,114,692 downwards.
GCGGCCTCAACCCTCGACTGCGCGGTCTCTTGAGCGGCCCGGGCTCCCTCCTACGCAGCCGCCACCCCAGCCCTCGCCTGGGCGACCTCGGCCTCGGCCCTCGACCGCGCCCGGGAGGCCTCCTCCTGGGCGGCCTTGGCCTCCTCCCGCTCGGCTGCCGCCCCGGCTTTTGCCTGGGCGGCCTCGGCCTCCGCCTTCTCCAGCGAAGTGCGGAGGGCAGGAAGCTGCTCCTGCACCCGGAGGATGAATTGGGACTTATCGTACGACCTCGCCCTCAACGTCTGACAGGGAAGAAAAGGAAGGTCATCAGAAAAGAGCAGCCAGGTAACCCAAGCAAGATCAAAGGAAGAACGGAGCTTACCTCCATCCCCGGTGCAGATCTGTGGAAGCAACCTCCGCCGACAGGCGCACCACGTGCTCGAGCCACGCCCGGAACTCCTCCAGGTGCTCCCACTCCCCGAGCTCGACCTGATCGTCAAGCTTGAAGAAGGTGCGCCCTGGGTCTCGGGGGTCGGCCAGCTCGAGGGGCTCCTGCCCCCAGAACCCGCTGCGGCGATCGATCCTCTCCTGGACCTCCCGTATGATGCCCTGGCGCATCTCAGGGCCACCCCCGTGGAGCTCCATCCACTCCGCTAGAGTAGGGAAGGGAGCCGCCCCCTCGAGCTGGGCTCTCCCGGCCTCGGGGTCACCTTGCGGGGCCGCCACTGGCCCCTCCAAGCCATCGCCCCTAGGCGGGAGAAGTCCCCACCGGGAGAACGATCCTGCGCGGGGAAGAAGGCAAACGATCAGCGGGCTCACTACGGGTAGACTAAGTTAGAGGACGGATTACCTCGAGACGATGATTGCCCAACCTCGAGATGAGGCTGAGCTGACGCCTCGGACATTATTGCGTCCGCCGCACCGCTTCCCTGTAACTCCGATTCCTACGAAGGGGCCGCCGCTGCGGCCATCTCCGCCGGGTCCACCAGCTCAGCCACCATCTCGGCCACCTCTTCAGCACTGGCCGTCACCGACATCCCCGATATCTCCGCCGCAGGCGTCGCCTCGAGCTGCTCGGCCCGTCCCCCCTCCTCAGGCTCTAGAACCGGCGCCGAGGTCCCCTCGACGAAGACCTCCGCCGGCGATGGTTCCTCTGACGCGGCAGCAGCCGCGCCCCCGCGCTCGAGTCACAGACGCGCCTCCCGTGACGCGAGGCTCTTGGGCCACCGCCTCGGCGCCGGGCGAGCCAGCGTCTCTCCTTCACCGGCAATGGTCAAGTCGACCACCTCCGCTTCCACGACGGCTTGGGGCTCGACCCCCTCTATCACGGCCGTCATCGACGCTGGCTCTGCGCCTTCCGAGGCTGCGGGCGTGCCTCCCTCCGACGGGTGGGTGAGCACGGCCTCCACCGCCACTCCGGCGGACCCCGCCAACGCGGTGGGCCGACCCGTCTCTTACCCCGCTCGGGCTAGCTCCGCGGCGGCCTGCGCCTACCCTCGCCCCATCGCCTCCCGCGCCTTGGCCGCCCACGCCGCCTCTGGGGTGAGGGTCGAAGGGGACGGGGCAGCAGGACTGGCCCCGACGGTCACCTCGACCGCGGCCTCCGCCCTCAGCCTCTTGGCTGGGGTGAGGGACGCGCCCTCTGCCGAGCGCTTCGACCTAAAAAAGAAGCCCATACGCGACGGTAAGCACGAGTCATAACCAACGAAAAACACTCGGGATCAGCAGGAAAGCAACTTACCCCAGCAGAGTCATGGGGTTCCGGCCAATGGACTTCGAACCGCTCGGGGGCTTCTGTGAAGCACGCCGGGAGCCGCTTCTCCCGCCAACGCTGGCTGCGGCAGGGGTTGAGGCCGCCCTCGGTGCCGTCTCCTGGGCAGGGGCCGATGACACTCCCGTCGTCCCCCCTCCTGACCTCCTCCTGCGCCGACGGGCCCGACACCCGTACGCTCGACCGGGTGGGCGCCGGAGGCGTGCTCGACCGACCCCTCGACGGGGATCGCGACGAACGCCCGCGCATCTGCCGTGGCACTTCACCTTGGGGAGCCACGGGGCGCTCGCCCCGCGGCTCGATCTCACTAGTTGGAGCCGACCTCGACGTCGAACCCTCTCCTCCTTCGGTTCCAGCGGCCGCCCTCTACCGCTCGGGCACCGCTTGTTCCTCCTCGAGCCCTCCTTGTGGCTCGGCCTCCCTGTCGCTGCTCTCCTCCTCCTCCTCCTCCTCCTCCGAGGGCGACTCCTACTCGGAAAGGTTGGCCCGCCTCTGCCGGGCCCGGCGTTGTTCACACTCCTGCTTCTCTTGGGCCCTTTTGCCCTTGTCCTTCTTCGCCTTGTCCTTGTCCTTCTTCTCCTGCTCGGCCTGAAGGCGTCTCGACTGGGAGTCGCCCTGCTCCTCCTTCATCGGTGGCAGCGACTTCCGGAAGATGACGCCCCCCTAAGGAACACGAGGCAGTTAGGATGCAAGCAAAGAAAGCGAACAAGACGGGTAAAAAAGGACATAACAAAGAAAAGGTGTCATACCGACTAGAGATACCCCTGGTCGGGCATCATGGGGACGCTGATGACGCCCCCAACTCGAACGTGCCGGTGAATGAGGCGCGTACTCGGTGAACCACCCTCTCGGGGGGTAGCTCGTCCTCCATGAGGCGACACCCCGTGAGATCGACCCCCGGGCGTATCTCGTCGAGGCGTGGCGGGTGAGCCATCAGCGACACGACCCGCCGCTGGTGGAAAGCCGACGCGACGATCGCCGCCGTGAGTCCCGCCTTTTTTAGATGGGCGATCGCGCCGAGCAGGTGGCCGAGGCGCGACTGCTTCTTCTTCTCGACGCCATACCTCCAGTGGTCGGGCCTTGAGTCGATCGTCCTCCTGGTGTAGGCGGGGAACAAGCCGTCGTCGTTCCTCAGGTAGAACCACCCGGAGTGCCATCCGGAGTGGCTCGACGTGATCTTCGCCGGGATCCAGTTGTCCGCCCTCTTGAGGGCGATGCTGCAGCACCCCGTCCTGACCATCCTGCGGTTGCCGAGCCTGGCCGACGCATGGAACAGGCTCGCCTTGAACAGGTGAATCCACAGGTCCTAGTGCGGCTCGATCCCCAGGTATCCTTCGCACACGGCGGTGAAAACCGCCGGTGACAAATAACGTTGGGGGAGAGGTGCTAGAGCTCCACGTCATAGTGATGGAGGATCCCGCGCAGGAGACGGTTGGGGGGAGCTCCCAGCCCCGCCCGGTGGAAGGGTTCAAAGCTAACCACGTAGCCCTTCGGCGGGTTGGGCTCAGCATCCTCCGGCGGTGGCACTGCCCACTCCGTCCGGTCGACGGAGGTGATGGGCCAGAGGAGACCGCTCTCCACCAGATCCCCCAGACGTGCCACGGTCGCCGAAGATGGGAGCCAGGCATCGGGGCCGCACAGGCTGTAGCTGGCCATGGGGGCAGGGAGGCTGGTGCGCTCGGATGTGGGGATGGAAGGTATGTTCCCAATCTCTCCTCTCCCTACTCTTGCGCACGGAGAGGTCCGGCTCGGAAGGAGGCAGGGAAGGCGATGGCGAGAAGGAGGCAGGGAAGGCAATGGCGAGAAGGAAACAACCGATTCCACACCTCCGGTATTTATAACCGGAAGCCCAACCAGCGGATCCAACAGATAGGCAAGTGAATCTCCGCATTTAATGCGCCCACCTACCGCCTCCTCGTATTCCTCCAGGATAAGGCGCACCCGTCGCGTCATCGGGTTCCACACCACACTCCGCGCCGCGCCCCGTGCCTGCTACTGTCTCGGCTGAACGGACATCTCCTAAAAAGGCGCGGCTACGGCGGACAACGCGCAACGGTAAGCGTTATCTTCGGATGTAAGCAACGGACATCGACCCGTCCATCAAAATATTGAGGGGACGAAGGCTAGCCCTCGAACGGGGTTCGACAGCCACCCTCGAGTACCTGAGGTCTGAGGGGACCTCGGGTTATGGACTCTGGTCCACCCCTAAAATATCGAGGGGACAAAGGCTGGCCCCACGGACAGGGTTCGACAGCCGCCCTCGAGTACTCAAGCCCAACGGGCGGATCCAACGAAAACACAGGTATGTCCCCGCGTTTAATATACCTACCTACCTACCCCCTTTGTATTCCACAGGTTAGGACGTCACCTTCGGAGGCAAGCGACGGACGTCGCCCCGTCTGTCAAAATCTCAAGGGAGCGAAGGCTGGCCCTTACATAGGCTTCGACAGCCGCCCTCGAGTACCTGAGGTCAGAAAGGACCCATGGTTACGGACTCCGGTCCACCCCTAAAATCTCGAGGGGGCGAAGGCTGGCCCTACGAACGGGTTTCACAGCCGCCCTCGAGTATGCGAGTAAGGGATGACCCAGGGGGGGCCAGGCGCGAGCCCCTAGCTCGAGAACGAACTCTCGAGGCCCCCCGGGACATATCCGAGGCATAACCACGGAATACCCAAGGATCCCTACGCCGGGAGGCATCGAGCCACCAGCTCCCATCAAACGGAGTTGGCACCTAGGTAAGCCACATGGTCTTTCTTAATGAGAACGCCTCAGGGCTTCTAATCGACCCCTATCGAATGGGGCACGAGTTCTCACTTGGATTTTTACCCGTACCGGGCACGATTTCTACGGATTTCTGCCCAACACCAGCTCACAAAGGACTTCGAGGCTCGTCCTAACGAGGATAGCATGATGCTCTTCGCCCCGCAATCCGAACGCAAGGATCCGTGGGAAGGACGCTAGGAGATAGTGAAAGCCCAGCCACGCAGGGCTCGAGGGCCCAACTACGCACGACACCCTTCAACGAAAGAGGGTCTAAAAACACTCGTAACCTGGCAGACAGAGTTGACCTCTCGGTAGAGGCACTGTGATTCCAGTGTAACGCTCGAGGGAGCGAAGGCTGGCCCTCGGAAGGGTTCGACAGCCGCCCTCTAGCACCTCCTTTTCAGGGAAAGGAACGCTCATAACCTGGCGAACAGAATCGACCACTTGGTAGGGCGCCACGTCTCCAGGTAACCCTAAATCCCCCCGATAAAACACACATCAAAGCCCCAGAGGAGTTCTTAATCACTCCTTTGAGGCCTTGGGGGCTACCCCCGCGGGGTGCACTCGCGCACACCCCACGGAGAATCGAACCTCTTACTAACTCTGCAGGTCAATGCCAAAATCCCCTATGCGGATCTTTCTTATCCGCACAGAGGCTCGGGCGCTACTGTCGGGTACAAAGGTAAGGGGTACCCTAAACCCTTCGATAAACTGACGCTCAACATAGAAACCATTTTTAAGACAGGACCTGATCAGCCGCTCAGGTCTACAAAGAAGGGCCCATCACACGAAGGCCCCCCGCACCGGCACAGCAGCCAGTCGTGGGCCGGCCCATCTCTGGAGAAATAGACGGACAAGGGGTCGAACGAACGACCCCTCCGCCTCCGCCTCGACCCCGACTGACGGACCAGGGGTCGAACGAACGACCTCTCCGCCTCCGCCTCGACCCCGACTGACGGACTAGGGGTCGAACGAACACCCCTCCGCCTCCGCCTCGACCCCGACTGACGGACCAGGGGTCGAACGAACGACCCCTCCGCCTCCGCCTCGACCCCGACTGATGGAACAGGGGTCAAACGAACGACCCCTCCGCCTCCGCCTCGACCTCGACTTACAGACATGGGGTCGAACGAACGATCCCCGGGCAGGAAGTTCGATCAGCCCACCTGCTCCCGATATGGGTTAAAGGGGATCCGACGCGCCTACCTGCCCCCGCCTAATGCCATGGGCGCCCACTACCGTGGTCAAATCCACCAACTCACCGCCCATGCCATGGACCTCCGTCAACTGTGCTGCCGCTGTAACCACGCCGCGAGTACGGACTCCAGAGGCACCCCTCGAGCCGTGAACAGGGCAGCCCTTGACTGTGTCTTCAGGGATACGACAGGGCAACGCTGGTTTCGACCCCCCCCCCTCGACCAGGGGGCTCGACCCCTGCCTCCAACCGCTCCGGTATGGGACCCGTCCCGTCCTGTTTTAGCTGTGGGACTCACATCCGTCTACAGAAGGTCTGCGCCGAGACGTGCAGCAACGTCCAATTCACCATCACCACGCCCCAGAGCACCGGAGGGACGGGAAGGCCATGCCGCCACAGTGATCGACGTCCCTTCGTCAGCATGGCGCCACGGACATGCCTCCCATACTGCTACAGTTTAGGACCCTATACTCTCAGGCCTCCCCTTGGTCTATAAAAGGGGATGCCGGGATAGAAGAAAGGGGATTCAAATTCACACGAACTGACACAGGCTCGGATACTTCACACTCAGACATCAGCTCTGACCCTCATACACCACACGCCCGATTGCTTGATCGACCTCTCAAGCAACCAACCGATTACCTAGGATAGCCCCGCTAGCCCTAGGCCTTAGCTCATCCTGAGCACCCCTTGTACGAGCACTTCGGTGCAAGATAATACAATCCATCCTACCCCGCTGGACGTAGGGCCTTCTATGCCCGAACCAGGATAAATCTTGTGTTCTTCTTGCCTCACATCTGGGAGAGGGAGCACGCAATATACAAATTTACTAGCCGGTGGTCTTGACCCCCTGGGTCATAACACCGACACCAATAGAATCCGAGCTGCTTCTAGCCTTGCCACCGGTGCATATGTTTCTCCAAAGGCAAGACCCTCTACTTGAGTGTACCCTTGTGCAACTAGTCTTGCTTTGTTTCTAACCACTATTCCATCTTGATCTTGTTTGTTGCGAAAGACCCATCTAGTGCCAATAACATTATGGTTCTTTGGTCTCTCAACTAGCTCCCAAACTTGATTTCGAGTGAAGTTGTTGAGCTCTTCATGCATAACATTTACCCAATCAATATATTGCAAATCTTCTTCAATCTTGGTTGGCTTGATGACACAAATGAGTAGTGTTCACAAAATGAAGCCAATCTTGATCTTGTTTGCACACCTCTTGTGATATCTCCAATAATGTGATCCAATGGATCATCTCTTGCAATAGATGTAGGTTGGAGAGTTGGAAGTTGATTGCTTTCACTTGGTTGGTTGTTGGATTGAGATGATGAACTAGCCACTTGTTGATCTTGAGTTGGAGAGGATGAACTAGCTTGATTTTTATTGACTTGCTCATTTGATGGAGGGCACACTTGATAGTCATTTTCTTGCTCATCAATCACTTCTCTTGGCCTAATGTCCCCGATATCCATGTTCTTCATTGCATTTGCCAATGGTTCACCTCTCACATCATCATGATTATCACTTTCATCTTGCGATCCATTAGTTTCATCAAACTCAACATCATGAACTTCTTCAACTATGCCATGAGTAACATTCCATACTCTATAAGCTTTGCTTGTAGTTGAGTAACCGAGTACAAAGCCTTCATCACATTTCTTCTTAAATTTTCTCAATCTTGCACCTTTCTTTAAGATATAGCACTTGCAACTAAACACTCTAAAGTATGCAATATTGTGATTTCTTCCATTCAATAGCTCATAAGGTGTCTTCTCAAGCATCTTGGGGCAATAGAGTCGGTTGCTATAGTAGCAAGCCGTGTTGATAGCTTCGACCCAAAAAGAATCACTCACATTGTATTCACTAAGTATAGATCTTGTCATATCAATGAGTGTCCTATTCTTCCTCTCAACAAGCTCATTTGATTGAGGTGTATACTTGACCGAGAATTGAGGTTTGATTCCATATTCATCACATAGCTCATCAACTCTTGTATTATTGAACTCACTACCATTATCACTTCTCACTTTCCTTATAGTTGTTTCAAATTCATTTTGGCCTCTCTTGACAAAAGTCTTGAATGTATCAAATGTGTCACTCTTGTCACTAAGAAAGAATACCCATGTATATCTAGTGAAGTCATCAACTATCACAAGTCCATATTTGTTTCCTCCAATGCTTGTGTATGCGGTTGGTCCAAACAAGTCCATATGCAAGAGCTCAAAAGGTTTGCAAGTACTCATCATTCTATTACTAGGGTGAGTGTTTCCAACTTGTTTGCTGGCTTGACAAGAGCTACAAAGCTTATCCTTCTCAAAGACCACATCTTTCAAGCCTCTAACTAGATCATGCTTAACAAGTCTATTCAATTGCTTCATTCCAACATGACCAAGCCTTCTATTCCATAACCAACCCATGTAGATTTTGATAGCAAGCAAGTTGACAATTGAGTTTCTCTAGCATTGAAATCAACCAAGTATAGATTCTCATATCTAAAGCCTTTGAAGATTAAATTAGAGCCATCTACACTTATGATTTGTACATCATCAACCCCAAATATGCATTTGAAACCAAGATCACATAGTTGAGCTATGAATAACAAGTTGAAGTTCAAACTCTCTACTAGCAACACATTGGATATGCTCATGTCATTTGATATTGCAATCTTACCAAGCCCCTTGACCTTGCATTTGCCATTGTCACCAAATATGATAGAATCAATCCCATTACAATCATTTGGCTTGATAGAGTTGAACATTCTTGAATCCCCGGTCATATGTTGAGTGCATCCACTATCAAGCACCCAATGCCTCCCTCCGACTTTATAATTGACCTACAAAACAATTCAATTCTTCTTAGGTACCCATACTTATTTGGGTCCTCCAAAGTTAGTGACTAAGGACTTAGGTACCCAAATAACTTTCTTCTTTGAGCTCTCATTAGGTGTACCCATGTACTTAGCTATCACACCTATCTTGTCCTTGGTAAGTACATAACTAGAATCAAAGCAAATAGATGCAATTGTAAATTTTATCTTGCTTTGATTTAGTTTGCAATATTGCTCTTCACGTCCTACTTGCTTGCAACTTGAGCAAAAACGACCATTGCTCTTTACAAAGTGAGGCTTTGGAGTTAGAAAGGTCGCCTTGCCTTTCTTGGGGGTATAGCCCAATCCCTCTTTGCAAAGGGAGAACCTTTGGCTACCCAAGCACTTAAGCAAGCGGGCGTCTCCACCATAGGCATTGTTGATGGTCCTTAAATACCAAATCCAACCGTCAACTAAACAAGGATAACGATCTAATTGAAACCAATATCTAGAAATAGGATTTATATTGATAGAATTTCACAAGTTTTGGTGAATTCTATTTCTGCAGGGGGATATCAGGAAATATGGAAGAAGGGCCCACATGTTAGCATTACATAGAGATAATTATCATCCGCACGAAAAAGAATACTCTAGAAGGGTAAAGAAGGCACGAGAAGAAACGAGAGGACGAGCAGGCCCAGGGGTAGGGCGCCCGCCCTACCCCCTGGGGCAGCCGCCCTATGGTAAGGCCCAATGAGGGTCTGCCTTGTGGATCCTCTCCCACCACCTTTGAGGTTGCATCTAATCCCTCCATTACGGTCGGTTTGATCCGACGGTTGACGTTCATTTGAGGAGGCTATATAAGGAAGGCCCCCTGACCCTGAGGAGAGAGCCCCCCTAAAACCCTAATTCATTATTCAAGATCCATCTTAGGAGGAGAGGTCCCTGATCAAGCCCTAGAGCCACCACATCAACCAGATATCTAGTTTAGCATAGCTACATAGGATTAGAACTAGGAGGAGTCAATCTTCGACTGGTTTCCAGATATCTCAAGAGGATTCTTCGTAATTCTCTCTCTAGTTCTTCATTGTTCATCTTTGTTCTTCAATATTATGGATATGACTTTGCTCTACTTCATTATATTGTTTATGACTTTACTCTATTCGTTTATGTTCTTAGTTATATTGTTCTTAGTTTATTATGATTATATTAGATCTGAATCATATCCATGTTTAGGATCGTATAGCGTTTATCCATCAATACTATGGGTAAATGATAGATATTGTGTAGGCGTGGTGCCTAGACCGTATTTATCTGCGATTGTACCCTTCATTATGGATCGAGAGGTAGTTCGCGGGAGTGACAGTCCTGTTGAGTCCTTTGTAGTCCTCCTCCCGTTTGTAGGGCAGGCACAACAGTACTATTACAGGAAAATGATTGCTATGTTTCTCATCTTCCTTAGTAATACTCACTACACATGAATATTTCTTATCTCGCCATGATTGCCAATTATAATTGCACTAATCATAGTATGCTAGACTGTATAGTTAAGAATGACTTAGGAAATATCTTTGTAATTTGTCCTAATTCCATGTTAATGACTTGCTAGAATATCTATTGAGGTGCTTATCATTATCTTATGTGGCTACATTTATGCTGATCAGTATTTATCTTTTGTCACTATTCATTCATTATCTATATCTTATGTGACACTTATCCTGTATTGAGAGAGATAGATGAAAACTCTCCATTACACATGTAGTGATACTCATTACTCACTCATTTATTCCTTAGTATCCCTTCCCAGTGGTAAAAATATAAATAACGATACCTGAAATACTCTTGGTTAAAATGCTACTTCGGTATAATCTGTGCGCTTGCAGAAACACATTTCCATTTATATTTACTTAGAGCAATTGCATATTTCAATATCGCATCTTTCTATCATGCTGGGGATGACAACCTGACTTAAGTGGCATGAAAGGTGGATAACCATTTTTGGCGCCGTTATCAGAAATTGAAAGTATTCTACTTTTGGTAATGACGTTAAGAAGTATCAACACAGGTGCTTATTGGAACAACCCCACAGAAGAGTGGTGTGGCGACTCTATGCCAACCAAGAAAGGAGATCCAGGACGACCCATCATCCCAATCTCCATTGGCACCATAGACTTTCCTGAAGCACTTTGCGACTTTGGCGCAAGCGTCAATATCATGCCAGGGTAATCTATGAGAAATTCTTTAATTATCCTTTATCAGATACAACCCTGTGTTTGCAGCTTGCAGATCGAATACTATGCTACCCAAGAGGAATACTAAAAGATATCCGTGTCCGAATTGGTACCTCATATGTCCCAGCAGACTTCATGGTGATAGAAACCGGTGTTGATGAGAAGTCACCCATCATCCTTGGGAGACCATTCTTGAACACCGTCGGAGCTGTCATCTATGGTAGCGCTGCCAAGATCAGTTTCTTCATCAAAGGGAAGGAGACATTTACCTTCAAGAACAAAACCCCACATTTTCCTAAACAACCCCAACACGAGCCAAGAAAGAGGACCAATAGGAGGAACAAGCAGAACAAGAAGAACAAGCAGAACAAGAACCAGAACAAGAAGCAAGTATGAACAGAATCAACAAAGATGGTCAATGCAATTCACAACAATCAAGATCACCAAATCAAGTCACCTCATTTCATCAAGAAGGATGACCCAGGTGTCCCAACTATTGAATGCACAATCAACAGATACTCATTCCAGAAAGCAATCTGTGACACCGGATCGGGCGTCAACATTATGGCCAAGCTGACCTACGAGTTTCTGTATGGCACAATGCCTCTACATCCAACATACACCCAACTCCAGATGGCAGATCAGACATGCTGCATCGTCGAAGGCATAGCAAAAGATGTCCCCATCCAGATTGACGACCACTTCATCCATATAGACTTTCTAGTCATTGATATGGGAGAAGATGATTATGACCCACCTATCATCCTTGGAAGACCGTTCCTAAGCATCACCAAAGCTATCATCTATATTGGGGGACAAGATAAGTGCACCTACGCTTCCCTTCTGAGAAGGTACGTCGTTAGTTTAATACTAACTATGTTGTTGAAGAATCTAAGCAGAATAGAACGAGAAGAAGACGTCGTTACCGCAACCAGAAGAGGCAGAACACCAAGGATAGATGGACAAACTATGAAGGAGAAGTGTCAAGATATGAAGAGAGATACCCCAAAGAAGAAGAACCAATATACTCAACTCCACTCTCTAGGCCAAACACACCACCAACTCCAAGGTTGGGAAATGAAAGATCAGTCTATGACTACCACAAGCACGAGAGCGGAGAATCATGGGAAGAAACAAAGGTAGGTCCCATCAATTTTAATAAATATTCAGAAAAGAGGGTTTGTCCTAGGAAGGCCACCACACCAATACGAGTGTGGAGAGAAAAAGAAATCATATCAGAAGAAGAAGCATCACCGAAGGCACCAGCTACGCCGTCTGACGAGCCCCAGGACAATTAAGGACGTAAGGAGTCCCGTTCGGAGGACTTAAGTCACCGAACGCCGGGCTAAGAGGTAAAACTTGGTAGTTATCCCTTTTCCCTCAATCATTTACTTTCCCTAAATAGTTAACCATGTTCACACTATCTTAAAAAGAAAATAAAAATGTTTAAAACTGTTAAGCTCCATGTGAATAGACTCGTGGCATAAAACCCATAAGCATATTCACTGTGGTGGCATAAAAATAAAATAAATATGTTTTTGTTTTATAAAATAAAAATATTAAAATAGTAAGTTTATGATCCTGCTAAATAATAACATCCACTAGAGGAAGCTCAACATGATCAAGGCTAGAGATTTATGACTAACACTTAACCAGTTCCACAAGCTTTGTTGTCTATTTGAGCTTCACAGAATTCAAGGATCAAAGAAGAACAGCAACCAGAGGACATCCTACCAGAATGCTCTGACAAGATAAGAACACCTCTGCTACATGCAAACTACATCAAAAGAAATTACTTCAAAATTCAGCTTGGGGGAGAGCACCCCCATACTCAGCTAAGTATTTCTACCTATCAGTCTTTATATTTATATTTTGCTAAAAATAAAAAAATGCATAATATTAAAACCCAATAAATATTTTCCCGTTTACATATATGTGTGTCTTTGCTAAGTTTAAGATTTTTCTAATAAATAATAGGAGAGAATAAAATAAAGTAGCAATGCCAAAATGAATCCCAATGATAAACTCTTAATATGGAGATGATGAATAGTTGCTCTGTCGTAATACCTTTCAAGTACCTAGTTTTCAAATTAGAACTCTCTCTCAAGTTTAGGCATAACTGTTATGATTTGAAATTTTCTCTAAACCTGAACTTGTGGGAAGAGTACCTGATCTAAAGTCTAAGTCGTTGACGGATAAGATATGGGAAGGTTTGAGTTGCTGTTTATCTGTTCCTAGAGATACTAGAATTCTGGAGAATTTTATCTTTTGAAAACTTTAAAAATGCTGAATGATGAGTTCCTATATGACAAGAGTTTAAATTCCTACCACAGCCATATATACATGCTTACTAGATTAGAAAACCACACAATTTTACATACTGCTTATGAGCATTGAGTGTGGTCAAGCTGTGTGACCCTCGGGAACTAGTCATGCGGTCTGAATCAAGATTCACATACATATCCATACATGCTGCTTCCACCTCAGAAGTACGCATTCACATACAGTCCACCCATATACGCTGCTTCTATCTCAGAAGTACGCGTCCACATACATCCATTAATTTCCATCTCCAAATCCACAAAAAATAATCTACTCCTAATCCGGGAGAGAATAGAAACATATATTCTCATATTCCTGTTTTTCCCTGTGAAATAAATGCTCCAGTCACTTTTGATTTATAGCTCTACAAGGATGAGTGCTCTAAAAAAAAAGAGAGAGAGACGAGGAAATAAAAATGGGCAAGTGCTCGCCAACCTCGGAAAAATAAAAAGTGAGAAAGAGAGGTAAAAATGGACAAGTGTCCGACAGTAGAATTAGGGGTACAAGATACCCACCTAAATATATATATCGAGCATCTCATTCCCTCCGAAAGATTTCAAATAAAAGAAAGGTATATCCATCAAAAGGAGCAAAAGTAGAATTAGACTTTCACCTCTACCATCATTATCACTACCACCATCATCATCATACACCATTCATTCGCCACACATGCACATCTTGATTTGACTTGTTGAATTGTTCCTTTGGATCCGCGGTTTGACTATGCAACATATGTCTTGTAAGTATGTATATGCTATCTCCCACCTATGAGCTCCAGATATTAGCCTTATTAGAAGTAGGGTGAGAGAGAAGGCAATACCACAATGTCTTATACCACAAATACCATATATCCGAGAGAAGGCAACACCATCAATGCCTTGGTAAGGATCCAGAAATACCACAAAGGAGCGACTTGAGAGAGTCATACAAGGAATCTCTGAGTTTTATTTTGAAAATCTCTAAAACTCCGAAGCTATAGTTGATCAAAGAGCAAGGTACATGGTGCTTGACTGGACCGTTCTTTCTTTCAACTACCCAAGACACAGGTGACGGTTACAAGCCCCATGGTGGAAGGTAAAATGAGTAAGTTTTATGTTTTAATAGTTGATCTAATCTGGAGGCGAGATCTTATTTGAAAGCATGTGTACCTGTAAGGCATGAAAGCATTGCAGCAACTCCTGATCCATCACTGAGTCTATCTTTGCTCATGGACGAGCAAAAGGTAAGCTTGGGGGAGTTTGTTGATGGTCCTAAAATACCAAATCCAACCGTCAACTAAACAAGGATAAGGATCTAATTGAAACCAATATCTAGAAATAGGATTTATACTGATAGAATTCCACGAGTTTTGGTGAATATCTATTTGTTGACACCAAAAGCGTCAGGATCTGTGAACACCTCGGGCTATTACCCGAAATTCGGTATCCAAAGGTGTGCCAGTTGATTTGATCAGTTAATCGACAAGGGTGATAACTAGAACAAAATCTGAACAAGACAACGGCGATACGCCCGGATGACAAAATTCAGACTTGATCAAGATAACTAGAGCAGAGCTGAACGAGACAACAGCGATGCGCCCGGATGTCAAAGCTCAGATTACTCCCACGCGGAACTTATAAGGGTTTGACGGAGATCAAGGTGATGCAGCCCGTCGAAGCTTGAAGAACTCGTAGATAAACTAAGACTAATGCAAAAAGGGTAAATTGCAGTAAAAGTAGAATAAGAATAATTTGATTTGTTTGATAGATTGATATCTTGTCACGTGGCCCTTGGGCACATATTTATACTCCCGCATGGAGAGTTGTACAGAGACACGACTCATAAAAAACTCCTAACTTTAAGGAAATAACGGACTCGCGCAGGAGCCGGACCCAAATAACAATATTATTTCCCTAAACAAACACCCATATTTTAAAGGAAACAACGACTCGTGCAGGAGTCGGACTCAAACTACTATAACAATACTGGTATAAAATCACCAGTTTCCTTATGTCTTTTCTTCGATGAAAACTTTCCATCGGCAGACTCCTTCAATCCGCAACTTCCTTCTTTCGCCACCGGCAATCTTCGGCCGACGTCAACCGCCACATCACCCTGCACCCATCGGCACTCCATGCCAATCAGCATCGGCAATACTTCCCGATTGGCAAGCTTGTACTTCTGATAACTTGGCTTCACCAATTAATTCTTATCGGCAAGAGTTATTCAACTCCCATTGGCAACATCCTTAACGACATATCGGCAAGAAACGTCCAGCTTCCATCGGCAACAAACTTAACCTTTTCGCAGCATCTACCTTCATCGGTAACATTGACTGATGACCTCCCGATGCCGATGGAAAACGGCTACCGATCGATGCAAGTCTTAGCTCATTTGACACATGCCGAAAAACGGTGTCAACACATGCCCCCCAATTTCAGAGTGTAGAATATTTTACGCGCCGAAATTCTTTCTACTATAACTGTTCCCTCCAAGACGACTGCACGACTTCCTCGATTACCGCGCGTAAAACCGCAATTTATTAACAAAATTCCACGACTGCAGCATGAACAGTTATAAATCCAATCATATCTCCTCGATTGCCGCACATACCTATTGCATACCCTTCCACATTCCTGCTCAGTGCAAAGAAAACTCCAAAATACCCCTGACCAGGCTTATAAAAATTACCATCATCCAATCTGTTCTTTACCCTGAGCCCACTTTCACTTTCACCTGCCCTCATCTTCAACCTCGGCGGCGACTCCAGCAGCGACTCTGAAGAACAGTCCTGTGAACTCAAGCAGCGACATCTTCTTCCAGCGGAGCATGAATAGCACCAATGACAACCCACGTCGACATCCCCAGGGTAAATCTGTCCCCTTCTCACTTCATCTTTTACAAGTTCCTCTTCCGTATTAGTTTATAATCCTTTTTCCCCTTTCTTTCTTCAATTTTTCCGAAACCTAGGAACTGTACAACAAAGTAGTAATCCCAATTGAGCAGTCCAACTTCAACTTCCTAGGTGCAATGGGCAATCCTGATCCCATCAATCTGATTAACGCGAGGGCCAATCGCATCCCTTTCAAATCCGAGTGCTTTAGCCTAGGGTTATGGAAAGATGTCTTTCGTTCATGGCCTAGACCCACCAAGGGATGGAAGAACTGGTACCTCAGAGTAATCAGAACCCAGCAAGTCTATTGGTCAGAGCGCAATTTGGACCAGTGCATTAGGCTCTCCATTGCCGATATGGAGAAGAATGAAAACATGATGATGGCGGCCTCTTACTTCTGGTCCGACACAATGAATGCCTTCTTATTTAGACATGGACCTGCCACCCCACCCTTGCCGATGTGCATATGCTTACCGGCTTAGATGTCTCCTCTGCCGATACCCCTGCCCTGTTCAATAGGAAGGCTGAGTATAAGGTGAACACACGCAATATCGGCGGCTGGACTGGTTACATCCAGGAATACCAGAAGACTGGACCGATAGGCCAGAGGGAGCATGCCACCTTCTTGAACATGTGGCTAGAAAAATTTATCTTCTGTGGCAAAACTGTCGGACCTACTACAATGTACCTCCCGGCAGCAGAACTCCTAGCCGATGGAACAAGACTTCCTCTTGGCCGATACGTCCTTGGATCGGTATATCGTCTCCTACACCAAGTATCCAAGAAACTTCTGTTGGGTGAGTCTATCAGTAACCTTGGGGATCCTTGGTGGTTCGTAAATATGTGGTTGAACGCACATATGTACAAGGTCCTCCAATTTGACTTATTCACTCATCAATTTCCGAGGGATATATCGGAAAACTATGCATTTGGTGATGATGAATCAGCAACTCGTCCCCCACTCAACTTCGGGGAGGCCATCATAGTGCTGCCAGGAACCGATGCAAATGAAGACCAGTTTGGCAAATTCTTCCAAAAGCTCTACAACGGAATCCCTGCTGCAGAACGGCTTTGGTGGCCTTACATCGATGAGGATAACCGATTCCCCTTGCTGTTCAACCTTACCGATGGGAACGTGCCTTAGAATGAAGTAATCATGAAGGCCAGCATTGTTCCTCGAGGTATTCCAGTTAACATTTTCGGAACTGGGAAGAATGCTCCTCCGTCCTTCGAATTTTATTACCCATCGGTAGCAGCAAGACAACTAGCATTCGGTCAACTACCGATCAAGCTCTGCTATGCCAAGGTAGTAAAACCAAGACAGATCATCTCCAGCGCCATGGACTAGAACAAAGTCGTCAATCTTCCTCCGGATGCCGATACATCGGACATTGACTTATCCTCCTGGGCGCCAACGTCTTTTATCACGGAGGAATACAAATTTTGGTGGCAAGAATGGAGAAATCAACTGTTTGCCAAGTCATCGTACTACTATCGGCATTTGATTGACACCGATTTCTTCATTCCCGATAATGCAGTAAGTTTTTTTATTCCAATGCATTTCTTATTATTTACCTCTATCATCGGCGTCTGACCCTCTTTTGCTTAACAGGCTGATGATCGGATCCCCAAAATGAGCAGGAGTGGCAAACCTTTCCGTCTCCGAGTGATGAGCCCTGTGTCAATTATTGGCAACAATGCTCCCACATTGGCTGCCTTCACTTCTCAGAGAACACCTAAGGTTACACTGAAGCCAAAGTCGATGCCTGCAACGACTAGTGCCACTCCATCGACCGCCGCTGCCATCTTGGCGCGAGCTTTCTGAAGGACCGAGAACGGCGACCAGAGGGGGGGGGGGTGAATGGGAGCCTCAAATTTCAATCGGAAAAATTCGTTCCACTCTTCCCAAAAACCAAACCCAGTTGCTGGGTGCTCAACCTCCCCCGAGCAACGCGAGCGGGGATTCAGACGAAATCGGAGAAGTGAGAGCTCACCGGCAGTGGAGGAAAACTCACCGGAAACCCCCAAGATAGAGTTCTCAACCCCTATGAGAAAGAGGCAAAAACCCTAAGCAAAACAGCCAGAAAAACAGGCGACGGACGCTGGAAGACAATGCGACGGACGCTCCAGGACAGGGCGACGGACGCTGGAAGACAATGCGACGGACGCTCCAGGACAGGGCGACGGACGCTGGCGACGGACGCAGAGAGATCGTCCGTCGACCTTCCAGAGAGCACTGCAGAAGAGAAGCAGAAGGCAGGGCGTCGGACGCTGGGCGACGGACGCTTGGGTGAGCGTCCGTTGGCGTCGGACGCTGCGCGACGGACGCTTAGGCGAGCGTCCGTCGGCCTTCCAGAGAGGCCGACAGAAACTAAGAAACGGGAGAGGCGACGGACGGTCGTCGATGGACTCTGAGGAGCGTCCGACGCCAAACCAAAAATCCAGACACACCGAGCGACGGACGCTGACGTCAGCACGCACCAGCGTCCGACGCAAAACCCTCGGAGCGTCCGACGCCCCCGAAAAATGCGCAGAAACCCCGAAAAGCGATTTTCCTCCGCCAAATCTTCCCAAATCTCGACCAAATGATCACCAACTGCAACCAAACTTTGTAGGCATGATCCTAGTGCGGTTGGGGAGCTATCCCGAAGAAATCATCGCTCAATTTGGGTCGGATGAGCGGGAACACTCGGATTTGGGGAAGAAAAGGGAAAACGAGGAACGACGCAAAGAAAACGCCCGATCTGCGTACTCGAGGGGTTTGAGGATGGATCCTTCGGTGCAAAGAAGCTCCTCTCGAATACGAACAACTTGATTCAAACGGATTTGCAAGAGCTACTCCCTACAAAGAGAAATCATCTCGGGAAAAAGAGAGAGCAAAAGCAAAACGCGAAGAACACAAGCAAAACGGGACACGATCACAAAAACGAAGCCGCCATGGCTTACGGAGGTTACGGCCTCCGATTCCTCACAACAAACTCGAGTTCTTACAAAGGTTGGTTGGATCAACCTAGGGATCTCATGAACTAGAGAGAGGTTAGAGAGAGAGAGAGAGAGAGTTGGGGCAAATGATTAGGGTTCAAGAGATAGGATGAGGATACCCCTTCATCCTCTATTTATTAGAGGCTTTGGCTATTTCCCAAAGACCCCCCTAGATACAATGAGTGAACTACCTAGCCTAAGCATTGCAGTCCAAGCTCCGGTAAATATCTCCCTCGATTTGAATGGACGGCCCCGCTTCCTGCCAGGAGTTGCCGTCGCCTCGACGCAACCTCCAGGATTCCGCCACGTGCCATCCCTGCTTCCTCGGAAGCTCCGCCCGGGTTTTGAGGCCCAAACCCGCGAAACCCGCCACCGGTAGCTTTCGGCTCAACTACCGAACCCCGAGTTTTGCGGCCCAAACTCGAAAACCGACGCGGATGGTTTTGAGGCCCAAACCATCAAACCACTCGACGCGAGCCACCTTGTCTTCGCCCGGTCGGACTTCGAGTCCCCTGAGCCTCCGCTCGACTCGCGCGTCCACCGTCTTGACTTGGTCGACTCGGTCTACCTCCATGTCTTCTCGCACTCGCTGGTGCCAAGTACTAGCCACCACAGCTAGTCCGCCGGCGCCCATGGTCCCTCAGTCCGAGCCCCGCTTCCGCCCTTCACCGCTCTCAGTCCATCGGCACGGCAAGCCTCTACTCGACCTTCTCCACGCCATTGACCACTGTCACTAGGCATAGCACCTGCACACCACAAGCCGATAGACAAGCACACATTTGCTTTCGCAAAGATTAGTAGTAAGCCACTCAAACTGAAACGCTCAAGTGTTGGGCAATCACTCATCACAAAACTGAACATCATGGGTACTTATCCACCATGTGTTCGCACTTTCGCAGTAAGTTTCACTTTTACTTATACCGATCATAAACTGTTCATCGGCAATATTCATTCCATATAACTTGTATCAAACATTTTTAGGCAGCGAGATCATCGGCAGCTGCTCAAAACATCCAAGCTTCTCCAATTCCTGCTGTCGATGCCCCCCAGGCTTCACCAAAACGGGCTGGTTCTCCCCTGCTGCACCAAAGAAGAAACGCTTGAGGCGAGCAACTCCAGCTACCGACGCACCAACATCAGAGCCATCATCAGCTCCTATCCCTGATCATCCACTGGACAACATCTTCGACCAGGAGATAACACCACCTGCTGCAACAGCGGAGACGACATCGGCATCGGCACCTTCACCAGCTGAAATCCCTGATCAGGGAACGACATCACCGCCAGAGGAGCCAGCCACTGTAGCAGAACCAGTGCCAACAACAGCACCTCCAGCACCAGCCGCTCCTCCTACGGAAGCGTGTTGATCGGCAACTACTGCCAATCTCCAAGATGAGACCATAGCAGCCGACTTCCCAACCCCAGGCAAGAAGTCCGCTTCAAGATGGTAAGCCGATTATCTAAAGACTTGCAGTATAAACTTATGATCGACAAACTCTAACTTTCTTCTTTTCAGGCCCAAGATTCTCCCGATAGCTTGTTTTCTTTTAGCGTCAACATCCCTGACGAAGACGAAAACCAAGAAGGCTCTGCTCCAGCAGATAGCTTATTCTCCTTCGCCGTCAACCTTCCCGATGAAGATGAAGACGAAGAAAGCTCTGCCCCAGCCTTATCGGCAGATGTCAAATTCAAGCTTGAAACACTGCTCTCTTTGCTGCAACAAGACACATCTCTTCTCGTCCAAGATTCGACTGCAGCAAAGACAACTTTCAAGGACATCCAAGGTCACCTATCTGCCGATATAGAAGAAACGCTCTTCCAGGCAGCGTTTCTTGAGAGCAAGCAACTTCAATATCAAAGGCTTTCTCGTCGCATAGCCGATAGGACTGCTCGATCAAGACTTGAAGAAGAAATCCTTAAGTTTAAACAAGTTGCCGATGAGAAGCACAAAGACATCGGCCAAGTAGAAGCTTCCGGCACTGATCTTGAGCAAGAAATCGATCAGCTATCGGCAAGAAGGGAAGAGTTGCAGACCGAGCTAAAAAGGGTTGAAGAAGCTCTAAACACAGCTAACCAGAAGAAAGCTTAGCTGCTCGATACCATCAAAGCTCTTCGACAAGAAAGGGACAGAAACGCCCGACAAGCTATCCAGCTGAAGAAGAAAATCAAGCCAATCGACGGATCTGCCGATGATGATGCCAGGGATATGGAACAAATAGAGCAAATTCTCCTGCGTGCGATATTAGCTATCCAATCCTTGTTGTAATTCGTCACAATTTATCATATCGGCAAATGTAATCAGTAACACTTGATTTTTCTCTGTAATATAATGTCAGTATGTTTTTACCGATGTTTTATAACTTTTCCTTTTATCGGCATTCAAACGGGCACTCTATGCGTCTACCCAAATACTAGGGTAATATTTCTTCAAGTATTTACCGTTGATTGCTCTAGAGAATGCAACTCCTTCAAGAGTTTCTAAAATATAAGCATTGCCAGGAGCAGACTGTTTTATCCGATAAGGACCTTCCCAATTAGGAGACCATTTTCCAAACTTAGAACTCTTAGTCTCAATCGGTAAAATCAACTTCCATACCAGATCGCCATCGGCAAATTGCTTCACCTTTACTTTCTTGTCATACCATCTGGCAACCCTTCTCTTGTTCTCCTCAATGCTGATCAAAGCCCTCAACCGATGACTTGCTAAATCTTCTAACTCATCCTTCATAAGAGTATCATACTCATTGGCTGTTAATTGATCTTGAGAAGACAATCGCCTAGAACCAGTTTTAATTTCCCAAGGTAGGACAGCATCGTGTCCATAGACCAACTGATACGGCGAAATTTTGGTTGCACCATGACAAGCCATCCGATACGACCATAGGGCTTCATTTAACACCACATGCCACCTTCTAGGGTTCTCTTCAATCTTGCGTTTGATAAGCTTGATAATTCCTTTATTAGTTGCTTCAGCCTGACCGTTAGCTTGAGCATAATAAGGAGAAGAGTTTAATACCTTGAACCCCATAGTAGCAGCAAATTCATCAAACTCTCCCGATGTGAACATGGTTCCTTGATCGGTAGTAATAGTTTAAGGAATACCGAATCGGTAAACAATATGTTCTTTTACAAAATCCACCATGTTTGCCGATGTCACCTTCTTCAAAGGGATTGCCTCAACCCATTTTGTAAAGTAATCGGTAGCAACGAGTATAAACTTATGCCCTTTGCTTGACGGCGGATAAATCTGGCCGATGAGATCAATAGCCCATCCTCTAAATGGCCAAGGCTTGATTATAGGATTCATTGCCGATGTAGGTGCCCTCTGTACATTACCAAACTTTTGACAATCCTGACACCCTTTAAAATAGTTGAAGCAATCTTCAAGAATTGTCGGCCAATAATATCCATTCCGCCTAATCATCCACTTCATTTTAAATGCCGATTGATTTGCTCCACACACACCTTCATGGATTTCGCCCATCAATTCTTTTGATTCTTCTTTGCCAAGGCATCTGAGCAAAACTCCATCAATTGTCCGATAATACAATTCATTGTCAAGGAGCACATACTTGGTAGCTTGGAACCTTAGACGCCTCTCAACCTTCTTGGATGGATCTCCCAAGTAATCGGCGATTTCCTTTTTCCAGTCATCGGCAACCATTACCGATGTCATGACTTCTTGAATCGGCTGATATACTGAAGCATTCTGTGCTAATCGATTGACCTCTTCATTATGCAATCTAGGAATATGTTCAAGGCGATACTCTTTGAATTCCTTCAACAATCATAGACACTTCTCATGGTGTGCAATCAATACTTCACTTCGGCATTCATATACTCCCGTCAATTGATTGATCACCAACATAGAGTCGCCAAAAATTTCAACAGCATCGGCACGTACTTCCCTAAGTAACTCCAACCCTTTAATTAAAGCTTGATATTCAGCCTAATTGTTTGTTGATGTAGCAACAATCGGCAACGAAATCTCATACTTCCGTCCTCGGGGTGAAATTAAGAGAACACCGATGCCTGCTCCTTCTTTGCACATAGATCCATCAAAAAACAAAGTCCAAGGAGCAATCTCCACAGAGCTTACCATATTGCAATGCTGAGTAACAAAATAGGCCATCACCTGACCCTTAACAGCCTTAGCCAATTCATACTTCAGATCAAACTCTGAAAGTGCCAAAATCCATTTACCTATTCTCCCACTTAATATCGGCGTCGACAGCATATACTTAACCACATCATCTTTGCAGACAACAGTGTAGTCAGCCGACAATAAATAATGCCTCAATTTTATGCAAGAGAAATATAAACATAAGCATAATCTTTCTATGGCCGAATACCTTGTTTCAGCATCTACTAACCTTCTGCTCAAATAATATATTACACGTTCTTTCCCTTCAAATTCTTGAATTAAGGCTGATCCGATAACACTGTCATCGGCAGACAAATACAATCTGAAAGGCTTCCCGTGTTGAGGTGGAACCAAGACTGGAGGTTTTACTAAATATCTTTTAATCTCCTCCAAAGCTAACTGTTGTTCCTCTTTCCATGTAAACTCTTGATCGGCTTTCAGCTTTAATAATGGACTAAAAGATTTAATCTTACCAGATAAGTTAGATATAAACCTCCTAATGAAATTGATCTTGTCGATCAAGGATTGCAGCTCAGTCTTGTTCGTAGGAGCAACCACTTTATTAATTGCATCAATAGATTTTCTGCCGATCTCGATGCCTCTCTGATGCACCATAAAACCCAGAAACTGACCTGCCGATACGCCGAATGCACACTTGTTAGGATTCATCTTCAACCCATGCTCTCTTGTGCACTCTAGGATTTTTCGTAAATCGGCAAGATGCTTCTCAAAGTCTCCAGATTTAACCACCACATCATCAATATAGATTTCGACTATCATGACAATGTACTTATGAAAGATAAAATTCATTGCTCTTTGATAAGTAGCACCGGCATTCTTCAAGCCAAAAGTCATTACAACCCACTCAAATAAACCAACGTGACCTAGACACCTGAAAGCAGTCTTAGATATGTCTTCTTCAGCCATAAATATTTGATTATATCCAGCATTACCATCCATGAAGCTAATAATTTGATGTCCAGCAGCAGCATCAATCAGTAGATCGGCAATGGGCATTGGATAACCATCCATTGGCGTAGCTTTGTTGAGATTCCTGAAATCAATACAAACACGAAGTTTTCCATTTTTCTTATACATAGGAACCACATTAGAAATCCATTCGGCATATCGGCATTGTCGAATAAATCCAGCTCCAATTAACTTTGTAATCTGAGCCTTGATGTCAGGTAAAATAGTAGGATTGCATCGGCGCGCAGGTTGCCGATGTGGTTGGAAATCAGACTTGATAGGTAACCGATGTTCAACTAGCGATCGGTCTAAACCAGGCATCTCTGTATAATCCCAAGCAAAACAATCTTTATATTCCTTTAATAAATCGGTTAACTGTTGCTTACATTGGGAATCTAACTTAACACTAATAAAAGTAGGCCTATGTTTACTATCATCACCGATGTCTATCTCAAGTAAATCATCGGCGGATGTGAAGCCCTGTCCTAGTTTCCCATCATCAGCGAACCGATCCATTAAAACTCTTCTTCAGGACCGACTGCTTGGATCGGTGTAATGCGGTAATTAGCAACTTTGAGGAACTCAGTGTCCCAAGCTTCACCGGATATGCACCTGGTCTGCTCATAAGTTTCCGATTCTGCTGACGCAACGATCGATGGGGTTTCACTTCAGACGACTTCAATCTTGTCTCCAACCCACTGCACAAAGCTTTGATGCATGGTGGAAGAAATACAGCAATTGACATGGATCCAATCCCTTCCTAGGAGAAAATTGTAGGTGCCTTTGCCACTGATTACAAAAAATGTCGTCGGCAAAGTTTTGCTGCCGATGGTCAATTCAACACATACGGCTCCCATGGCTGGCGACACATTGCCTTTAAAGTCCTTGAGCTTCATGTCTATTTTGACTAAGTCTTGGTCGCCTTTTCCAAGCTTCCTGAACATGACATATGGCATTATGTTGATTGAGGCCCCACCATCTACCAACATCTTCGTCACAGGCTGTCCATCCATTTTGCCCTTAACAAACAGGGCCCTTAGATGCTGCCTTTCATCATCAGCAGACTTCTCAAAGACGGCTGCCATCGGATCCAAGACCAATTGTGCCATCTCTGCAGTTTCTTCATCATCGCTGACAGACGCCATGAACTCCATCGGCAATATGACGACCATATTAATTTCTGCCGATGGATCCCGGTCCTTGCGTTTTGGCCTCCACTGCTTCTCCTTTGAAGGATCTTCGTTGTCATGCAAGTCATTTCAGCGTTCGCGTTGGATCCTCCTCTTCTGAGTCTTGGTCAGACCATTAGGGCACCATTGAGGAAGCTTGGTTTTCCAAACAGGCTGGTGCCACCTCTCATTGTTTGCATCGGCACCACTCCTGATGTTCGGATCTCTAGAGAATATTTCTTCATCAGTCACTCATGCATTGGCTATCTCCTCCAGCTCCTCTTGATCAACACGCCTGCCAAGTCTGCTATGCGCGCTGAGCTTGCTCCCCAGTCGGTCATGTGCTGACTTCTTCTCCCTGAGCGGCCTGGCATACCTGGATGCTTGATCGTGAAAACAAGGTTTCTTACCTGACCGATCGGCAGTGTAATATCCATTGCATTCGGGACAATTATCGGCAGTAGGTAGCTTGATGCCTTCTTCCCAACAATGAACGAAGAAAGGACACTTCCAGTGGTCCTTATGTCGAAGCCACTCTTGGTGCTCTTCTTCTTCCTGCCGATATCGCTCCCTCTGCGATTGCCGATACTCCTGCCTTGGCTGCTTATGCGTGATTACAACACTAGGAGCCCTCTTGGCATTGCTACCCTCATCGACAACTTTCTTACCTTTTCTGTCATTGGCAAACCTCCTCTCGTCGCGCTCAGCTACTTGATGGTTAGGATCTACCGATACATTCTTCCTGGCAGCTTCCGATGTCAGCACTTTAGTTTTCCTACTACTTTCCACCATATTATTTGGAAACGGGTGCTGATCAATCTTCATCAGTTTTTGGACTTTAGAATTTTCAAATTTGATTCGTCCAGATTCAATCTCTGACTGCAACTGTTGCCTGAACACCTTGCAGTCATTGGTACTGTGCGAAGTCGCATTGTGCCACTTGCAATACCTGATCTTTCTGAGTTCTTCGGCCGACGGAATTATTTGGTTAGGCGCCAACTTGATTCACCCTTCTTGAAGTAATAAGTCGAACATCCTATCGGCCTTGGTGATATCAAAGGTGAACCTTTCAGCTTCTTTCTGGCCAAATGGACAAGACACAGATTTCTTATCCTTCACCCATTCGACCGCGTTGATGCTTAGCTATTCATCGGATCCAGAATCTTCTTCTTGCTCAATGAAGGTCACCTTTTTATTCCAAGTCTTCCTGGGTTCAAAGGCTTTGACATCTTGATCAGCAATTCTTTGCACCAGATGACTTAGGCTTTCAAATTCTTGAGATGCATACTTATCTTTGATATGCGGCAGTAGTCCCTGGAAAACCAAATCTGCTAGTTGCCGATCATCAAGTACCAGGCTATAGCATTTGTTTTTTACGTCTCGCAGCCTCTGAACAAAGCTCTCCACCGATTCGTCATTGTGTTGCCTCAATTTGACCAAATTGGTAATCTTCTTCTCATATATGCCAGCGAAGAAGTATTTATGAAACTGCCTCTCTAGATCGGCCCATGTAATTACTGAATTTGGAGGCAATGATATGAACCATGTGAATGCCGATCCAGACAATGACGATGAGAACAATCTTACCCTTAGCTCCTCTCTGCTGGCAGCTTCTCCACACTGGATAATGAAGCGGTTGATATGCTCCATTGTCGACATGTCATCTTGGCCAGAGAACTTGGTAAAATCCGGCACCTTGTACCGATTTGGAAGAGGAATTAAATCATATGACGGAGGATACGGCGTCCGATAAGAGTATGTGTTAACCTTGGGTTTAATGCCAAATTGTTCTTTCATCACTTCGGCGATCTTATCGGTCCAATATGCATCCTGCTCTTGCCGACTCATTGGCTGGTTGTTGACTGGTGGAGCCGGCTGACGCGCCTCTTCAGGTCTTGGTAGAAGATGATGCAGAGTAGTCGTTATGGGCGCGGCACCAGTCATCTGGATGTTATGCATCGGCTGACTTACCGATGGATAATTCTGCACACTTACTAGATTGGGTTGAGCCATTATATTCATCGGTTGCTGTACCGATGGTCCACTCTGATTGTTTGCTGGACTTCCGTACTGATACATTAGTACGCCAGGTTGTTGAACCGGCGGCTGATTGACCCATCCAGGATTATAAATCATCGGCATGTGACTTACCGATGGCTGATAGCTCACTGGAACCTGCTGATCCTACACTTTAAAGTACTCAACAAATTGGTTACCTTGATGTGCTAGTACTCCGGCTTGAGGATTTGCAGCCACAGGCTGACTTCCAGTTGCTATACTGTGTTGCGTCGGCATAGAGTTTGCCGATGCTGGCATCAGAGGTATTTTAGGAATTACTTGGAAATCTTCTAATGGCACTTGTACAACTGGAGAGGGCGTAGAGTAATGAATCGTAGGGATCACCGACTGTGATTGCATTGCCGATGCCATGGAGCCCTTCCAAGTTGAACGATCTCCCTGCACCAGATTAGAACCAGCAGATGGATTTAAGGCATACCATAACCCCACTAGTTGGCAGGAGCTGGATGATTCTGGATAGCAGGCCCTGACATTGCCGACGCCACTGGATCTGCATTAAGCTTGGTGACGCTTTCAGGACTCGGCCTTGGCGGTGTAGCCACATCGGCAGATGGATCCTCGGGAGTGGAAGACGCCATTGGGGCTGCCGATGGGTTTATAGATGCCGATCCAGGTTGATGATACGCTGGACCAACATATTGAGGTGCATGTCCTTCTTTGAATGATTGCATAACAGCATTCTAGACAGTATTGGACAACACGCTGAAGTGGCTAATTAATGCTTGATTTAAGGCAGAATTAACCATCTCTTGTAACTTACCAGGATTGGCATCATACGTGACCTGCCGCAGCAACGACGGGTCTTGCTTCTGGATGGCTTCGCCGCTCCTGCTTAGGCTGAAGGATTTGAGATACAACTGTTTGTATTCCTCCATAGCCCGCTCCATCACCAGTCTTTGATCATCTTTCAGATCAGCCTCGGAGACTTCGATGACGTTCCTTTGGTTAACGTCGGAGTTATCACCCATGATAGATGTAAAAATTGTATAACCGAGTCCCACCGGGTGTGACAAAAGAGGTGTTGACACAAAAAGCGTCACGATCTGTGAACACCTCGGGCTATTACCCGAAATTCGGTATCCAAAGGTGTGCCAGTCGATTTGACCAGTTAATCGACAAGGGCGATAACTAGAACAAAATATGAACAAGACAACGGTGATACGCCCGGATGCCAAAATTCAGACTTGATCAAGATAACTAGAGCAGAGCTGAATGAAAGAACAGCGATGCGCCCAGATGTCAAAGCTCAGATTACTCCCATGCGAAACTTACAAGGGTTTGACGGAGATCAAGGTGATGCAGCCCGTCGAAGCTTGAAGAACTCGTAGATAAACTAAGACTAATGCAAAAAGGGTAAATTGCAGTAAAAGTAGAATAAGAATAATTTGATTTGTTTGATAGATTGATATCTTGTCACGTGGCCCTTGGGCACATATTTATACTCCCGCATGGAGAGTTGTACAGAGACACGACTCGTACAAAACTCCTAACTTTAAGGAAATAACGGACTCGCGTAGGAGCCGGACCCAAATAACAATATTATTTCCCTAAACAAACACCCCTATTTTAAAGGAAACAAACGACTCGTGCAGGAGTTGGACTCAAACTACTATAACAATACTGGTATAAAATCACCAGTTTCATTATGTCTTTTTTCGATAAAAACTTTCCATCGGCAGACTCCTTCAATCCACGACTTCCTTCTTTCGCCACCGGCAATCTTTGACCGACATCAACCGCCACATCACCCTGCACCCATCGGCACTCCATGCCAATCAGCATCGACAATACTTCCCGATTGGCAAGCTTGTACTTCTGATAACTTGGCTTCACCAATTAATTCTTATCGGCAAGAGTTATTCAACTCCCATCGGCAACATCCTTAACGGCATATCAGCAAGAAACATCCAGTTTCCATCGGCAACAAACTTAACCTATTTGCAGCATCTACCTTCATCGGTAACATTGACTGATGACCTCCCGATGCCGATGGAAAACGGCTACCGATCGATGCAAGTCTTAGCTCATTTGACACATGCCGAAAAACAGTGTCAACACTATTTCTGCAGGGGGATATTAGGAAATATGGAGGAAAGGCCCACATGTTAGCATTACATAGAGATAATTATCACCCGCACGAAAAAGAATACTCTAGAAGGGTCAATAAGGCACGGGAAGAAACGAGAGGACGAACAGGGCCCAGGGGCAGGGCGCCTGCCCACCCCCTGGGCGGTCGCCCTATGGAAAGGCCCAATGAGGGTCAGCCTTGTGGACCCTCTCCCCACTGCCTTTGAGGTTGCATGTAAGCCCTCCATTAAGGTCGGTTTGATCTGACAGTTGACGTTCATTTGAGGAGGCTATATAAGGAAGGCCCCCTGACCCTGAGGAGAGAGCCCCTCTGAAACCCTAATTCATTATTCAAGATCCATCTGAGGAGGAGAGGTCCCTGATCAAGCCCTAGAGCCACCACATCAACCATATCTGTAGTTTAGCATAGCTACATAGGATTAGAACTAGGAGGAGTCAATCTTCGATGGGTTTCCAGATCTGTCAAGAGGATTCTTGGTAATTATCTCTCTAGTTCTTCATTGTTCATCTTTGTTCTTCAATATTATGGATATGACTTTGCTCTACTTCATTATATTGTTTATGACTTTACTCTATTCGTTTATGTTCTTAGTTATATTGTTCTTAGTTTATTATGATTATATACTTGGCGTAGTTAGATCTGAATCATATCCATGTTTAGGATCGTATAGCGTTTATCCACCAGTACTATGGGTAAATGATAGATATTGTGTAGGCGTAGTGCCTAGACCATATTTATCTGCGATTGTACCCTACATTATGGATCGAGAGGTAGTTCGCGGGAGTGACAGTCCTGTTGAGTCCTTTGTAGTCCTCCTCCCGTTTGTAGG
Source organism: Microstegium vimineum (assembly GCA_022036555.1). NCBI lineage: Eukaryota > Viridiplantae > Streptophyta > Magnoliopsida > Poales > Poaceae > Microstegium > Microstegium vimineum. The sequence goes on along the minus strand of CM039136.1, from coordinate 18,084,492 downwards.
GCAGGCACAATAGTACTATTACGGGGAAATGATTGCTATGTTTCTCATCTTCCTTAGTAATACTCACTACACATGAATATCTCTTATCTTGCCATTATTGACAAGTATAATTGCACTAATCATAGTATGCTAGACTGTAAGTTAAGAATGACTTAGGAAATATCTTTGTAGTTCGTCCTAATTCCATGCTAATGACTTGCTAGAATATCTGTTGAGGTGCTTATCATTATCTTGTGTGGCTACATTTATGCTGATCAGTATTTATCTTTTGTCACTATTCATTCATTATCTATATCTTATGTGACACTTATCCTGTATTGAGAGAGATAGATGAAAACTCTCCATTACACATGTAGTGATACTCATTACTCATTCCTCATTTATTCCTTAATAGCCCTTCCCAGTGGTAAAAATATAAATAACGATACCTGGAATACTCCTGGTTAAAATGCTACTTTGGTATAATCTGTGTGTTTGCAGAAACACATTTCCATTTATATTTACTTAGAGCAATTGCATATTTCAATGCCGCATCTCTCTATCATGCTGGGGATGACAACCTGACTTAAGTGGCATGAAAGGTGAATAAACATTTTTGGCGCCGTTATCAGAAATAGAAATTATTCTACTTTTGGTAATGACATTAAGAAGTATCAATAGGCATTGCCTAATGCTAGAGTTAGCTTACCAACCTCCTTCTTGAGGCTCTCATTCTCAACCATTAGTGAGGTATCACAAGTGAAACCATCACTAGTATAAGAGGTAGAAGTAGAAGTGCTCCAAGAAGGGTTAGTTGGAGTGATGATGATGGGCTTGTAGAATGATTCATTAATTATGTCACAAGTTGATCCCATGTCACATGTTGGAACATGCTCCTTCTCTTTTCATTCAACAAGAGATGAGTGAGCCTTTTCAAGCTTAGAGTGAGCTTTTCTAAGCTTCTCATGGGCATCCTCTAGCCTCTCATGAGAGCCATTTAGCTCATCAAAGGATTGCTTGAGAGTTTGTACCTCTTTCCGCAATGCTTTTCACTCCTTTCTCTTTATGTCAAAGTGAGTTTGAGCATCCTCCAACATATCAATTAGTTCATCTTTAGTGGGTTCATCATC